>WBNO01002501.1:0-16484 GCA_013400575.1 Peucedramus taeniatus | reverse complement strand
CAATCGAGCCCACTTTGACTCAAAAGCATCAAACACCACAGGCGAGAGAATTACATGTGCTATGGCTAGGATATCATATGGTGTCAACACTTCTGCAGCAAGACCTCAAAGTATCTGCATAACTTCAGAGGACCCCATACCATGTTTTGCAACTGTGTCATAAAGTTCCTTGACAGACTTGAGCGAAACTGGCTGATGGGTGTTACGAGCAACACCCCTGATCACAGGGAAAGCCAAGGGACCTCCCGGCAAAGCCACAGCACTTGCCAAGTCCCATCCTGTGGACTCCACAGAGACAGGGAGAGCACCAGAGGAACCTCCTCCGCCACCTGGCAGCTGCTTCAAAAGAGCTGAGCCAACAAGTTCTTTGACCTTGTTCTTGACCTCCCGCCAGAACTGCTCGCGCCCCCGGGGACGCATGGTGACCTGGCGGGGGGGAGAGTCCGCAAAGCTGTTGACGAAGATCCCCAATTTCGGGAAACCAGCGACTTCCCGCCAGTCCTGGCCAGGAAAGCACGGGACCTGAACATGCCCTTGCTCCAGCGCCCCGCATCCTCGGCAGTGCTGTCTGCCTCAGCCCGGGCAGAGGGCATTGTGCTGGATGCTGCTGCAGGCTGGTGTGATACCCACGCAGAGCCGCCTCCCCCGTGTTGAGGGGGGGAGATTGCGGCACAGTGCGAGACACGGCCCCCAGAGCCCGAGGGGCAGCACAAGCGTGTTTGGGACTGCCCTGATCAGGGATCTGCCAATGACGCGCGCCCCCTCAATTGGCATCTTCCCCGCTGCCGGTCTGCCTCGTCAGTGCATGACAGAACACCGGGCAACGTCTCCTTTCAGGCGCTGTCCTCCGCCTGCTCATCAGACTACGCAGACTCAGAGGCGGGGGAAACCGCCCCCCCCGAGCCTTAATCCGGGCTTTGGCTCCACGCCCTGCCCAGTGGAAAAGTTGTATAGACTCCGCAATGGGGGCATTGCGTGGTGATTGACCCCAACTCAAGGGGAGGAGGGGAAAGCACCAAAGGCTCCCTGCCATCCTCAAACACCGGGAATGCACAAAGGGAAGGCATGGGACGGGGAGGGGTCGGCCGAGCTGGTCCCGCTGCTTCCCGCGGAGCAGCGCTGGCTGGCTGTCTGGGAGCCCCATCCCTTCCGAGGAGCTAGTCCTCAGCACCTGAAACAGGGACAGCTTCCAGCCCACCGTCCTGGGGGGGGAAGGGAGCCTCCATGTCGCATAGGACTGCAAGGTCGGCCTCGTCCACATCCGAGAGAGCCGGCTCCCCCAGGGACCCCCTAGAACTGCCAGAGGCATATGCATCCGAAATGGCTTCTGCCTTCTTCCACTGAAGAAGCATGGGGACCACGTCAACAGAACAATCATCGACAAGGGCTCTCCCTTGTCGTCTCGTCAGACGCTCTCCCACAAGAGACCATTTGACCCTAGTGAATGCTTCAGGAGGGTCCAAAAAAAATCCCTGGTCTCGAGCCCAGAGAAATAACTTTTCAAAGTCACACCAGGACACGGATATTTTTTTCCTGTCCAGGAGACTCTTCCAGATATCCAAAAAGAGGAAATCCTTCCCACAAGGCTCAGGGGTCTCCATCCCACCAGAACGGCAGGCAAAGTGCCAATTTGCACAAAACCAACAGTGTTGCAAAAAGGAAAAGGGGGTATCTCAATTATCACCATCTCACCCACAGCTGCTTGCCCACCTGGCGGTCACCAAATGCAATTCACTCGGCAGTCACCAGGTGCAATTCACTTGGCGGTCACCAGATGTCACCGTGGGGCGACACAAAAACGACACGGAGCAGTTCTGTTCAAAGCAAACTAAAAAACTCCTTATTAAAACATCTGACTCCATATATATATCTTTCTGAAATGCCAGTGTCATTGGAGGGTTATAGTGCCACCTCCTCAATGTCACTGGGCAACCCAACAGTCCATCACGTTGCTCATCCCCCATAAAGGAATGAAAAACAATAAGTTATTTACATAAAGTTTGTGGGAAAGTTCTGTGCAAAAATGCAAACATCAGAAGGCTTGGTAAAACTTGAGAAAATCAGGGCGACACTTCCTCAAATCTTGACTGGAGGTCAGATGTCACCATAGTGACAAGGTGACCCTCCCAGATGTCCCAACCCCAGCTGTCCCTTGATAACAATGCAAGGGGGTAAAACATAACTATAAATCTATAAAACCTTTCTTAACCTATATACATGATAGTTGTCTGTTAATTGTGAGAATCAATCATTGCATTACTCATCTATCACAAAAGGGAGGCATCCTAGGCACAACCAGTCCCTTTCCTCTAGGAAAACTGTCCTTTCCATAATCCCAAGGGCTGAACAGTCTAGCGCAGCTGAGGACTCAGCTGGGTACAAGAAGAACAGGTGACTGTGGCCAGGCAGCTTTTTGCTAAACGCAGAAAGTTTTGGGGAATACCGATGGCAAATGCTGATGTAGTGTTGCCTTCCTCTAGTCACTGTCCTTGTGCTATTAAGAAGTCCTTTTCAGGTACTACTGAACACTGAGGCAGCAATCTGAACCAGGAAAAGAGGGTGGATCCACGCCACCAGAATCAAAGGACCTGTGAAGGAACCTGAGGAGTGGACTATCACATCTAAACTGGGTGATCCCAAATTGACTCTTGAGAGGGGACTGGATGATAATGAACTAGGAAGACCCAAATGATCAAAGAAATGTACAAAGAATCACACCTAATTGGGAAATAAAGCCAAGCTTATATCAGTGGTTTCAAGTGCCACCTAGAAAAGTTCTGAGACACCACCAATACCCCTTGGGAAGCAATACTTCCACTTCAAACAGGAGGATCAGGACTGTTTCGGTCAGACACTTCTCATATTCTGGCCTTAGCTTGTGACTTATACAAAGAAGAGGAGGAATTACAACTTCCATCAGTGCCATACCATCTACCCTGTCAGATTCATCCCAATACTGGGCATGCTAGCTCGGTTAAACGTAAATGTTTAAATTGTGAAAAAAATTGGCATTGTAGTTTACAAAATCTACACTCTTGAAGTGTCAAGCGCCAAATCTACTCCTTATCCAGATAGAACTAAGAACAACTGAAGTAATGACTTTGCTTTGTGGATGGGAATTACTAGTGCCTGTTGAATAGGAGATACCTGTGGAACAGTGGGAAACTTCAGTTGAGTGTCAAAAATTATTTTGTCTGGAAACTAGCAAAAAAAGAAGTCATGAGGAAATAGAGGGCAAGCTTGGGTTGGCCAGTGTACTTGCCACCAAGAAGATCATATACACTTGCTATGGGCAGCAACCCCATAGGCATTGGAGGTGGGGGTGTAAGCCATACCGGACCTCTGTTATTCCTTTTTCTGTCACTCATTTGTGGTCTTTTCCCTTTCAGGATACCAGCAAAATCATGTCACAAATGCTACCAAATGCTTTACATGGAAAAAAACCAAAGTTCCTTTTTTATTACACACACCCATGTCAACAGTCACTGTTATAACCTATCAAAATTAAGTACCTGTATGCAAAACGGGAAAAAATACTGGATTGCGAGAAACGTAGGAAAAAGTGGTAATAGACTGGGACGTGAATGTCCAAAAGGGGAGAGATGGGTTTGTTTCACATTTGCCCTTAGGGGTAGAGTCCAAGACTTGGTAAAAGAACAATTAGTAAACAAAAAGGCAAAACCAGCACAGCAATCTAACTCTGTATCAACCCCAATTTATATGCTGAATCATATTATAAGACTACAAGCAGTTATAGAGATAATAACAAACAGAACCAGACAGGCATTAGAATTAATATCAAGTCAACAAAGCCAAACAAAAACCGTAGTGTAACAGAATAGGTTTGTTTTAGACTATTTATTGGCTAAAGAAGGGGGTGTTTGTGGAAAGTTTAATATATCAGATTGTTAAAAATAGGTGACAATGGGGATGCTGTCCTGGATATAGCCAAGAATATCAGAAAAATAGACCATATACTGGTCCAAAAATGGGAATCAATGCTAAAAACTAGCTAGTGGGCTAACGTATTGGGAATAGAATGGTGGAAGAAGCTAGGCTTCTTCCTTTTATGTGCTACAGCTGGTTTGATGTTTCTTCCTTGCTTGATCCCTTGTTTTATTTGGCTAATTATCAGCGTAGTCCAAACCAAGCAAGTGGACAAGAATTATTGCTCCAGCCAAATAATTTATAAAGAAGAAGAGGGGGGTTTGTTATACATGCATATTATAATATTGGCTTTTTGCAACTATTAAAATGGATGCTATATGTATAATGTTAAAGTAACTTTGCTATAAAGATATAGTTTTCATTTCTGTTATTAAATAAGCTTAGACATAGTAGTGAAATAGCTGTTATAGGTATACTTGTGGTAATTTAACTGCCTGCTTGGTTGGGATAGCATCCAATGAACATATGATGAGGACCCCTGCTACTGATATGTCAACTATCAACACCCACCGTCAGTAGAAAGTAGGGACCAAAGCCCAAAACTGTAGGTGATTATGAGAATGGACTAAAACCACAGCCAAGAAATACGTATGCTCTAAAAAGGTGGACTGAGGAGGAGCCATGTTAAACAGTTCTTGGAACATGTAAACTAGTTTGGGGAAAAGTTTAAATATGCATAATTGTTTATGAATATGCAACAGGCTGATGCAATAGAAATGGTACATAAAGGGTGTTTCCAAAATAGCAGATGTGCTTTTAGCAAAATGCCAAGCACCCGGCCATTAAAACCTTTGTTTTATTGTCTTTGTCTCCTACTGTCCTTTACTAAACTTTTAAATTTTACCAAGAGAGTGAACCTCATTTTTCACACTGCCAAGCTCTGACGGGAGGGGCCCGCGCCTTCCCTGTGCCAGCGGGCGCGGCTGGGGAGCTGCTGAGGCCTCACTCCCTGGAGCCGCTTGGTTCTTTATGAGCTCAGGCAGTTGCCGAGCACCACCCACGGGGACTCGCCCCTCTTTCACTTTGCGTCTCGTCTCGCTGCCCACGGTTCCTGCCGATCCCAGTCCCCGCCCCTCTTTCACTTTGGGTCCCGTCAAACCAATTATGAAGGTGGTGCCTTTTCAAACCAATTCTCCCAAATCTCACTCACACCCCAAGCACACTCCCGGACTCCGTCTCACACATATACAATACTCACAATCCTCCAGATCTTTTCGTCTGCAGTTTTTCAGGGGGCTTTTTCCCTTCTTCCCCCTCTTCTTTTTCATTATTTGGTCTTTTGTTGTCCCCGGGGTGTCAACCTGCAAATCACCGATCACCCAAAGAGAAGCCAATCGATCCACTGAATTCGGCAGGGCGCGCCTCCAGTTCGAAATCTCCTAGGGCCACGGAGATGAGGTTTTCATCCCAGACGAGTCCCCATTTGTGAGAAACAGCTGCTTACTTTAAAATTTTCAAAGGTTTATTAAACCTTAACAAATACAACAAAGGACTGAATAAGGAAAAAAGGCAGCTCTAGGAATGTGACTGACTGCCGCAAGCTTGTCCACAAAATGGCTTCTCCACCGTTTATACCCCTGGTGTTGCATCAGCCAACCCTGCCCCCCCCTAAAGTCTGCCAGTCAACTTTTCTTCACCATCCACTGGTGGAGACTTTCTTGCAACTTGATTGGAGGTGAGGTGCCGTCATGCCACGCTTCCTCAGCAACAAGCTTTCCCCATTCCCAACTGCCCCATGCAAGGGGCACATGTACATGCCCTCCCTCCACATGTCCCTGACAACCCTGACAACCAAGGCTGTCCGGTGGCAACAATACAGAGGGGGGAAAAGGAGACCATGGGAAGAACAGAGGGTGTCCAAACAACAAACTACAATAACATAACCATACATTATTAAAACTTCTTTTAACATACACACAGTAGTCATCCCTTAATTGCAAGAGCCAATAATCACATTACCCATTTATAACACCTTTTTATTGCCCTAACTGTGTCTGACTCATGATTTCAGGACCAGCGAAAAGGCATCAGTTTCTGGCAGACTTTGCCAGGGTGGAGGGACTTCTGGATAAAGCTGCTCAGATTGAAAGCCATCCTGCCCCCCTCATGCCATTTTAAAACAAGGCGTTTTTGCAGCGGCCCGGGAAACTATGAAATTGAGGAAGTTCCAAAAAATCCAGCACAGAAGAAAAGTACGGTAAAAAAAAACGGTATTTTATTGCTAGCATTTCTGGGTTCTACCTTTAGAGATCTCTTGTGGTTCTGGGGGGGTGAGAAGTAGCCAGAAGGGCCTAAAGCAGGAGGGAGCTTTTGGTCATCTGTTCCATCCCCGGTTCCCGTACGGGGGGGTGTGGGGGGGAGGAATTGCCCTTCCCTTAACATTGCCTTAAGGCTGCTGTTGTGCAGCTTGGCCTGTGGTATAGAGAGTAAATTGTTGGTGATTAAACTGTGATAGGAAGCCAGTTTGAATCCTAGCTAGGAAAGATTTTTGTGCACTCAATCTTTTGCTTTCCTCCTAGTCCATTTGTTGCACTTTCAATGCCTGTTAGAAGTATAGCACATAGCTTAGTTAGCTTGCTTTGGGAGTGGAAGAATGTAGTTCAAAGCCTGGGTCAGACTGTGGCTGCTAGCTCTTTTCTCAGCTTTCTTTTTCCTGTTTAGAAATAAAAAACATGGGATGCCTATATTCCACCAAAGGAATGCAAATACCCAGAGGGTCCCCGTTAGACTTAATATTAAAACTCTAATGGGTAAAAAAGAGATCTCATCACAGAAGAACTGGTTTGGCTTTCAATGCAGGTCTGGCCAGTGCAGAAGTTAGAGCGGGGAGGGACCTGGCCTCCCTTCAGCAGTTTAGAAAGTGAATTAATAACAGAATTATTATCACAACTCCAATCAAAAAGACAATGGGAGGAACTTCGATATGTGGAACTGTTTATAATAATTTAAAACAGATGAGGCATATGAACATGAGAGAGATTGTTTTGCAATGCTTTTAAGAGGGAAGATAAGGGATAAAAAGAAGGAGCCTCTTGCCAGCCCTGTCTGGGTTGATAAGTCAGACATGGCTGATGTGGATATGGTGGCACTCAATTTGCATGGGGGTGGGGTGCCCCCCTTGCCGCCCCCACTGCCCCCCCACTGGAGGGGTTGGAGGGGCCTGCCAGCACCACCTCTGCCAGCCCAGTGGGTGGCGATGGGGGCAGTCTTGCCACCTCCTCCGATGGCCCCAGCAGCAGCCATGGGGGCAGGCTTGCCACCTGCCATGGTTTGACACTAGCCAAACACCAGGCACACATGAAAGTCACTCACTCACTCACCCTCCACCACCACACCTGGGCAGAGGAGAGAGAAAAATTTAATGAGGGCTTCCTGAGTTAAGGACTGGGAGGAAAACACTCCAAGGGCAAAACAGGCTCACCTTAAAGGTACAAAGATAATTTATTGCTAACAAAATCAGATGAGGATAATGAGAAGTAAAATAAGCCCTTAAAAACACCTTTTCTTCCCCCAACCCCTCCCTCCTTCCTACCAACAGTGCAGGGAGACAGGGCATGGGGGTTTTGGTCAGTTAGCCACCCGAGGTTTTCTTCCACTGATCAGGGAGGGGAGTCCTTTGCCTGTGAGACCATGGGGTCCCTACCACGGGAGACAGTTCTCCACATACTTCTCCGGCATGGGATCAATCTCATGAGCAGCAGTCCTCCCAAAACTGCTGCAACATGGATCACTCTTCCACAGGGTGCAGTGCTCCAAGGACAGGCTGGTCCAGCCTGGAAGCAGAGGCCTCCTCTCCCCACCAGGTCTTCCACTGGATCACAGCCTCCTCCAGGCATCCACCTTGTCTGGTGTGGGGCTCCCCTATGGGCTGTGGGTGGATGTCTGCATCCCCTGTGGATCCCCATGGGCTACAGGGGGACAGCCTGCTTAACCATGGTCCTTACCCACGGCCTGCAGAGGAATCTCGGCTATGGCACCTCTTTCTTCCCTGACCTTGGTGTGTCCATGTTGTTTCCCCTCACATGTTCTCGCCTCCTCCTCTTCTCTGGTTAGAAGAAAAAACTGTACACGCTTGTTTTGATTTTCTTCTTAAGTATGTTATCGCAGAGGTGTTACCATCATCTCTAATTTGCCCAGGCTTGGCCAGCAGCATGTCCATCTTCAGAGCCATCAGGGATTGGCTCTGCCAGACATGGTGGAAGCTTCCAGCAGCTTCTCACATAAGCCACCTCTGTGGCCCCTCTAGCTACCAAAAACCCAGTAATGCAAAACCAATACACCACCTACCCCAGGGGTGGTGATGGAGGAGGCTCAGCCACCTCCACCCCATCCCATGGCTGGCATGAGAGCTCAGGAAGCACTGCTGCACTGGCACTTGGCTGATGTAACACCCAGTACCAGAGGAACAGCCCTGATTAAAAGTGAGCAGGGTGGTTCAGATACAGATAGTTGCTCAGAAGATGAAACAGAGGACAAAGCTGCTGTGGCTACTGTAGCTAGGAGGAAAAGGGGAAAGAGTCTCAGAGGCCATAGAAGTACCCAGTCCAGTAGCAAAGGGCACCAGTTCTAAAAAAGAACAACCAGAAAGGGAAGAGTCCACCACACAAGCCCCTTTAAGGCAGGCTGTTGGGAATCAACAGGTAATTTACATACAAACACCATTTTCCCTTGGAGAACTGCAGCAGTGGAAAGCCTCAGTTGGACAGTATGGAGACAATCCAGAGAAGGTAGCTAATCTTGTAGATAGGGCTATTAAGACATAAAACCAAGACTGTGATGATCTAAATGTAATGCTAGACACATTATTAGATGAAACAGAAAGACAGAAGTTTAATATGACTGCTATATCTGCTACAGAGACTCTAATTGCAACCAGAAATCTTCAAGGGCCAGTTAATGATATTTTCCCTTTAGCTGTCTCAGGATAGGACTCTAATGTAGCAGAACAAATGGCAAGGTTAAAACGTTATCAGAATTGTGTAGCACTTGGCCTAAAACGTGCCATTCCTAAAGCAGTAAATTGGTCCAAATTATACGAAGTCTGACAAGATAGAAATGAAACCCCTACAGACTTCTTGAATAGGCTGTTTTGGGTCTGATCAAGGTAAAGTTCACAGCCCTTACAGTGCTGTGTTTTGCATTAGAAGCTGGACAGGTGTTGATAACAGACCAGTGATTTGGCTACTGCTGAGCAGCACTGTCCCTCTGACATTCCTTCCCCCATCAAAGGGATGGGAGTGGGCAAGATCCTGGGAGGGAACACAACCAGGCCAGATGATCCAAATTAGCCAAAGGGATATTCCATACCATATGACATCAGCTCAGATATATAAGCTAAGGGAGAGAGGAGGAGGGGGGGGCATTAATTTGTTTTCAATGTTTTCCTTCCAGAGGAACCGTCATGCGTGCTGAAGCCCTGCTTCCCAGGAAGCATCCAAACATCACTGCTGATGGGAAGTAGAGACTGACTTTTTTTCTCTTTAGCTCATGCGCACGCAGATCTCTGCTTATTTCTTACTTTTACTATAATAAAACTGCCTCATCTCACCCTGGTGGTCATTCCCCATCTTATTCTCTCCCCTGTCCCACTGGGAAAGGGAGTGATAGAGCAACTGAGTGGGCACCTGACACCCAGCCAGGGTCAACCTGCTACACAGGCTTAAAGAGGCTGCACAAAAATACACAAATCTGGACCTTGAGGCACCTGCAGAGCAGACCCACCTAGCTTATTTCTTTATAGGCCAATCTGCAGGTGACATAAAGAAAAAGCTGCAAAAGATGGATAAGACATATGACATAGGTAAACTGTTGGACATAGCTTGGACAGTATATCAAAATAGGGATTCAAAAGATAGGGATAGATGCCAGAAGAATAGGAGGAGTGATCAGGGAAAGTCATCTAATGCACAGAAAAGGAGTACTCTCCTTTAGACAAAGATTAAGGTGCTATTTGCAAGAAAAATGGACACTGGAAGAACAAGTGTCCGATGCAGATGAAAGGGACACCCCGGCTCCTTAATTAGCTGTGAATGGGAACTGACGGGGATGGCAGGGGATACCCCCAGGGGACCCTTTTGGTTGTAGCTAAGCTGGGTAAAGCTGACGTTGAATTTCTGGTGGATATAGGGGCAACATATTCTGTGTTAAATACTTTAAAAAGGAAACTGAGTCAAGATATTCTAAATGTGATCACTGACACAGGGGCAAGTGAAACAAGGCCTTTCTTCCAACCTTTAACATTTAAGTTGGGGAAACAGCGTGACTCACCAATTGCTTTATATGCCAAACTCCCCTAGCCATTATTGGGTAGGGATTTATTGGAGAAATTAGAAACAGAAATACAATTTTGCAAAAAAGGGGAGTGAAAGTTATAATTCCTGAAACTAAATTTTTCAATGCAGCTGCTGTTTTCATACAGGAGAATTATGGAGAAATTCCCAAAGAAGTTGAAGATGTTGTCATTCCAATAGTGGGGCCCAGTGAATTTACTGGGAGATCTAAAAGAGCTGAGCCTGTGATTATTACACTCAAAACAGGGGCTACACTGGTGTAATGATGCAAAGTGACACAGACCCTCCAGGTAGGTGCAAAAAGGCAATACATTTTCTTGCAAAAACCAGACCTTTTTAAGCAATTAGGCCTTTATCAGTTGCATACCTTTGAAGCACAACAAATGCAATTCAATCAACCACCATAAACCACGATGTGAACACGTATTGGTTATATAACTTGTTTTTCTCCCTCTTATTCAGCTGAGCCACTCCCATAGTCCTTTTCTACTTAGCCGAAGTAACAGGCCTGAGCCATGATTTTACAAGGGTAATAAGGCACTTATTTTGTAAAGTTTTACTTATGCACAGCATCTCCCCCTTTCTTTGTTTTTTATGTGAAGGGTTCTTGTACCCTGATGCCAAAACCACCTGCACCTGTAAAGTCATTATCTTATTAAGACTATTACAGGTCATCTGCTGGACTCAGGACAAGATACGTGGAATACAGATCACAATCAATTAAGACCCTTCAAAACCAACCATACCACTGACAAAGAGAGCTGTAGCATAGGAAAACAAAAAGATGGTGTCCAATGTCCCCAGGAAGTGGAAGTTAATGGCTACTGTTCCAAAGCTCATATGGCTGGAGCTCAGGGGCTGTGATGTTTAGGCAGGAGGGAGTCCATTAGCTGGAAATGCTGACTTTGACATTACTGGAAGTCTTTCTGGAAGCATGGAACAAGCAGGAACTGAAGAAGGTCAGCAGGAACACAAAACCATGATATGGTGGGTGCAGTGGGACACAAGGCCTCTGTTGGCAGGCTGGCTTGGTAAGCCTCCAGACACAGCCATGTTCCTGGCAGTCCTACCCCTGCTCCTGCCTTGGCTATGAGGGCTGGATGGTGATTAGGTCATTTTTTTCTCTCACTGGGCCTCATCTTCTTGGAGGCAATTATTGTTTCTCCAGTCGATCAGGTAGCCACTTTAGACCTGTTGGCAATAAAACACATGCGTACCTTATTTCCTAGCGTGGTAAATCAGCCAGGCGTTGCCATTGTTCACCCAAATGTGGATCCCTACTAAAAACTTGTAGAAATTGGTCCTGTGGCAGTGGGGTTAGAAGGTTTAACTGTTTAGGAAATGTGTTCAAAATGTTGCAATGGTTTTTTTCCTGTTTACCCCCATTCGGTTCCTCCTAATGGTCTCCCCCGAAAGCCAGCTCCCGATATTTTTCGAGTTTTCTCTGTCCATAACTGAAACTCAGCCCCTGGCAGACTGTCTGTCTGTGCCAGGTTAACACCCATAGCCCAGAACATTCTCTGTCAGTTTTGATATTTCCCCTCACTTATTGGCATGCACGTTTCCAGCTCCATTTCAGATTGGCTTCACCCCCGACCCACCCCATCCTGGCTGGCCCCGATTCGTGGCGGGCTGTCTGGGGGGCAGGGGGGCAGCCTGCATTTAAAAAGCCCCGCTCCTCCTTTGTTCTTGCTCTTCATTTGTGGTTCGCTCTTGCAGCTGCCCCCCGAGCTCCGGGTCAGCGCAGCACTGCCAATCCTGTGCCTGCACCACTGCCGGAGCAGCCGGCCCTGCTCCTGCAGTGGTCTGCAACATCGCCAGAGCCCGAGCCCGCAGCAGCCCACTCCAGTCACCACCCTGACACCAGAGCCCTCTCGTCCCACTCTGCCGCGGTCTCGCTGGGGCTGCGGCATGCCGCGCTTGGAATCCACCACTCCTGCAGAGATCCCACCGCTGTTTCAGCCGGCGCGCGGCTTCTCCCCACCCAGGCGCTGCCTCGGATGACTGGAGCCCATGCGTCCCGCTCTGTTGCAGTCTCACTGGGGCTGCAGAGTGCCGAGCCCGCAGCAGCCCCTTTCCGTTTCCGCCCTGACGCCAGAGCCCGTGCGGTTTTGTCCAGCAACCACCCCGGACCACATGGCACTACTCCAGACTGCTCCCGCCGCTTCCCACGGCTTCTGGCGGCTGCAACTGTTCCGGATCAGCGTGCGCAGCTCCCTCTCACAGCAGCGTTGCCTGGCAACTGACATGGATAAGCGTGCTCCCCAGTCCTGGCTCGGGAAATAAAGCAGCTTGGAAACCCATGTAAGAGAGAGCCCTTCCTTCTTTCCTTTGTCCCTGTCTTAGATGCGGGTCCATGGACATCGGCCGTATCGGTCGGCCCAGACCCCGCCAAGCTTGGCCGAAACGTTACCCTTTGTCGGTGGCATAGGTGGGGAGCGGCCACTCATGGCGCTCACCGAGGGGAGGCGGGGGTAGAAGCTAGCTGGCTTTTATAGTCGCCCCCCTCATCCCGAGACCAAGGCGAGGCATCAGGTTCGACACATGCAAATCTTCAGAGCAGTATCGCTCTGCTGACTATCAGAATTGATGGTCTGCTGTCAAAAATTCTAGTGTAAATATTACATTATCTAAATTTTCTTGAGGAGCCATATTCCCCCTTCTTTGTTTTTTTGATAACATTCACATTTCTTACTATGAACATAAAGGACAAAAAAAAAAAATAATACATGTAATAAAACAATAAAGTCACATCGAGCAGAAATAAGCAAGGTAATACATGTAATCAGTAGCACATGAGAAAAAAGATAGTGATTTAGAACAATACATCATCAGCTGTCTAAATACTGTACCATCACGCAGAGTTCAATAGCTGGTGAGGGTGAGTCCTGTTTCACAGCGAGGACCTGGAGAAGCCTTCCTGCATAAGATTTCCAAGTTTACCTTGAAAGGGGGTCCAGCCTGTATAAGCTCAAATCAGCAAGTCAAAGTGACCTGAATATATTTTTGTGCAGAAACACCTGGGTCTGTTGGCATACTTCTTGACCAGGTTGGGCCAGGGCTTGGCCAGAGCCAAGGCCTTAACTGGAAGGGTTTCCCTAACATATCCTACAAAAACCCTCTATTAATATCAACTGGGAAAGTTCCTTAAAATGATACGCCTTGCAGGTAGTTACACAATGGTATGTGAAAGTTTGTAAAACAGCCAGCTTTGTTGTTTATTTTTAGCTAAGTAGTCAATAGTACCATGAACAAACTTCAAACAACCATAGGCATGCTTATTTGCAACATCAAATAACATCGTATGGATAATGTCCTTTATAAAAGGTCAGTCAATTCATGCTATGACATCAGCAACATATTCATAATAGTTAATACAACAACAGTAATCGTTCTAAAAAGATTGAGATTATATTTCTCCACACATCTATGCATATATGACAATAAAGCAAAATAAAAGCAAGAAAGAAAGCACTAAAGAACTTGCAATTAATAACATCCATAATTTGTAATTGTTACTCATTCTTCTGTGCTACCTATGGAAGATAAAACTGCAAAGATTGTTATAAATAATTATCCTAATTGACCAATGTAGAGCATTTATAGCCATAGAATTTTTGATGAAATTAAGGATCTAATAAACTGCATTTTCATATATTTTTACACAACTTATTATCTTATATTCTTAAGCAGTTGCTTACCAATTCTCCATCATAATTGCTTCAGTAGGTTCCATCTTATCTCTGTAACAAAAGAACTCTATCTTCTAAGTTAAATGAGCACATTTCAGCAGAACTTAAACTTCACTCAAGTTTAACGTCATTTACACATAACAGAAAGTAAACCTAACAGAGCCTAAAATTAACATCACTGAAACTGAACAGAAATTAATCTTAAAAGAACTTAAACTCAACAACACTTAAATGTAACAGATTTAACCTTAATAGAACTTAACAGAGCTTTAAAGCATCAGACCTTTCCCTTAACATGACTTCCATTTAACAAAACTAAAGTCAAAGTTGAGTGTTCCTTTAAAAGTTTCAGATACAACAGAATTCAACTAATTTTGACTCCATTGTTTCAAGAAAGTGATCGAAAAATTTGTCACACAGCAATTAAACATCAATGAACAATATACAAGCAAACAACTGATTCATAAATGAAATAGCAGCAACATGGAACTCTAGGGTTTGACTTAAATTAATTTTGAGAATAGCTCATGGTAACTATAAACAGTACTGAAAATACCTGGTCCCGGTCAGTACTTTTCTGGTATAAGCATAATTTTGCCAGGGGTTTTTAAAGTGCAGCTTTACTCAGAAGAGTGATAGCATTGTATATCTTGGCAAATTGCACTTAAAACCTGCTCAGTTCACAGATGATGAGACAACTTTTTGAGATTGCCTGTACAATAGATTTGAGCTTGGACTATTAAAGCTGTTGAGATATAAATACATTAGGGTAAAACATCCAGGACCTAGTTATATAATACTGCCATGAGTTTTGCACGTGTAACTCTGTTAGGTCAGTGGGTGTGTAAGACTGACACATGCATATAAACATCTAAAAAGTCATGGTCTCAGGTGATTCTAAAGGAGTGTGCTACTGTTTACTGCACTTATGGTCCACCAGTGTACTTAAACTCTTTTGATATCAAGTCCAATTTCAAAGTGGCAAGGAAGAATAACTACACTGGAATCACTGTATAGATGTATCTATTTGAAATGTTGTCACATGTTTCCCACGGCAAAAGACTGACAATAAAAATAAAATTACCTTGTTAAAGCTGTGGGGTAAAAAGCAAGCGAGCAGGTAAAGCTAGCATGATTCTGCGTCAACAGTGGAGAGTCGTGAGCCAGTTATATCTAAACCTCAAATAGCTTTTGCAGATAATGTTAATGGGGAAGTGAGTAAAGGAATGGGTAATTGATGAGAGGCTAGACCTACCATGGGCCCTACCCAGCCAATTGTTCCCACTAACTTTTGTAAATCATGCAATGTTTTGACATTAGGCTTTAAGGTTATTTGCTGTTGTTTCACGTTGTGGTCAGCTAATATTCACCCTAAATATCTCCAAGGAAGAATCTACTGAATTTTCTAAGGGGTTCCAGTATCTTACAAATATGAATATTTCTGTCCACAAACTAAAATATTATCCACATAGTGATGAATGATGCTCTGATGTGGTGGTGAAACAGCAGGCCAGAGTGTCGCCCTGATTTTCTCAAGTTTTATTAAGCCTTCTGATGTTCGCATTCTTAGCACAAACTTTCTCATGCACTTTATGTAAATAACTTACTGTTTTGCATTCCTCTATGGAGGATGAACAACCTGACAGACAGTTGGGTTGCCCAGTGACATTGAGGAGGTGGCACTGTAACCCTCCAATGACACTGGCATTTCAAAAAGATATATATATGGAGTCAGATGTTTTAATAAGGAGTTTTTTCACTTTGCTTTCACCAGAGCTGCTCCGTGTGGTTCTTGTTTCGCCCCCTGGGACGGGAGTGACATCTGGTGACTCCGACTGGGACAACTGGTAACTCCCGAAGTGTGAACAGCACCGGGGGACTGCCCAAGTGGCCAGCATTGAGGGTGAGACTGTTGTGATTCAGATTCTGCCTTTTCCCTTTTGCAACGCGTTTGGCTTTGTGCTACTTGGCACTTTGCCAGCAGTTCTGGTGGGATAGAGACCCCTGAGCTTCGTGGGGAGGATCTCCTTCTTTTAGACCTCTGGAAAAGTCTCCTGGACAGGAAAAATGTCTCCGTGTCCTGGTGTGACTTTGAGGATTTGCTTCTTTGGGCCAGGAAACAGGGTTTTTCTCTGATCCTACAGGTGCCTTTACCTGGGTGTCTTGGTCTCGCCTCGGGGACCGTCTGACGGACGCTCTCTTTGAGGATGGCCCTGTGGATGTGGCCCCCATGTTTATTCAGTGGAAACGGTGGAAGCCCTNCCTTTGGGATTCCTCTGGCAGTTCTCGGGGTTCCCAGGGGGAACCCTTGTTCTCGGATGTGGATGAGGAGGAGCTCGCTTTTCTATTTGAACACGAGGCTCCCTCCCCCCCCCAGGACGCTGAGCTGGATGTTCGGCCTTTCTCAGGTGTTGTGGACTTGCTCCCTGGGGGGGAAGAGGCTCCCAGCCAGCCAGAGAGCTCTGTCCCATGGACCCCCCTCGGACCGCTCTGTGGACCCCCCCGAGGACCCCCACGCTGGGTAGCTACTGGTTGCGCCACGGGCCGCCCCCCC
>WBNO01002500.1:38388-102067 GCA_013400575.1 Peucedramus taeniatus | reverse complement strand
ATGAAGGTTATCATCACTCTTTAATGATTGCATGTTTTTGTCACTCCGAGTAACTGCGTACAGGATGCGACAAACACCATGCACCTGACGGAGCCCAGGATAAAATCACATATTCAAATATAAAAGCTTTCATTCTTGAGTAAAAGGGACTGACTTTAAGATGACTACAGAAGAATAACTTTGAATTTTTTAAGATTCCTTTTATGGCAAAAGTTAACCAAGAAAATGCACTCCAAAGTTCAGTCTTTTCAAGTATTGCATTCCAGGCTTTTGTAATAAAACAGGAGAGGGAAATTTTGCAAGAAAAGGAAGCTAAAGATCTTAGTAGGCTGCATGAGAGACATGCATACTATGAATATTTTGTTTCTCTTTTTAAGCTGAATTAAGGCTGTATTCCAAACCCAGAAGAGTAGTACTGTATACCCACATATATATGTATTTTATTGTCTAAAGAAGGGTAGAAAGGGGTTGGGAAAAGTTCAAGAGAACCTCTGCAAAATCCTTAGCAAGACAATGTAGGTAAGAATATTTTCATTATTTCAAGATGTGTCTTTTCTGCATATAGAAAAGACATGTTATGCTTAGATTTCTAACTGCTCTCACAGAAACAAGTAATTTTGAACAAATTCTGGTTTAAAATTTTCAAGTTAACTGTTTATTGCTTTTTGCAAAAAGATTAGATTATATTGTCTCACTTTAATTGAAGTTTACAGCAGTGTAGTTGATGTTGGACTGAAAATGTCCCTTCTAAAAGGGTTAAACCCCTCCTTTTGCATTTATTTATTTAAAATTAATCCAAAAATTTTGCCATTTCTGTTTAGAATTTTTTTTATTCTTTAAATATTATTTTTTTTTATTTTTACTAATCTTTTCTAAAAGGTGGTTATCAATTAGTTTATCAACATTTATTTTTCAACATACTATTTTTTTTATTTCATGTAGCTGTAGATATTAAGTAAGTAAAGCTTTACATGTGTTTTCTCATGTTCTCATAAATTCATGTCCTGACTGCCAAACCTAGCATCTTTTTCAATTCTAAAATCAGTTAAGAAAAGCCCTATGTTATTAAGGCAAGAATGGCAAAGCTTATCTTCGATCAGGTCATGTGCACCCATCTTCAGTGAGCTACCCTTGCACTGCCAGACGTTGCTTCTTGCAACTCCTGAGCTCTACTTCTCTGCTCTACCCAAAGCAGTAACAGCTGAGATAACATTTCCTGGTTGAAACACTGATACGACACTCCACTCTTTCATTCCAGGTCATCTCTTTCACTCTGTTCTTTCTCTGGCAAACTATATAGGATTTTTCATGGAAGAGATCCATTCTGAAACACAAGTTCAGTTCCTCTGACACACCTGTCCTTTCCTTAGCCCTTTTATGCCCTTGTTCCTCATAGGATTTGAGACGTGCTGGGAGGGAAGGATTTGTAGGCAAAAATGCCTGAGAAACTGTATAGGGAGCATTGTTTCCATCTGGTGAACATTGTGTGGTTCGCCAGAGAAAACTCATATCCATCTGTCTTTTCTGGGTACATAAGAAAAGATTGCCCTCTAATAAATACTATCAGTGTCCTGGACAGCAGCAGGAGTGGTTATGAGATGAAGCAGGACTTTGCCCGTGCAGTAGTAAACAAGTAGTTTCCTTTTGGAACACCTTTTCAGCTGCTGGTGTCTTTTTTTTCTCCCAGATTTTTGCAGAAAATCAGAGGGTTGGCTGGTGGGTGTCACAATCCAGTTAAAATGTGTCGCTGAGCTGGGACTTTAGCCTTGTAAATCAGGACAGAAGCTTACAAGAGAGAAGGATGATAATGGCTGCCTGAAAATCTGCACGCAAATAAAAAAAACATTAATGCCAACCTCAACAACATTAATTTGTTTGCTTTATAATTTCAGCCCATAAAATTATTAACAAAAATTTATTATTAGGATTTGAGAGTCATCCTGGAAAAACAGACATAAACATTTAGTTAAGAAGCCTCATCTATTCAAATACCAATCCACAGTATATTGACAGAGAAGTATAATTTCTTTAAAAAGATGCAATTTTTAAGCAAAAAAAAGCTAGAGGAGGTGATGCCAATATCAGTATGAAATGGTTTTTAATTGGTGAAATTACATTAATAAAAATGACAGCAGCTGAGAGTAATCATGTTCAGAAAGCTACTCAGCGGTTTGTTAAAAATAAGTCGTTAAAGTCATGATTTAGTTGTTCTGTCTTGCTTACCCACCACATGAGCAGTTACTACAAAACATTCCATTTTACTGTTATGAAAGAAAAAAATGTGTTTTTTTAAAAGAGCTGTAAATTAGGTTGTGCTGGAAGCATCCATTTTCTTGCCTCCATCACTGCCAACTCCCACTGTTTTCTTTGATAAATGATTTGCAGACTACTATTATTATTTATGTGTTTTACAATTACTACGAATGACACCTCCCCTTCCTCAGCCCTAAGCCACAAATCTGAAATGAATAAATGCTGTTTATTGTGACAGTCTGCCTTTTGTCTGTGGAACAATGACAAACTACACCACTGACAGCCAGTCGCCGTTTCTAACTACTGCTCTCGAGCTCAGTCTTTGAGTGTTCTTCAGAACATGACAACAGTCAGTGTGGAATAAAATGAGTGAGATTGCATTGTGTTTGTTTAGCATGCCGTGACACCATTGTCCAATACATTGAGTAAACAGGAAGAATAAATTACATAACCACAATAGCTTTTAGTTCTCTGTATTTCACTGAAATTTGTACAACTGTGGTCATATAAAACTTAATATATTATTGCTTTTTAGCATCAATCATTTTGATATTCATATATAGAATTGCCTTCTCACTGGAATTACGTGAGGGAGGAGAAATAAAGGGAGTGCTTTTAATTATTTGTGAAATCTAAGAACATTTCTATTTTCTGGCTGAGCTCTTCAACAGATCTAAAGGCAGCATGGAATGACTTTATTTGTATGAATTTTATAGAGGTCTTCTGACCTGCAGCTGGTCAGTTTTTAAGTGTTAGAATGACCCGTTTAATATCTAATTCTGCCTGGCAGAGCAGAGTTAGTAGGTAAATCAGTTCTTATATTTCGACTGGACCTTGGCTTTTACCTAAATGCAAACTTGTAAATATGTCAGAGTATTTATTTATTTATTTAATTAATGTAATTTTCTCTCAGAGTTTGAACATTAAGCGAGCATTTCTTCTTGAAACCAGATGTTATCCTTTTGTTAATGCTCCTCTTCCCCTTATACACACCTGGTGCATGTGTGTGCATGTGAATGCACACACAAACATATAACAATGCTAGTTTATAATCCTTTTTCTCTGTATTTATGTGTGTTTGTATGCAAAAATGAGTACTGCATTGATGTTTTACTTACCTGTCTAATCACCACAACATCACAGAGATCTTCTGACATTTGTATTGCTTTATTAGAATCTTGTGCTACTATTAGTAATGGAATAGAGACGTCCAGTGATTAACTAAAATTTTTGTTGAGTGTAAAATGCTGTCTCCAGTATCTGACCAAAAAGGACTCTTTTCCTGAACTACCTACAGTACTCTGACCAATGCGGTTTTTTTTCAAAATTCCTCGGTTTACATGTGATGTTCAATCTTTTAATTTTTTTTTTTCTCCAAGCAAAGATAATGGAGAGAATGTGAGCAAATTCCAAGCCTGCACTGGTGCTGCCAGTTTGTGGAAAATGTATTTCTGATTGAAAAGACATAATCTGCAGTCTTGCTTGGAATTTACCAAATCATTTAATCCATTAAAAACTGCAGTTAATTTCTTATTGCATCTCCAATAAAAAAAATTTTGACTTCTCCTCTTCAACTATCTGTACTCCTTTCTTATTGTCTTTTTAAAATTCTTTGATTTCTCTTTGAAGTCTCCTTTTATTTTTTAGACTTCCTATCTTCCTCCTTGCAGAAGCACCTAGATTTGTTCTCACTGTAGTTTTCTATGTGCTATATAGTGGGATGTGTTTTTTCATTTTTAAATACAATTAAAAGCCATTAAGTAGGGACCAGGTTCAGCAAGCTTGTCCTTGCAACAGTCATTCCTCCAGGATTGCAATTGCTGTACATATACCCATGAAAACCCTTCAACAAAATCCATGAAGTAATGTAGGGTATTGCATATCTTTGTATACTGATTAATAGATAATATAAATTCATACTCTGTTCATCTATGAGACCAGTAAAGGCAAATAATATTCTTGGTTATTTGAAAGAACTGTTTTATACAAAACTCTTTGAGGGTTAAATATGGTAAAGTACATTAAAAATAGTGTGGCAATATAAGCATCAAAATGCTCATCTAACCAGGTAGGAAGAGAGCGTGTGTTTTCTGTGGACAGGAAGTCAGAGCTGCATTTAGCTTCTCTTACCAAAGGTTTAATCCACACTGAACCCAAAAGAAAAATCCTCCTGATTGCAGCCTTTTCAGCTTAGCAGTTTTTTATGGTGTTGGACAGCATGAAATTAATGAGTGAATTACATAGCATAGCAATATATAAAATCGAGAACAGACATATACATTGAGGAAAGAAAGCAATTTGGACATCCTCATCTAGGTATTCTAATCCAATAGAGAACACTTCATCCTCTTGCATTGCTTCCTGGCTGCTGAACATATTCCCATTTGAATAAACAATGTTGGCTCATTCATGGAGCTGAAGTATCCTTCCTAAAGACATAAAGAGTGGTTTAACTATTTCAGATAATATCTAGGTTATAGCCATTATCTAGCTATAATAAGCTACTTGCCATCCATCAGTAGAGCTATCCAAACATTAATGAGTTCCTTTCGAATCTGGAGAGTACTTAAGCTTTCATGATAGTTATTCACAGCTGTATATTGATTTGGGTTTTTTCACTTTCACTACGTATTTTACTGAGATGATTTAAGAAAGTCACCTTATTAGTAATTTCCTGTGTATTATAAGCTACTGATAGTTTAAAATAACATTTTTATACAAGAACAATGGATTATCTCTCATATCCTTAATGCAAAGCATGTAGCACTGCTTCTGATATTTAAGATGAAAATCTAACAAACATGAGTTCAAATTAAATTGGTGCTTATTGTCATTTGAATGTATGCACAGAGGTAGATAAAAATGTCAGTACAATATATGCAAAAGGTGCCTTACTAGTTTATCATAGAGAGGAGGCTTCAGGCTTCCTGGAAACTTCCTGGGAAAAGCCTGAAGTTAAGCTTTCATCAGGAGTGTAACAGTGAATTTTAATTTTCCCAATTCAGTTTCCTAATGAGATTTTAAATGTTACAATCTATGTAGCTATGAAGACTTACCTGAACATAAACATTTACTTCAGTTATAGTGATCTGATTAACTTTGCTATTTCTCAAACCTGTCGAGAAATTGCCTTTTTACACAAATGGAACAGCTTTAAAGTAACTTGAAGCAAGCTGCAATAGTGATGCAACTATTGAACAGAAATCTTTCTCATAATTGTGAAACTTTATTCGGGGTTAATGTAGTCACTAGCAGAATAACAATCAATGGGACCTTTCTTCAGAAGCAGAAAGGTTGAGGTCCCTTCATTAAGTGTGCTGTGCATCTTCCCCACTACTCTTGCCCAATCATTGTAGCTGCAAAAGCCAGAGCTGTATGTATTCAGCTTCTCTTTTCTCCTCTCTAGTTTCATTCATTACAGAACTGGACACCATGGGATCAGTGAATGTCTCCTATTTCAAGTGACAAAAGATAAATTTAAAAATAGGAATATACAGCCATTTTGACAATCTGGATTTGGTATTCTAATCTAATAGAAAAGCTTTCATGCACTAACATTGCCTCTTGGCAGCCTCAACAAATCTTCATCTGTGAGAATAGTACCATGCCAATCATATGACTGTGCTATTCACACTTCAATTTGGATATATAAAACAGGTTTTCAGTTATAAAGGTATTTCTCTTCCTTGGGCCATGTGGCCACTAGTGATATAAGCCAGGAGCAGTAACAAGGAAACTGTAAAATGACCAAAAAAGGGGACGTCAATTCAGACCCATGGTGGTAATGGATCAGTAATCATAAGATCATTTTCCTAAACTGCTCCTTTGAAGCATCCATACAAGTAGCCTATATTTTTTTTTCTGCTACCATGAGCATTCTCTGAGTGCTGCTCTATGTCTCACATTCATAGATTTTACTGGAACTTTGGCATGCAAATCAACAATGAACATCAGCAGAAAAATGCAGACATAGAATTTGACTTGTGACAACCAGACAGTCTAATTTTCCTGCAAAGTTGCCTTAAGTGTCACGTCATGAACTTGCAAAAAATTGTGGAAACACTTTCAGAACTGAATGTGACTTTAATTAATACAGTCACCAAAATTACATAAATAGCAATATTTCTGAGACTGTTGCCAGTGTCAGTTTAATTCCTGATCTTAATCTCTAAAGAAGTTACTACATCAAGTATGAGCTAACAGAGCAGAGCAAACCTCAGACAAGCTGCCACGTGACTGAAAAGCAGAATGAAACAAAAATCTTGGAAGCTTTATAAAGTTTACCAGAGATTTCTTTTTAGCAGTTAATTTTCTATAGAGACCATCAAAAACCATAGTGAAAAACATCCATAGTTCTGGTTAAATTATTGTCTGTATTGATAACATATTGAGCATAAGCAATTTGCATTTACTTCAACTGTAATAGGGTGCTAAAGTCGGTTTTCAAAAGGATATCTTACAGCTAAATACCTGCATTCTACTGATGTCAGCAGAAATTACTCAATATTCAAACATTTGCAAATTATTCTTCTGTTGTCAAGTCAATGTTTCCTTCACTACTAAGGGAAATTGCAAAACCTATGTCCATATGTGGTTATTAGAACACCAGAAAATTCAATTTAAAGTAATGTAATAAAAATTTTAAGGGTTTTAATAAAGATGCTCTTTCTTTGATTAGTTTTCCATCAGCACGAGAGTAGACAAAATATTTAAAACTTGTTTTTAAATTCCAGTACTGTTTTCAGAACACTAGGGTGTTCTCCAAGCACAAGAGAAGTGTAGAATTCCCAATGCAAAGAGATTTACTGATAAAAAATTAGGGATAAAAAGATTAGAACTAAAATATATGCCATTTTTTGTAGAATATATAATGAAATCCCTACTAACATGTAGTCTTGACTATGAAATTTCAGCATGGATCCTTCAGACTTTACAAAGGATTTAAAAAATGTTTTTGGAGTAATTACATAAATATGCAAGGAAATCTCTTCATTTCCTCATGTTATCTGGCAGAAGCTTACTGCAAATAACAAAAGAAAGGAATGTCTGGAAGCATGCTAACAATTGGTTTTCTCCAGAATATGCACTGCACCTGCTGCTGCTAAAAACCTAGAAGTGGGGAGCAGTTTACCAAGGAGGAAGTATTAGCCAGAGTGAAAGTTTGTATGGATTATTGAGGACTAAGGAGAATTATAAAGAACACCATAAGAACCTGACACATCAAATGAAAATAAATTCAACAGTGACTGATGAAATTCATCCTCCCTAAGAGGGAAACAGCACACAGTGCACTGAGTGAATTACAGTATCTTTTATGTACTGAGGGACTCTGAATTAGACATAGCCTCTCAGGACAAAGATCTAGGCATCACTGTGCACAACTCAATGAAGAAATCTGCTTAAAATGTATCAGAGGTAAAAAACTGAATAATATTTGGGCTGTGTAGGGAATATTATGAAAAATATTACAATGTTACATAAGTTGATGTACATCCTTACCTTGACTGTTAAAAGTCCATTTTGGTCAACTCTTCTGTGAAAATTGTATGAGGAGGAAAAAGGAAGGTTACTCAAGGGCACCTGTAGTTTCCTCCTGCTCAGAAGGGAGAAGAGTAAAAAGAAATATGAAATTCTGAATAGAAAATTCTGAATAATCAAAGTCTCAACTAGATGTTTCCTTTTTTCAGTCTTGATAAAGAGATTAGCTAGAGGCATGTTCTTTTGTGAAATGCATGATTGTCTTTAGCACTTAGAACCTTATATTTCTTTCAATTTGCAATTTTTGAAAGTGTTTATTTAAATGCTATAAATAGGTTTTTTCTATTTGTAACAAATGGCTTTTTAAGAACCTGAAGGTAGAGGAGATAACTGTTGAGGCTACTTCCCTAGACTTCTGTCTGTATGTTTTGCAGGAATACTTTTCAGATTCTGATGACAGAGTGGCAATTCACAATGCACTAAGAAAACCCAGTAGCCAAATGATCCTGTAGAGCACTTGCATAAATATATTTTCAAATATATTTAAATACCCTTAACTGACTACAGTGATCAGAGCTGTTTTAGACAGTGTGCACACTTCTCACTTGTATATGTTATAGACTTAAAATGGCTAGAAATATAGGTTAGTTATGGTAATGGCTGATGGAAAAGAATAAACTTATCATGGTTTATTATTATTTGATGGAAGGACATTATAGTGGAAGATCCTGTCACAATTATCTGCACAATTAAATATCAAAACAAAAAGAAGCAAAGTGAGGAAAAGGCTCAGGAGCCTTCTTTCTACCTTCCTTGCTTTCCTTTATTTTCATTTTTCTGATTTTCCCCCTCAATGTTTCTCTTACCTATTTTCTTGAGTTAGAAATGTTATTTTACAAAGGTGAAGACTTCTTGATAAATTCTGATTTTTTTACACTGTCAATTTATTACTTCTACAATATGAAGAATAATATGTTCTATTTTTTCAATTTTCTTTGTCCTTTGTTCCTGGAAGAATTTAATAGAGTTCCTTCTAGTCTTCATCCTGGAAAAAATACTACAACTCAGTCATTCAGCAATATTTAAAAAGAATAAAAGCTAAGTAAAATGTGCCATATGTTTACTTTTAAAATTTCTATCAAACATATTCTTTAATCACATGTAAATGCAAATAAGAAGGATCATCAAGGGTGGATAGACCTGAGGTCTGTCTATCTTTAAACTATAAAATGAAAACATTTGTTCACAGTACTTCCTTAAAATATCATTATGACCTGAGTCTAAATTTTACTGCACTTCAAGAAAGTGTTTAAGAGGGGGGAAGAAATGAAGGAATGAGCTCCATGCTGAAATCTAGGTAGAAAACAGACAGTCATAGTTTTCTGGCCATAAGAAGTATGAGAAAAATGTTGGAGAACTGAAGTGTGCTCTCAGATGCCAGGCAAGATTTCATCTGATATATAATGAATTAAGTTAGTGTCATGGGTTGATCATTAGACAGTTTTTGATTGTTACACTTGCAGTAGTTCTTAAATATCATGAAGTACAAGTGGTGCAACAAATCCATTGAGAGCCAAAGACTAAATGATTGTAGTCTCATTTCTAATGGATTTTATGTCTATTGTATAAAAATTGGTCAAGAAATATTAGTTACATAACTGATGTTTGAATCCATCAATTTTTCCATTGTATGCTGCCATAAAGTAATAAGATAAGGGGGACAGTAAAAATTTAGACACCATCTGAATGGTTAATGACTTCCCTTTTCCTCATTCTAAAATATATTATTTAACCAGTGCTTTCTCTGTTAATTATGTGTAAAAATGATAGTATAGAGTAAGCAAGATGCTCTGCTTTGTCAAGTCATATATATCACTGAAGTTAAAACCTCCTATGTTCACAGTAATGTTTTTATCAATCAAATATGTAAATATATGAAAAATTTATAGTTTTGTTTTGATAAAACCTATTCTTTAAAAACCCATCTTGACTAACATCAGCTGCATTATATTCCTTCTTATCTTTTATAATACCTTTAAATCTTCAATGTTTTACCTGGCATTGACAGGCCACCGGCCCATACTTACAAGGACTTCCCAACACATTATTTCAAAGACGTGTTACTGCTTGGACTGTGGACTCTTAAAATTTCAGCCCAATCAATTCCCACACATACTGGAAAAAAATTTGCTAATTCGTCAGTTAATTCTTTCAAAACTCTTCTACTTTATCTGACATTCTGATTTTAAAATGATGGGTTTAAGAATGGTGTTACTGTCAGCAAGGAACTGATTTCATTACTATGATCACGTATACAAGAAGCTTTCTGCCTAAGTACAGGATGAAACTATTTTTTGATAACTCTGAGAGTTTTATTTGTGCTGGCCATGGTATTTTCCTTGGTACATATTCTTCTTAACTTTTTTTGTAATACATGTTTCTTCTAATTGTCAGTTTTTCCTAATTATCATGGACAGTTTCATTTCAGCTGCCTAATGTGTTGTACTTGTGACTGGTTCTGATTTCATTTGTGTTTCTCAAGTGTTTATTCTTAAGGAACCAAGATATGTATATTTCTCTTTCAGACTTCACATTTAGTGCCTGAAAATTAAATAGTGTACCAATCTTTAGTCATGCAGTCTGTGCTTTATGATTTATATGGCATGGTGAATGATCATCAACCTACCTATGTGGTCATTTTTTGAAGACTAATTTATATTTAGAGCTTTTATTGTTTTAGAAAGAATTTCAAAGTACAGGCAAGCAGAGAAATATCTTCAAAGTAATAAGATTTTTCTCAAAGGAGTAGAGTAGACTTTAGTGAAGATCAAAAAAATTCAAATCTATTAAAAGTGACTCTATGTGTGAGAAATCTACTAGAGAATTACATGAAAGTGGTAGGAGCAACTTCTGAAATGTGTAAGATAACGCTGAAAAATAAGCTGAACCTCAAACTGCCATTTATTTTCCAGCTCAGTGATGTCACTGTGGCTGTCACAAGCTGTGTTGCCTTGCACATGGGGCTGGAAGCCTCATACAGTAAATCCTTGTTCTCCCTTTGATTCCTCCGTGCCTTATCAGAAGAGAAATGCACACATACAACTATGCATAATACAAGGCAGTATTATTTAACAGAGTGCTCCTGTGACCTAGGCAAACCACTCATTTCTTGTTAATATGGCAACAGCAGAAAGTCTCCAGAGGTTTGTCCAGCCTTATAATGAGAGGCCTGTGTTATGTGCAGTTCTGTAGACTCAGAAGTGGCCATGGATTCATCCCCTGCTGTGAAATTTGGCTGCTGCCTGAGGCCCTGTGGAAATCATGTTTCTTGCAATGCTCAACCACGTGCAAGCCTCCCTGCTGAGAAAAGCAAGGAAATTTGCTGAACTGCATTCATCTATTTCTCTCCCTCACCATCTGAGACAGAGAGAAAAGGATCTGCAGGGCAATATTTCCATCCCGTTTTTTATTTCTGAGAGGGAGGTAGGATGGTCATCAGTACATTCCTTAGGATGTGTTGACTGATGAAGTCATTAAGGGACTTGATTTTTGGAGGACAGTCAGACAGACTAGGCAGATGGAGCCAAAAATCTCAGCAATTATGACCAGAAGAAGACAATGGAAGAAGCTTTGAATATTCCTTTCTCCTCAAGAAGGTCCAAGACCGTGGTGTAGGAGAAAAAATGAAAGGTGTAATGTGAATCATCCTCGTTTTTGTTACAACGTGCTAAATCAATGAAACAGTAAGAATCACATGTCTGTTTTTATAGTTTATCTAACCTCATGTAGTTAGCATCTACCCCCTTATTTTTCTGGGAGATTAATTCCAAGAGACAGTGAAATGTAAGGGACCAAATGTTGAAGAAAAGTCTGTCAAACTATGTATTTAAAAACAAAAAATAATTACATACAAAAAAAAAAGTACAGAAAAGGGTATTTTATATGCTGCAGTGCGGAAGTGTTTAGAAAACAGCAACAAATCAGAAAACTTACTATATTCATATGATTCGATCTCAGATAGAAGGTGTGTTTAGTATTTGTTGGGAACAGTCTGAAGAACAGTAAACCTGGAATGAAAGAAACAAGATATTAGATGAGTATAAATGGAAACTACTTTCAGAAATGCAACTGATGGGATGGGGGGAAGTAAAGACAATTATATTTGCTTTGTGTTCTTCTTTTTTGGTCTAATGTTTCCTATTAAAAACCTGCAAAGAGCTTGTCTGGCATAAATAGTAAGTGTATTGAAGTTAATAAAGCTGTCATAGTATATAATGATTTGAACTGGTCAAAGGAGAGATAAAATGTTGCTGATAATGCTAATAGCAAAGTTTTAATAAGCAGGCAAAAGACATGGGGCTTTTTTGTTGTTTATTCAGTTGTGCGACAGAAGTAGGGAATAGCAGGCACCAAGACAAGCCTGGGGAGACCTTTACAGGGGTCTATAGCTGGAAAGACATCCTTCACAAATGAGAAAATGTAACTTGTTATAGTGAGAGAAAAGAAGGCACTATATAAATACACATTGAAATAAATGCACACTATATAAATACACATTGAAGAGGTGTGTGCTGAGAATGATTTCAGATGGACTGGAGGGAGATGATCACAGCCAGCCAGTGCAGAAGTCAATGGTTCCTTTCTCAGTGATTCCAAAAGGAGTGTCTGTTACAAAATAACATGTACAAACAAGAACAAAAGAAAATTGAGATGTAGCTCCTACCAAAAAGTAGAAGGTAGAAGAGTAATGTAATAAGGAAAATCAAGTCAAGGAAAGACTTCAGTTTTTTAAGTATCTTTTTAATATCTATATATTCATCCATATTTTTAATGTAAAGAAATAGCTACTAGTGTTTGTATGTGTGTATATATATTCACGCAGGTGCTGTTGTGTAAAGCCTTTGTTTCTTTTGAGAAATAGTAATGAAGCATAATAAATCTTGCAACCCATAAAATACTGCATTTGCAGTTTTTTCTGTCACAGTATGTATATTTACATACATACACTAATAGGGATCTTTTAAGTAGAATACTATGTTTTCAATATATTTTTGAAATATAGCTTATGACCTAGTTTTAGACTGATGAGTGATAACATTTGTGGAAAACCTATACAATTCTATCTTTATGTCTTTTTTGCAATAAGGAACTACCAGAAATTCTTTTGCCAGACTGCTGAGTGCACCAAAAAAACCAAAACTCAAACCATCCCCATCCTCCCATAAAAAATAATAATTAGTTTCATCTATTATCCTCATAACAGTTTGGCAATAGAATATGTAAAATTATGTGGATATATAATCAAACTGCTTTTGAAAACCATTATATTTCCTGGTTCACATGACATGTGAAAATATTTAATATTTTTCCCTTTTTTTTTTTTTTCGAATCAGTTGATTACGTGAAATCAGTCCTTCAAGTCAAGACATTTTTGGTAAAAAGGTTAGTTTTTGTTCTGAGGCAGAAAGAGAAATCTAGTGTATTTAAATTAAAATATTTTATATGGTGATTTGCATTTGTCAAGTCAAACACTAGTTAGCTATAGATAGTGCAACTAATGTAGAATAAAGTGCCTTAAAATTGAACTATACTTATAAAGAGGGGAAAAAAACCTACTCTTTTTGGCAGTTGCGTGAAAGTGCGGAAAAAAGCCTTCAAATATTGCAATAATCCAGTAATTGTAGAGTATGATAATATACAGAGCTGATATACAATATTCTTTTTACCACTCTAGAGTCTACTTCCTTTAGACCGCACGAATGAAAAAAGCCAAAACCTTCTCCATTAGGACTTAAAAGAACATTTTTCATCACACCAATTGTCATCTTGGCTGCATTATCTGGATTATATTTTGCTTTATTTTTTTAATTGTTATAGATGACTATTCAAACACTGCTTTAGCATTTCCAAATCTAGTAAGCTTTTTTTTCCTTGTTTTTATATATCTATTAATAGAATGCTTGCAATTATTTGTCTAGTTTTAAATTGCTCTTTAAAATAATTTGCTGCAGTCTTCCTCAGAGAATTTTTGCACTCTCAGGTGAATAATCTGTAGGACAGTTCAGTTTAACTGCATAAAACAAGTAAAGGGTGTCATGTCATTGTGAACCCCACTTTTTTATAGTATTTGAGTTCAAATTTTAGAAAGAACTAAAGTACTTTTTAGGTAACGGTATAGTCTGTATTATGGCTTTCATTTGTGACTTTGGGAATAAATTGCAGTGTGGGAAAAGCAGCTGAAAACATGGATAAAAGTCGAATGCAGGATTATTGTAGACCCTGTCAAAATAAATGGTAGAATATTTTTTAGTATGTAATTAAATGTCAAGATTTGTGAGTTAATGGAATTTCTGTAGTCACATCAAGGTCAGACGAGCAATTACTGTTTATGAATTATATGAAATCTTGTATAGCCTTTTCTAGCTAGTCTTATAGCATCTATTTATATTAGACATCTTTGCCATTTCTGATGTTTCTCCCCCATAGTTTCTGTTAACAGCAATGTGGTGCATTTTGTCAATTCTGTAGTTGTTTGCAAAACCTTCCTTTATTTCACTGAAGTGCTTGCAATTAGCCCACTTCTCCCCATTGAGAAGCATCTTTGTAATAACAGCTTTCCTGGCAGAGCTTTTGTTAGGGAGATTTTAAAATCAAGAGTCTACAAAGGTTGGGAAAAATCCAATCATACAAAAGTTCAGCAAATCCCTTTCAAGGTCATATCAGTTAAGATTACATAGATTTTCCACTTCAGCAAACAGCAGAGTTTTTCATTTTTAGGGATGAATTCAGAATGATAGAATTAATAAAATAAACCAATTCTAAAAGAAATTTTTTGCTAAACTCAAAGAAAAGCCTGGATGCATCCCCCTACCCCCACCCCCACGGTCTTTAGTGGGGTTACCTTTCTCCCCCATGTAGCCTCTTGTATCACTTCCTTTGAAGTCGTTCACAGCGTTTGCTTTGACAGCCACTGGGTGTGGGAAGTATAAGGCTATAGCAAGTATCTCCATAGCATAATCCGCCCAGTCACTGTTGGTCACTGATCCAGCTGCATGCAGCAGCTTAGTAGTCAAAGGGCATGGTAATTCCCTCCTTCTCTCTTTTCTTTCTTCCGAGGAAAAATCTTCACCTGGTGTTTTTGATTCATGCATTCTAATTATGATGGCTGCCATCATCAGCCCTGTGGGTGACACTAGAAATTCTCTGAGCCAACAGCTAATACCACAGCTTGTTAAGCGACCATGTCAGCCTGATTTTAGGGCCCATTTTGCAGTTCACCGCAGGCCTATCTAAAAGCATCAGGAGTCTCCGTCTAGCAGGACAGGCTCATTGTCTTTCTAAATGTCTCCTTCTGATAAGCAGATCCAAATATGGTTCATTCACTGTGGATTTGAAGGCACAGTGGGGAACTTGGCTCACATAGTGGATGCAACAAAATGCTTAATATTTTCACTTGGTATAGAGCTAAAGAACCCAATTTTCAATTTCAGGATACAAACATTTGCTCCCTGACTATGATCAAGAGTTTGAAATTTAAATCAGAAGTCTTCGAAAGCTATTCTAATTCTCAAAGGAGCAGGCTTTCCCATACTTAGTACAAAGAAGAAAATCCTTGGTTTGTATCAGAGTTTGAGCACACAGAGTTCACACGATGACCAGAAGTATCCTTTGTTGCCTAAAGATATTGTAGGAATTTTTTCTCTGAATAATTTTGTGTGAAGTATATGATTCTGGTAACTGTGAGGTTACTTAACAGCGCTGCATTCTGATCTGCCTTGCAAACTTTATTTGTTTTTAAATAATTGTTTCAAATACATATTTGTCTATGCTGCTCCAAGTATTTCTTTTTAATGTTTTGTCTAACCCGAGCTCTGGCAGTAGAAGGTAATTAATATTTTTCAGTTTCAGGAAATGAGAATTTTTTCAAAAAGTGTACTATTGTGACTCTGTGTATTTAACTGAGTCTCTGATCTGCAAACTACCATTTTTTATAGCTAGAAACAGGGCTAAGTTTTCTCTGACTTCATAGGCATATTTTTAACCAGAAAAAAAAAAATAGGCGGCCTTTCCTGCCACATAAATCCACAATTATAATATTAATGCAACAGTTTTTGTTCTCTAAGAAGAAAATCAGTTACTTACCAACAAGGTCTATAAAAGTGCTTATCTTGCAGAACTATTCAGTGTGAACCAGTATGCATGTGGGAAGAGCTAATTTAAGATCTCCACAGGAAATTAGAGTGGCTCTTTTATTATCAGCATCCATTTCCTAAATACTGTGTTGCTTTTGGCTTATATTCCATTGACCTATAATAATGATGCTGCAGACTTATTTCATCTCTTTGTAAGTTGTCAAACTGGCAGCCATGCCAATCTGTAAGCTTCCTTACATAGATAACTAAGAAGTCAATTTTTTTACAGAAAAATCGAGAATTTTGGAGCCGGTGTTCACTTTAGTGATTGTGGTTTTGTTTGTAACATGCTATTGGAAAACTTCTTCCCTCTTACCTTCTTAAAGGATTTATAGGAATAGGGCATTTCCAATGTACACCGTAATTGTGCTTTGGCTGACTTGTATGTTTTTCTATGTTTGCAGTGTAGATTCACTGTTGTAACCAAGTATCCGAGGCAAATCTTTGTGGCGGCACAAGATAATAAAAAAAAGATAAAGGCTTGATTGTGATAGACAGGGGTTAAATCTCACAAAATTTATGCATCTCTCTAAATATTAAATTTAACTAAACAGGCAGAATTTACACTCTCCTTATTTTCTATCCACTTTTCCTCTAATGTGTCTAGAAGGCTTTTTTACACGGTATAAAATTGTGACAGAAACCTGAGTACAAAATGGAGCAAAAACTATTCTTGTAGAACCACACCAGGCCATATGGATTTAAAATAATAGAGGTAGGGATATATGTCTAAAATTAGACAAAAAGAATTGGATCATTCAGAAGGAAGAAAATTAGTTCCATTATGTGGAATATACAGAAAAACCAGGTGATTTGGATCAGCCAACATGGATTTATGAAAGGCAGGACCTGCTTGACCAGCCTGATCTCCATCTATGAGAAGGTGACTCACATAGTGGGTGAGAGATGAGCTGTGGATGTTGTCTACCTGAGCTTCAGTAAAGCCTTTGTCATTAATTACCACAACATTCTACAGGAGAAACTGGCTATTCATGGCTTGGCTGTTCGTTGGGTTAAGAGCTGGCTGGATGGCTGGACCCAGAGCATGGTGGTGAATGGAGTTAAATCCAGCCGGCTGCTGGTCACAAGTGGTGTTTCCCAGGGTGCAATACTGGGGACAGTCCTATTTAATATCTTTATCCATGACCTGGACAAGGGGGTTGAGTGCACTCTCAGTATCTTCTCAGAGCACACCAATTAGGTGTGACTGTTGGTCTGTTGGAGGGTAAGAATGCTCTACCGGGTGATCTGGACAGGCCAGATTGACGGGCTGAGGCCAATTGTATGCGATCCAACAAAGCCAAGTGCCAGGTCCTGTACGTGGCTCTCAACAAGCCCATGCAACACTACAGGCTGGGAACAGAGCAGCTGGAAAGCTATGTGGTGTAAAAGAACCTGGAGGTGCTGGTCAACAGCTGGCTGAACATGAGCCAGAAGTGTGCCCAGGTGGCCAAGAAGGCCAGTGGCATCCTGGTTTAGATCAGAAATAGCATGGCCAGCAGGACCAGGGCAGTGATAGGCACTGGTGAAGCTGCACCTTGAATACTGTGTTCAGTTTTGGGCCCCTCGCTTCCTGAAAGGCATTGAGGTGCTGGAGCATATCCAGAGAAGGGCAACAAAGCTGAAGAAGTCTTATGAGGAGTGGCTGAGGAAGCTGGGGTTGTTTAGCATGGAAAAAAGGAGGCTCAGGGGAGACCCTATTGGTCTCTACATTACCTGTAAGGATACTGTAGAGAGGTGGGAGTTCATCTCTTCTCCCAAGTAAGCCACAGAATCAAATGAAACAGCCTCAAATTGTACCCAAGGAGGTTTAGATTTTTGATATTAAGAAAAATTTTTTCACCAAAAGGGTTGTCAAGCATTGGAACAGTCTGACAAGGGAGGATGCTGAGTCATCACCGTGGAAGTATTTTAAAGATGTGTAGATGTAGCTCTTAGGAATACGGTATTGTGTTGGACTTGGCAGTGCTTGGTTAATGGTTGTTGGACTAAGTGATCTAAAAGGTCTTTTCCAACCTAAATGATTTTTTAATATGAGATATTTTTGTGGAAGTAAAAAGACCGCAGTAGGCTGAGGGTTCATTCCCGCTGCTGTGGAAGAGCTACTTATGGAGAATTGCATTACGTTGGATCTACTAATGTGGTTTGGTAGCCTTAAGCTTATATGAATTTTATTGAGTCTAGTCTACACAAGGTCGTAACAGAGCTTAAACTTGAGTCCAGCACCATTTTCTCTTCTTCATTATCCTACAATATAAAACATCTCTTCCACTTATCTTTCGTCACTGTAAATATTTTTAGATTTTGGTAAGGAGTTAACACAGTTAATTACAAAGTGAAGCAGCAAAAGAATTCCAGCATTGATATTAAGGGATGAGCAAATGGATTTCACAAAAAGGTCCTTCAACTCCAGCCAGGATGCCATTAAGAAGACCAAAACCCAACAAATATTATAAATCACATTTGTTTTTAATTTGTTCTCATATGCAAACTCTTAAAACTTGTATTAGCAAGTCTTGTATTTTTCCATGTGACTTTGTATGAGAGAAATACTGGTTATGATTTCAGTACTCATGGACCAGTCTGCATGCTGTCAATCAAAGTATCCTGTCTGGACTTTGTTATCTCCCTCCATTCTTTGCAGCAGGCTGCAGGCTGCTCTCAGGTCTCAGAAGATATAAGCCTTTCCTTTAAAAATAACCAAGAGCTTAGCAATGAATAGTACTGCTGCCTCAATTCCTTCCATTATAACATCCTGCCTAATGCTTTTCACTTTACTTTTCATTTCCTTTGTAGTGCTGAGATCTGGGAAAATTAAGATTTGTGGTACTCCGTATTCAAGCATAGATTTGAGACTTGCAGCTTGCAGCATTCTCACATGGTCTCTGCTGTTAGTGAATGTAAAAACAGTTTCTACCCATCTCCCTTTTCCCATTTCCTGAACTAATAGATCAGTAGGAGAAATTTTCCATGCATAATGTGAAGAAAGAGCAGCTTAGCTCAAAGATTTTTTGGTTTACCATTGATCGGATGAGATGAGGAGAATCCAGAAAATTTTTTCTTTTTTTTTTATGACTTTCTGCCTGGACTTGCATCTCTAAGAAAAACTTTATCCTATTTCTGGTGGCAGTGCTGACAAAGAGCTGTTAATTTCCTGTTAATTTCTTCTATAAACTTATTTTAATGAGTTAGCAAAATGCCTGGATGATTGTTGAAGAGTAATATAAGCATCGTATAGGAAAACTTGGCTGGGGGGAAAAAACAACCATCAAGCATTCATTTGGGTACTGGTCAGCCACAGAAAGATCATTATTACATTTGACTGTTACCATTAGGGCTAATGATCAGGTATCAAAGTTGAAACTAGAGATCACCACAATATGTGCAAGTACTAAGCTTACTCTTCTTTGTAGATCTTCAGGATCAGAGGGCATGACAGATCTTTGCAGTGTATCCTACTTTCTTGTAAAATACATTGCTAGCACTGAAGAATCAATTTTAGTAAAAAGACCTTTTCTTTTAATATGTGCATGAGCTCAGTCTTCATCTGATTCTGTTTGGGACTCATAAATTATCTCATTCCTGCCAATCATAAAATGCTTTTCTTCTTGTTGCAGAGCAGTCCTACAGCACACGAACTATGTATCTCTTTAATAAAACAAAATCTGCAGATATTATGGCAATATGCATTATCTGCTCCAATTCCTAAATATTTACTCTGTGAGGTCAAGACAAAAGACACAGTCCATAACAGAGTCTGAAACATGTATGGTGTGTGATGGGGTCTCAGTATGCACTGCTGAACTGTACAAATCTACTTTTATAGAATCCCACTAGTATGAAAAGGTAGGCATAGTTTCTTCTGTTTTGTGTGATTTTATTTACCCATATAAGTAATTTGGTAACTGTCTTATAAATTGCAGGAAATATGGGAGAAATTGGACGTGTCCTTGATGGGTGTCTTTCAGTACTAGATAGAAAAGTCTAAGGAAATAAATCTTAGGTCTTTTCTATCCTTTTGTATTAATAAACATTCTTCCCTGCCGAGAAGAAATTGTTGTAACTCTGACATCTATGTCAGAGATGCTTTAGGAAGTTCCCTGAACAATTTAGCCTTTGAATATTTTGTCATTAATTCCTAAACCTGATATTTCATTTTTACACTTAGTATGTATTTAACAAATAACATTTCAAAAGGATTTAGAATACTGTAAGATATATTATATGCAGTGAGAAAGGACAAAAAAAAATCTATTCTTTCTAAATATAATGAGGTATGTAAAAAAGCAGCTCATCAAAAATGTAAATGTAACTGAATTAGTAAGTTCTCATTTTCCGAGTAGCAGCAATTAAATAAACTTGAAACTGGTGGCTATAATCCTCAAGGTTGGATTTGATTAATAAAGCAAACGATAGCCTGCTGATTTTAAAGTAAAAAGCTGAATAAATACATGTTGCCATTTTCAGCAATAAAGTAATAAGCTATTTAGAGTAATTGTAATTGTCACAAAATAATGTTAGAAACAATGTCGAATACACTCACAAAAAAAAAAAAAAAGGATGTGAGGATGGATTTCCATCAAATATATGCAGAGTTTGAATCAGATTTGGGATGACAGATAAAGTAACAAATTATTCATGGCATAAATTATGCCCTAACTAGTGCTGCAATAGCAGTATTTATTTAATCTGAGCATAATCATTGTTTGACAATTACTTTTAAAAACTTCCCTAAAATCAAATAGATAATATTTGTACAATTGTAATAGCTCAGCTATGTAAGCAATTGGAAGACTTACACAACTGTCCAAGAGAGTAAGGACCTAAAAGAATTTGGCATATCAAATCATTGCAATACAGTAACTAACAAAATAAAACACTCCCAGCTAATGGAATTACTTGCATATTAAAGAAAGCAGAGATTACTATTTGATATCTCAAACCTTAGAATTAGCTTGAAAGAAACAGAGAAGCTGGTGGCCATGTAAATTGCATGGGATAATACAGGTTGTTTCCTTTTCAATATGGCACATTTCTGGAAGTGCTTTAACTCTTAAGAATATAGCAATGGCCATAGCAGATCAGGCAGTAGCCCTGTCTAACTTCTGAGTCTGTCACTAAGAGTGGCCAGGGATGGATACACAAGGGAGGAGAGCTATGCAAGGCGTGTCATTCATTCCCTAGTATTCTTCCAATTGCCAACTCCTTTAAGCTTAGAACTGTACAGAGACATATGTGCTTGTTATATGTGTGTCTTGTTATTTGTGGGTCTTTCTTTTGTCTCTCTTTTCCAGTCTCCCCTCAAGTCCATGAAGACTTTGCATATTGAGACATAAACTTTAAAGATTTTGGAGATTTTAGAGAAGTTAAGATTTTAGTTAGAGATAAGCTTCATTTGAGTTAATTAAAATAGATGGGTAGGCCTTGATGAAGTTAAGAGTTAGTAGTTAACTAATAATTGATTGCTTGTCAACACAATGTTTGGTTAGCTGGGTTTATAATAAAGGATATAGAAACTGATAAATAGCTTTTAGGAACATAAGACAATTATAGGCCTCCTGTGTTCTGAAACCCATTGAAGATAGGAGTCGGAGTTCTACCAAGGGTTCATTTGTCACATTTGCATTGAAAAGGTAGAAAGGTCAGAACGAGGAAGACTTCATTTACTTCCTCATTTTGGGACCCCTCCCCATGAAAGGGACCCCTGACCCATTTCAAAGGACAAACTATGCATGCTTAATAACCTTTGAGCTAATTACCATACGAAGCAGGGAATGGGATGTACCAAAGTTATGAATATGTATTTGTATTTTGGGTATTCAATGCTTGTGTAGATAAAAGGACTCTGTAATCACCATAAATCGCGCGTGTATTTGGGAGCTATCCCCCCACGCTGCCCCGCGTCGCAATAAACATGCACTTTCTAACTTTAAACTGTTAGAGAGTTTTTGTCCGTCACAGTTGGATATCAATACTAGATCAATATCCATTTTTTTTTAATAAATCAGTATAGCCTTTTTTAGTGCCTTGTAAAAGTATCTTCTCCTTTCCTTTCAAGTGTATCTTCTAGTTTCATTGCTGGTCCCTAGTTCTTGTGAGATGATCAGTCCCTATCCATTATCTCAAGAAGACTTCTAATGTAAACTTCTGAAACCCACATAAATACATCTTTTAATAGATAAATTGACCTTAATCTATGCTGTTCTTCACAAAACCATACTCTCACTATATTGATAGCTACTGAACTCTCTTCTGAATCTTTCTGAAATTTCTGAGATGGGAAGACATATGGTGTTCAAGGCACGGGAGAACAATTATTTTGGGTGCAATGAAATAAGTACGGTGATGTTCGTTGTGTTTCATCATGATCTATTCCTAATACTTGGATCACTTTCTGTTTAAAAAAACCTTAACTTTCCCTTTGTGTTAGAAGTCATTTGGAGATTAATGTTATCTCAACTGGACCACTCTGTACCTCAAGTGGATCATGTATATGCTCCATGATTCTTCAAAAGAGCTTCAGCTTAACTGCCAAAGTTATGCTTCCCAAGTAGAAAACTGCTATTCATGTGACCATTAATCAGAATATTCATTTACCTGGCATAGACATCAGGATTTCATAAGTATGCAGTTCCTCAGATTTCTCCTACCTTCCCTCATTTTCTTTGTAATCAAGGAAGATTTAAGGAAGAGATTTTATTAGTACATACATTTCACCTCTGGGTTCCGTTAGAAAATCTGAGTGAATACCAACTGGCCTGAGGTGTTTATTGCCTTTCATTTTTTTGTCACTGTGTTCTCTAATAAATTCTACAAACTATGTAATGTCAGATCCTCTGATGATTCTCTGTCTGACAGTGGCTAGCAAGGGATTGCTCCCAGTTTCTTCCACGTGCAGGGAATTACCTTAGTTTTTCTGGAATGACCCTAGGTTCTCTGACAATTCTTTTGTACCATCCTCATAAACTTGTGCTACAGAACTCCTGGAATTTGTCTTTCTCCTGATATATTTTAAGAAAGGTTTATTATTATTGAGTATCTTTTCTACTACTTGCTCCTAAACTCCATTTTTAGACTGTTTGGTTTTGCTTTTACATTTAATCTGCCAGAGTTCATTGTTCTTTTTATTTTATTCATTCTAATAAGATCTCAAGTATTTGAAGTGTAATTCCTTCTTTGTCATAACCTCTTTAACTCTTTTTTCGATTGACAATATGCACCTGGGATTATTTTTCCAATGTAGTGTCTTTAAATAATTTCCATGCTGTAATTCCCACAGTGTCTGTAGAGATTTACTTCTCTTAGTTGCTCTCTGTAGCTTCTTTTCAATAAGTGTCCTTAAATTTATTCTTGAAAAGCCTGAAAAACATGGTTCCTGAAATCTTCATGAGGAAGAAGGATACTATTTCACAGTGAAAAGCTTATACCAGACATATTTCAGCATAATTTTCCATAATTTATGTTGACTGGGGTTATAATGACAATGTTATTTTTATTTTTCAATTCTCTAACAGAAGAATTATATCAGCATATACCAGAAGGGTATTATTAAACACTTCCTGCAAAAAAACAATGCCTGTCTTCTGACCTTCATTGGAAAGTTTTAAAGTTTGATCTGGTACTTCCCTAAAAGATCCCTGATAACAGGAAAATGTCGGAGCTGTTAGTGCAGCCTGATGTCTAACAAAGAAAGCAATTCAGTCTTCCAGGTGAGATGTTTTAGTTTTAATATTGTGTACATGCTGTCTTGACACCAGGGCAGCCATTCCTTCCTTGGCTTTTAAATTATGGCACAAACATTTCTCATCGATTGCAATTTTAGAGCCATTTGAAAGCTCAGATTTGGCCCCATGGTTTCACTGTGCCTATACAATTGAGGAGAATAACCTCTGTGATGGGTACTATTATGGTCATTGTGTTCCTGTGAGGTGGACCTACGTCTCTGCTGAAGCTGAGACAAGTGTCTGCAGTCCTGAGTATTGCTGAGGGATTTCTGTGAGCTCTCAAAATGTAAAGTGTACTGTTTTCTCTGTTCCATGCAAGCTATGAAAATATACCAGTTTTTCAAAACTTTTCTAGTTGTAGCACCACTCTATAGTTAATACTTAATTTCAAGAACAAGCCTGTGTAAAAAGGGGCTTTGCATCAGGCTTCCTGAATTTATGGAAGTAAATAATCATCCTCTGATGGTTTGAAGTCAAGAGCTTAAGTGCCTTTTCCTACAATTATAGTTTTTTTCAGTGTGATTCTTCAATTGGGTGCTTTTTTGGTCTGCAAAATTGAAAATCATGCAGTCTACTTTTATATTTACAGGATACTTATTTTGTGTGATTTATCATCTTTTATATTTAACATATTGTCCATACTTTGTATATTAATACACAAAATTTTGGGTGACGGAAAGTTTCAAAAATCCATTTCACAGCAACTACTTGTACTTCTTCACATAGTATTGACATAGCAATATTAAAATCATATTTATTAATATCTTTTTCAGGATTTTATAAACTACAGACAGCTTTTCTCCTAACCTTTTCAATTTTGTTGTTAATTATTATTTGCTTATCTGTTTAGAGGTGATTGACTTAGACATTGGTATTTCCAGAACTCAAGATGTAACCCAAGAAAAATGGACTGGTTTATCATTAAAATGGCAGCTTTTACTAGTGATTCACCGTATTATCATGAAACCGTAGTTTCCTGGTAAATCTGTTCTTATACCTTTACAATCTGCATATACCTCTGGCCACAGTAAAAGACAAAATCATTGGCTGGAAGAACTTGTGGTGTGGCCTTGCTCATAAACTTTAAATTTGGTAAAATTTGCAAATACCAAATGGCAATAGCTAAATACTCAAGTCTGCTGACTCAACCTATATTTTTATTTTTCCAAGTACTTCAAGCACAAATTACTTCTTGGCCAAGAAGAATATCTTTGTTAAACAAGCTTGAAATTTTCTGAAAAGAAGCTTTTATTGTGCTGCCTGTAGGTTTCACTTTTAATTCCCCAGTCCTATGTAGCAGAATAGAAGCACATGTACTCATAAGCACTCTCAATTACTTCTGCCGGAGCAGATTATATATTGTGCCTGTTTTAGCTTTGCTTAATCCTTTTTGGAAAGTGTAGAATTTAATTCTGGTCAAAATGGGAAATAATTAATGTAGAAACATAGAATGGTTTAAAAAACCATTAGAAGGACTTCAAAAATCTTCCAGTTGAAGCCCCCCCCAAACACCACCATGGGCAGATAGGGACACCACCCACTATATCAGGGCTCCATTTGACTTGGTCTTGGATACAGATGGGGTCTTCAAAACCTGTCTGGGCAGTCTGTTCCCGTGCCTCACTAGCTTCTGAGTAAAGAATTGCTTCCTAATATCTAATCTAAATCACTCCTCTTTCACTCTAAAATCATTCCCCTTTGGCCTATAGCCATCTCCCTTGTAAAACCTCTAGCAGACATACTCTATGTCTGTTGGAGAAAAAGCTAGTTGTTACTATTTGTGTGTATTCAGTAAACTGAATAGAGCCCAAATCCTGCCTGCAGTTTGAGTTTTTGAGCTTGTTTTGATCTACAGTTTGTTTTCCTAAATCTGGCAAGGGATCTTCAACCTTCTTTCTAGGCAGTTTAATGAAGTTCTTTATCTTCTAATTCTGCTTTATTTTTAAAGTAAAACTCATCTCTGCCTGTAAAAGCAGATGGGGAAATTAATATTCTGAACTGTAATTATTCTTCATAAATTCCCAGAATTGCTGTTGATAACCTCTTCTATTGGGTAGAAACAGTAAGATGTCTGTGGTGTTCAGTTTTTCATATATGAACTTTGTTTGAAGGAGTCTGTTATATTTATTCATGCTGCCTTCTTGGTCTCTGTTACATGGATTAAAAAATCTCCCTTTTACCTATTCCTTCAAGATCTGAACATAGTGATCTCATTCTCTATCAAGGAAATATTGATTCTATTCTTTTATTAACCTTTTCATGCATAATGACTAATTTAATGAAATTGTGTGTTTATTTGCAGGTTACTTTAAGTATTTTTCTCTCAAATATTACTTGGCTAAACATTAGTGCACTAAAAATAATTACGTCGGCCTGAAAGGTCAAGGAAATCTAATAACTCATAAATAGCTTCTCAAAGGTGGACATTAAATTGCTCTATTTTCGCACTTAATTCAGATTTTTTTTCCAACTGTTAGGCAATTCACTATTTACATAAACTAGCTTACTTGATCTAGATGACTAGTTCTAGAAAAAAAATTATTAGTCTTAATCCAGAAAAACAAATAGAAAAAATTATGCAGTTTCTCATTTGGGGATTCTGAACAGTTTCCTGTTCAAACTGCATTAATAGAAAAATGTATGTAGCTAAAAAGAACTTGTGCAACTTTTAAAAGTTCATCTCAGTTGGTCTTATGATCTTAGAGCTTTGCACTGCGTTACTACATAGTTTCTCAGAATTTTCTCACATGCAGTCACCTTGATCTTTAGGCCACATTTACCCAAGGCCTGTCTGCAGGTAATTGTGCAGATATGCCTCAACTCATCTCGTTCCTCCATCTTCTACTATCCTTCTTTCCCTCTCTTTGAAGATCAGGCTATAGGCTCCTTTTTTAATGAAACATGAAGTTCTCTCTTAGTTACTCAGAAAAGGATATTGGGAATTTACAAATATAAAAACTGTTGTGAGATTCAGTTTCTCACTTTGCTTTCCTAATTCTTATCAGCTCAATGTTAATTGAAAGAGTGGGTATTTCATTCTTGCACACAGACAAATATACCCATATTATCATTCCATGAAAGCAGTTGTTTGCTGCTCTCTGAAGAGGCCTCACTATTTCAAGCTGCTTTCCACACACTGCATTTTCTAGGTCACTGAGACCTCATTAGGTATTTCAGAGCTGTGTTTGCAGATTCCTAATACTTGTAAGCCTGAAGTAAGTATTCTGTCCAAATGCTGAGAAACAATCTTTAAGCTTCATTCAAATGGCATGTAGTTTGCTGTTATTTTTCATTAGACATTATTATATCGGTAAATCTGGAATTAGAGAGTCTAGCCAGAATGTTTATGGCTTTAATAAAAAAAATGAAATCCCCAGATTATGACATTTTAGAAATATTCGAACCAGAATAGTGCAGTTCAAAATGAATATACTCTTACAATGCAAATTATAATTCATCTTGATTTTTTAAAATAATTTACAATACCTTTTCTAAAGTTAATTTCAGTAAATTGCATTAATGCTGAGGCCACATTTGGAAGTCAGCTTTCAATCAAAGACATTGGATTACAAATCCAAGTTATAAACACTTTTCAGAATACATAGCAAAATTCTGCTTCTTTGGTCACGAAAAATACACTGAATATGCTGTAGTTTTTTATGGGGAAATTTCCTCCATGATTACACTTGCTGAACATTAAATTTGGAATTTAGATTATCTTCTGAATTTATATAGTCCCTTTAGAATTGAAACTACACCGTGTAAAAATTTTTCTGTATTCAGACTTTAATCAAAGATGAAAAGGTTGAAGCAAGCAATCAGCATAGCCATTCAACAGAACTGGGTATTGTGCACTCAAGAATGGCACCAGGAACCCCCATGGGGAAGTGACAGGATGGGACTAGGAAATGTTTGTGACTAACAGGATACAAAAAATTCTTTCACTTTCTAATGTAAACAGGTTCAAATTAGCCACAGTACAGCACTTCCCCTGGGGGTCACCTGAATATTTTAACAAGAGAGTTCTAGAAAGAGGACTGAAAATCTAGCATGTCTTCTAGTGCCCAACCACAGGTAAAATAAATTGATTACACTTCTCTTGGTTTCAGAGGTTTGTAGATAACAATTTATATTTCTGAATTTCAGCGTGACATTGAAAATGTCAGCTCTTGCAATAGTAACTTAGATTTTAGAGGCTGTTCAAAATAGAGTTAAGGTATCTTTTCAAAGCGCTGACTTTCAAATCCTAAATTATAGAAAAAGTTATTTGTATTACCTGCTATCATCAAGGAACAGAACTTAAACATAATGTAATTGTCAATTGTTCTCTATCCATTTTAAAGCATAATTGGTTTTTTCATCATATTATATCATGTTGTTTTGGAAAGCATTCAGTGCTAATTCACAGCAGTATTTAAAGTATAATGCAGTATCATCAACTTTAATTGAACTCATCAGACTGCTAACTAACTTAATTCAAAATTTCACACACAATTATATGAACAGAAATATATGTATAGTTATATCTATAGAAAATACTTCAATCATAAATACAGACAAGGAAATGTCTATGACTCAGAATTTTTTTATGCAATCTTGCACTTGAAAATATATTGACTGTTAAAAGCATGTGTTCACCTGGTCTCAATTTGTAGCAAAAGACTTTGTGAAAAGGAATTGGTATTACTTGAAAGTTCATCTCTGTCATTGGAAGGAATGCTGTATATTCTGGAGGTGGTAAAAGGTAGCCATAACTATGGATGCACAGGTCTTTGAGCTTAAGAGAAGCTGGAATCGGATCCAAGGTCTCAGTCTATGGGTCTTGTATGAATATAAAAAGCACAGATTCTATACTAAAGAAACAATGCTCTTGTAAACACAAATGGAAATCTCTATGAATCTCATCTTGGTTACACACAAGGGGGGTGTATTCTCCACTGAAGTCTAATGGGATGTGCATCGAGGGGAGAATAATATGCACCATTGCCTTGTTCACTAACAGGTGAAGGGTAATATAGATGAAATTGGAGAACTAATGGGCAAGGCAGTTCCATTAGCATATACACGGCAGTTTCACATTTTGCAGCAAAGTAAAGGCAAAGTAGTGGCATAAACCAAGGAAAGATTAAGTCTAAGACCTGCTGTCGATGTGATGAAAACAACTTGACATTTGAGTGTTTCAAGTGCTGGTTTATCACATGAGTGGCTCAAATGATTACTTTCTCTGTAGAATCTCACAATGAGAGAACCTGAAGGACCTGCACACTATATCAGATATGGTGCAAAAGAAATGTTGAACTGTATGAATTTGGAGATACAGCATGGAGTTGTCATTATTTTGCACTTTTTTAGTAAATGACTGAAGGGAGCCACCTGCCTAAAGGAGTAGTGTGATTTTTTTTGCTAAAAAATAAACCAGTCAATCAATGGATTGATCAATATTTCAAAACCTGAAGCAATTCAAGGCTCATGTCGATGATGTTTCAACATTGTAAAATTCAAAGGTTCACAGTACATACAGACACACTTCCTTTTCTTCCAGTTCAGATGTAAAGCATTTTTTTCGTTCCTCCATACATATCCAAGGATGAATTGATTTTAAGTGAGGCAATTCAAATACATACCATATGATGTTTTAAATGTGTTTCTCAAACTTTTTAATATTGTGAATGGATCTTTGATATCTTCCATCTGGAGAAACACATATTTTTTCAGTGTTCTCAGTTAAAAAAAAGAGGTCTGGCAGAACTGCTGATCAAAGATAATTATGTTCCAAAATTAAAACATCTCAAAATAGCAATATTAACTAAAATATTTTATATAGCTCTAAATGTGAAACAATCATATATAAGACCTGTTGTATTACTATTGGATACCTTCAGAAGATCTTTAATCTCATTTTAACTGGTTAACAATGCATCTGTGAGAAATCAGATGTCTTTCCTTTGTTTATTGGAAATAACACAAAAACACCTGCATAGGAATCTCAGTATTCAATGATATCAATTAAAAGCTGTGTATTCTTCTCTCCTACAGGAGAATTTACATGCAATCATGTTTTTTATTTTTGTTTTCTAGTAATCTATTTTGTTTTCTAGAAATGTTTTCTAGAGGTAACAAGAGGAAATGAAAAGTCCCTTGGTTGGACCAAAAGGTTTATTACATATAGTACACTGTCATTGTAGCAGTACTCAGTAGTTCTCTTTCACCATGGGGATAAATGACAGCAGTATACAGTATCTAAAATCTGTCTACTGTCAGGGCCTACATAGCACATAATCATAATTAACACAATTCCTCAAAGTTGAATAGTCAGCATAATACAATGAATACAGACCTTTAAGATTAAATCTTTTGACTATAGGAGATCTGTTATATAATTGTGTCTCTGGTTGAATTGAAAGAATGATGATAAAGGCAATTATTTTACAAAGTGAGTTTTCAAAAAAGATGTACTGATTTCATGTAAGTAGGTCTTACTAGGTTCCCAATAAAATACTTTTCATTTTAATATAAAAGATATTTTAAACAACAGCAAATCTCAATCCTGATTAACACAAGCAATTTGCATTAAGCTTTTTAGCAACAGTTTGGAAAACCACGTTTTTTTAAGCCGTAGTAAACAAATTCTTGAAACAAAACTAATTTAAAATTTATTTTTTATATTTTTATTTCCCATGTATGGTGTTTTTCTTTGCTAAAGAGAAACTCTTTTTTTGTGCTTTGCACAAAGCTATATGGGGGTGTTTTAATTGTATGGGATTATTTTTGTGCTCTCTTAAGATTTTTGCCAGTGAAAGATATGTTTTGCTAGATTTATGTTTACAGGAAGTACTTTAATCTATATTCCACCTTCTTGTTAGCAGACAGAATTATTACTGGAATATAATGCTGCCGAGGGAAGCTTGAGCAGTTGTTTTGCTCTATTACATAAAGCTGGAGGAGTTGTGAGGTAAAAAAATCAGTGTTCCAGGGTTAGATTTCAGAGGCTCCAAAATTCTCTAACTATATTTTATTTTTTGCTAAGCATTGTGGCAGTCCAGCTATTCCTGTGCCTTTGGAGGACGTTATGTTCATAGGTGTGAAAACCTGTTCTTTTGCTCTCTGCTCATGTAGCCAAACCATTTTCTTCACAGAAACCAAGAAGGGTGCAGGCATGACATATCCTGATTATCATTTCACGCTTAGAAGAAGTAGCATGTCTTTTAGACCTATTTGATTTGGACTTTCCATGCAGCACCTTTACTGGTAGAATAACTAAATCTTAGTAAGCCTTCTGTGTTTAAGGCAAATTCAAGAACAACACAACAGGAACACGTTTTAGTCACCAAACATCATGAAGGATGAACTGGGGAGGATCCACTTCAACTGAAGTCTTACAATATTGCCAGGCTGACACCACTACTGAGCTGACTGCACTATACAAATTTTCTGCTATTTCCATGCTCTTTTACTGATAGAAAAGTAGTGGTCTTTTTCATGGGGAGCAGAGTGGGGCTACTGATGGTGAGCAGATGCGGCTGGTTGGAGCCATCTAACAGGTCCCTTGATGTGGGGGGGACAGTCGGGGAGGTGACAAGGAATGAGGTGCAGGGTAATGTTCATTCCTGGGGCAGTAGTATTTCTTCTCAGTCATGAGACCAGGTGCTCCATCCGTAGCATAAACTGCCTCTCAACGTAGTTTTCTCTCGAAATTATTCTGTTCACAACTCGGAGCCCCATTTTTTTTTTCAAAGAAAATACAAGAATGCAAGGAAAAAATAAAGAAAATGTACATGTATTTGTTAAAAAAAATAGTGTTTTGAACTTGCTTCCTTTCTATATGAAGTGTTCCAGGCTGCAAAATTGTATCAAAAGCATCTGTGTTTCTTGTGCTTCTATTCCAGTGGCACTATGAACAATTTAACCAGATGACCCATATTTTATGTGATTTTTTTTGTTTGTTTGTTTTGTTTTGTTTTGTTTTGTTTTTAAAAACAGTCACTCTCAATGTCTTCAATGTGTGCATGGCAGGAAATAAAATCCTATCTGCAGTCAGAGAAGTTGTATGCAGAGATAAAGTAGACCACAGGTTTTCACAGTATGTTATTAAAGGAGAACAAATCCTCTTTAACAAAGGTAAACACAGCACACTCATTGTAGTAAAAATTAATATTAAGATACTTTAATTTAAAAAAAATATTTTTTTAATGCTCTGAAGATGGCATTGTTAGAATTTTGGGAACTTAGGCCTGAATTTTAAAGTGACATTGATAAAAAAGACAGCTCTTTTTGAGTAAAAATTTCTCAGAGACCAATGCATAACCTTGTAGGACAGTGGCTATAATCATCTTAAAATCATAATCATACTGTGCATGTACAAAATATTTTCATGGGTTTTCTTTACATATCCTCTCTTGCAGCCTAGAGAGAGACAGGCATAGGCTCAATTGAGTGGCTGGATTTTTAGCTTCCTGCCATTAACCACAGTCCCCTGCTATCATGAGCATCCATGTCACATAATCCCTTTCATCAGTACAGAAAGCTAGTCACAGTTCCTTAATTCTGAGGTCAGTTCTGCACCAGCACCATCCTCGATTAGAACAGCTGGGGGTAGAAGTGGTCTAATTTGTACCTTCTTATCCAGGCTCCAGAGAGGTTAGCCAGTGCAGCCCACTGTGGCCACCCCCTGCAGAAGCACTTCTAGCAACCCAACACACTGTACTGTGGGATTAAAATGTGTTTCATAAAAAGACAACTTCCTCTTTGCTCTCATTGCTCATCCAGTTTTCCCAAGCCAAACTGTGATTCTAGTGAAGTGAATGGAAGGTACTCTATGACAAGACTTGTGCTTTTTATTACTGGAATATCTCAAGCTAATATGAAACTCATAGACTTCCTGATGGTTCAGGTGTAACAATCACCTGCATTTCATTTGGAAGAAGACAGTTGGTTTTGCTGCAGAATTACCTGTAATATGGCATTCGATTGTTTTTTTCTTTTCTAATTTTTAAAAATGTATTAGATATGCCTATTCTATGAAATTGAACTTATGGAAATACTTGTCAGAAAGAATTCAAACTGCCGGCATTCTGCCAGTCCCCTCTTCTGGGATCAGGGGACTTATTCATTCCTGCCCTTGCACTGCTGAGAGTCATCCATACATCCATGCAGTGTGAAGAGTGCCCTCTGTTTAAAAATTCAACATATGTGGTTTGCTAAAATACACCCTATTTCCATTTGCTATCTGCAAAGTTGAATGATTAAGGAATGTCAAAGACTTTGGAGACTTGCACTTCATGTTTTCCAACACATATTTCTGTTAGCAATTTCAGAGCAGGTAGTGTGGAAACTCACTGAAACAAACCAGAGTGTGAACTTACATAAATTTGTAGTGATACTAAACTAGGAGGGTTTTCTTGACATCAGCATATAATCCATAAATAAAATTTAGCATATTTGTGTCTGATTTTTTTTCAAATAACTGTTTTAAAAATTCTTGCATTTTTTGTTCCTAAGAAAGGGGGCTTATAAAAAAGTTATTTACATGAGACACAAAATACTTATTTTGTTCATATAATCACATAAAAAATACTATTCTAATTGCAAAATTATAGAATTATCTAGGTTGGAAAAGAGTGAGCATTTCTGCCAGCTCCCTCAGTACCCTTGCATGGTGCCCTCTGGTCCCACAGACTCATGTGTGTCTAAGTGGAGTAGCAGGTCACTATCATTGCATCTTGAATTGTGTAGTCTTCCTTCTGCCCATTTTCCCTGTTTTCCAGCTTAGGGGGCTGGGTACCCTAAGAACAGCTGGTCTTACTATTAAATACGGAGGCAAAGACATGGAAGCAGCTCTGCCTTTTCCTCTTTCTTTGTTACTGTGTTTCCCTCCCCATCCAATAAAGACAGAGATTCTCCTTAGCTCTTCTTTTGTTGCTAATTGATTTATAGTATTTTTTTGTTGTGGTCATTTAGAGAAGTAGCCAGATTAAGTTCTAGTTAGTCTTTGGCTGTTCCCCTCTTTTCCCTGCATAACCTCATGACATCCTTGTAGTCCTCCTGAGTTACCCACCCCATCTTCTTGAGGTCACAAACTCTTCTTTTTCTCCCAAATTCCAGCCAAAGCCCTCTGTTCAGTCAGAACAGTCATCTTCCTCCGCTGGCTTGTCTTCTGCTACATGGAGACAGCCTGCTCCTGCACTTTTAATCTTCCTTCTTGAAGAATATCCAGCCTTCCAGGACTCCAGGACTTGCCCTTCAGGACTGCTTTTCAAGGGATTCTGTCGATCAGTGTCCTAAACAGGCTAAAATCTGCCCCCGAAAAGTCCAAAGTAGCAAATCAGCTGAGCCCCCTCCTTCTCCAAGGATCGAAAGCTGTATCATTCCATGGTCCCTGTGCCCAAGATGGCTCCAACCACCACATCACCCACAAGTCCTTCTCTGGTTACAAACAGAGCCTTCCTTAGTTGGCTCCCTCACCAGCTGGGTCAGGCGGTTTTCTTCCACACACTCCAGGAACCTCCTAGACCACTTTCTCTCTGCCATGTTCTATTCCCAGCAGACATCTAGTAAGTTGGAAATTTCCCACAAGAACAAGGGCTAGCGATAGTGAGACTTCTGGCAGCTGCTTATAGAATATTTCACACCACCACCAGGCCTTATTGGCCTTTCCCCAACTACACTTGACTATAAACACTTGATCCCTAGAGCATCATCAAGCTGCAGACAATCAAAACACCCCCAAATGTACATAACTACATGAACATACTCTTCATCACCTCTCCTTCCTTTCCTGCCCCTTCTGAAGCATGATAAAAAGTATATCATATATATCTATGAATATATATAAACACACAAGGATATGCTGAACAGATGTAACAAATGCTTTAACACATCTTCAGCTGTGTTAAACTCTTGCCACAGCAAATTTTTATGAGACCCAAGAAGAGAAAAAGAAAGTCTTTGCTAGATTGAAAGCCTGTTCTAAGGATGTATATGTTCTTTCAGATACTTTAGTCTTTTCAAATCCTAGATCTTCATTTTTCCTTCGTCTTGGCCCTATCAGTATAGGAGATGGCATGAACTTTCACAGTGAAATGAGAAATCCAAACCTATGAAGAGATATATAATGCAACCAAAGCCAATTCTGGAGGTCTTTTTATAAGGTATTATTTACTATTTTGTTGTTACATAAAAATATGTGTATGTTATGCCAGTAATTAATCTTTGGGTTTTTTTTAAATCTAAGAATCCAGAATTTCTATATTGAGAACTGGAAAATCAGTAAAATCTTATTTTGATTGATTTTTAAAACAGTTATTAAGAATGCTTATATGTTAAGGGTATCTAGAGTTAGGTATTTACAATGAATGTTAAGTGCTGTTTATTTACTTGCAACACATATAAAGGTCATGCTTTTCTTTCAAAAAAAGTAAAGACATTAAAAATGCTTATTCTAAATTAAAAGCAATGAGAAATAAAATAGCTACATAATTTTAAAAATTGTTTACATTATAAGATCAGAACTCAAAGTGGGAAACTAGCTTTATCAAATCATACTCATATTATGGAGGAAAAATTGGGTAATGATTCCTCTTAAATTCTGGTTTTATTAAATAGTTTAAACCAAATGTTTTGGTACACTGCCAGTTTTGAAGGTAATTGCTTTAAAATGTTAACAAACTAGAAAAAGTTGTATCTCCATCATACAGAATTCTTCCCATCAAAGCTTATTTGTCAAATAATAGAAGGACCCAGATGCCAGCTCTCTCTTGTTTTATTAATCCTTTGGCAAGTAAACGTAATACTGTCATTTTTTTGTGTTACTTATAGATCATCACTAAAATAGAATATAATGGAAAGTGGGAAAGGGAAGAAAAAGAAGATAAACATTCTAAAGAACCTTCTTTAAATTATTACTCAATGTGTTTTTCTTCAATCATAATGTAAATGTTAAATAACATTAAATAATGTCACTGTAAAAATACAACAGCAATAACAGAATCAGAGATTAATGTCTTGAATGTGTGAAAACCTTAGGAAAGCTGATAAATAGAAAAAGAGAAAACAGTAATCACAAATTAAAAATACAAGACAGAAACTTAAACAAGATTCAAAGGTCAATTTAAAGCATATTTTTAAGGAGTTCTTTATCATAGTCCTCATCCTCCACAAAAAGAATTCAGTTACAGGTTCTTTTTGTAATACTTTACACATAATTCTGATTTCTAGTAGAAATGTCATATTCTAGTAAGGCTTTTATAAGCAAGAAAGTTGACCAGAAAGGTGGGGGACAATGAAAAGACTTTTTCAAATATATTAATTGCAATAGACACTGTAAAAATAGCTGTTAAGGATAATAGAAAAAGATTCTTCACCCAGGGAGTGGTTAGGCACTGACACAGGCTCCCCAGGGACGTGGTCACAGCACCAAGCCTGACAGAGTTCAAGAAGCATTTGGACAATACTCTCAGGCATGGTGTGGTTCTTGGGGCTGTTCAGTTCAGGGTCAGGTGTCTGACTCAATGATACTTGTCTGTCCCTTGCCTCAATCATTCTGTGATTCTGTGAAAGGGATAGCAAGGAAGAAAAAAAATAGAAAGACATGGTATAAACAAATCAAAGCTCTGATGTAGTAGTTACCATGGTCCAGAAGGAGGTAGATAATTCAGACAGAGAAATTCTTAACCCTGCTTATATGGAAGTACTTAGATATGTGTTTTACTTTCTCACCGTCTCTTACTCCTTTTTACAATGGAATGCCCATATAGCACTTGCTGTGTGTTCAGCTAATTGTTCATGGTAATGTTATATGATTCTGAAAAGTTACTGCTTTCATTAATGATAGCACTGCTCATTATGAAATATTTGAAGGTGGTGGATTTTTCTTGTGCTATTTCTCTTTTTTATAGTCATAAATTTCTGAACTTCTGATACAAATGTTTTACCATCCCTACCCTCACCTACCCAGAACTAAAATTGGAACAACTTTCTTCCTCCGTGATGGTAGCTCAGGAATATGGTTGAAACCATACTAATTAGAATGAAACCAGTGCTTAAGTTTGTTGAGTATAACTATCCTTACTCTCCATAGTACCTTTGGATAATTTTTCTACAATTTTCATTTTGTAAGAACTCTCATCAGCACAAGAGTGCTCAGCAGAAGGAAGAGATCAGCTGCATCTGAGTGTCTGTTTACATCCTAGCAGCCCAGAGTCCAACCATCTTAAGGTCACTCAGCCTTAATCATTAGAAACTTCTTTCTCCCCTCAAACTTATCAAAAATATTTTTTCTGTGAAAAATCACACAGAAAAAAATTGCTTTTTTTTTACATGACTATTCATAGATCTTACTACAGCTTATAGATCATATCCTAGTGAGCCATATTAAAGGTAGGTTAAGAGTGTTGCCTGGCAGAAAGGGAATATGACATTTTTAAGTCTACACAGATGAGCTAACATCACAAACATAGGTCAGTGTTCTGACATAGCCACTATGTATTCAAGGTTGAGATGACATGTATTTTAGTCAGCTAAGTAATAAGCCCAGCAAGATGCAGTCTGGGCAACACTCATGAATTGTATCCTCATTACTGTCTTTTTCTTGCTCTGAGTTCTGACAGTGGCTTGTTTAAACATAGTGCTAATCTAAGAGCTTTGTAGAGCAGAGAATCACAATGCTGTGCCCCTCTGTCCTTCACTAGCATTATACTCTTTGTAGTGTGCTGCAAAGTTCCCAACAGCATTTGTGCTGCATGAAATACATCTGTGCAGAGGAAAATACACCTTGAGGTTCCAATATTCCATCTGGCTGAAGGATACTTATAAATAGTGTAGTGGTTTTGAAAGAACAATTTTAATAATTTGTTTTAAATTTCCTTAATCTTGAATGTGATTCTTCTCTATGCTTTGTGATTATCATTAATGAGCACAATGCATTTTTCAATTTACATCTTATGTCTTAGAACATGATCACTAAGTCTCCTTTTTTTTGTTGTTTTCCAGAGGGTCAGTGGCTGTCAGGGTGAAGGAAAGAATGTTGTTTTAATTTTAGGTATAGGTTCCATTTCAGGCTTCTCAACTGTAACTGTGTCCTTTTAATGGGAGTTATATGCACATATCAAAGAAAATAGGCACTTAAATATCTGTTCTGATTGGCTGGATCTCTTTAAATAATTTATATACAACTGTAATCACAATGTTTCTTGTCTGATGAGCTTATATGCTTGATTCAATGATGGGGAAAAAAACCAATAGGCTAAGTTGTTGATAGTAACTCCCAGGGAAAATATTCTATACTAAAGGATTGCTACTGTAAGTATTGAAAATCTTGAAATGTTTGAAAAATTGGAATTATAAAACCACCCAAGGAAACTATTGTATGTAATCACCATCGTCTTTTTCTCACAGCTTGACTCTATGACAGTTTGATGGGTTTATTGCAGTTGGCATGGATTGCTTTGGCTGAACTAAATGGCAGCTATCTCACATGCCCTTGATTGTGTTCAGACTAATCAGACGCTTTTGAAGTGATGGCTTTTGTGTGGTTTTGAGGAATGATGCATTTTAAAAACTGATATACCAAGACATTTTAAAGTAAAGGTGTTCCAACAAGACCTGTATTGCCTCAATGAAACCCTACTGGGATCTATCTACCTCTCTCTTCAGTAACTCAGGGGCAAAGATTTGGTTAGTTCTTTGTTATGACAGTATGAGTCTTTGCTGTTTTAAAAAATGTATATATTGCTTAAAATTACCATTTTATTATAACCAAATTAATTCTAAGTCAGATCTGGAGATCCTCAGCACAAATTCTGCAATAGTGACTAAAATATAAATGACAGTTAAATAGAGACTGGGGATGTATTTAAAAAGTGACAAATTATACAGGAAGAATTATTTTATTAAGGAGGTTTAATGTTAATGTATTTAAAGAAATATTTGTTCTCCACTTTTTTTGATCACAGCTTCTGTTTATAGACAGATAAAGATAGATAAACAGAATGTAGACAGTACATAACTTTGATAGCTACAACATAAAGCATGTAAGCAAAGAAGGGGTTCCTCTCAGATACTTCTTGTGAGATAAATTTCTTTAATGTCCTTTTTCATTGTCTGGAGGGTGACATATGTAGTCCCTTACAAAATAAGGGCAATATGATTAGCCATCACTTAGATTAATTCTTTTCCATCAATCTATCAGCTTGAGCTGCTAATATTTACATGTAATGCACTTAGTGTCTGAAGTTTGTATTATGCATAGTGAGTCATGATGGAAAATTTGGTTTGCATTGTCTTCTTCTGTAGCAAAATGGTATAATATGCCTTAAATGCTTGGTCCAGTGTAGCTATTAAATGTCTCAGGTGATGTAGCATCATTTGTTGGAGAAATCTCCTGCTTCTCAATGTAGTGTGATACCTTCTTCTGTGATCAGCCTCCTTGAGAGTAGTGGAGATAGGATGAGGTGCTACTATCCAACCAACCAACACAGACTGTCATCAGCATAATTTTCCTTTTCTTTGTCTATATTTAGTCAATGCCATCTCATTGTGTTTAGATGGATCCCCTCTAAAGTACCTTCTATTTAAACATGTCTGTTTCTCTTCAGGCGATTCATGTAAGGAGTAATTAGAAATTGAATCATCATGAGAGGAATCACTTCTTTTCCCTAAATTCCCTTCTTTCTGGAGTCCCTGATGTATTATGGCCTATACAACACACAATCCACTTTCATATGTTCCCTTGTACTAATCCCTTGCTTCTCCTTTGTTCACTAGAAGTGGAAAAAGTCACAGTCTTGCTTGTTGCTTCTTCAGCCACTCCTCAGTCCCCACGGTCCACATAGTCAAGGCTGTAGTGTTTCCTATTCTTTTTCTTAGATATCCTTATTGCTGAGAAGCTGGGATCAAGATATGTGTCATGGAAGACTGGACTAAGACTTCCTTGGGTAGCTGCCTTAGTGTAAATTACAAGTTAAAATTAAAATATATACTTGTATAGACTATGCAATTAGATTTCAATCTCTCCATTTCTGAAATATTTCTTTCCCTCTTTGAAATCCCTCTAATTTGCAAAAACCTTAACCTACAGTTGACCTAATCTCTGTGTTCATGTCATTAGAATAATTCCAAATCTCTGCAGATAAGTCAAGATGCAGTGTCTATTCTAGTACTGCCAAACACTGCCCTTACCAGGTTATCTGTGAATCCATTTTCCCTGCTACTGAGGAGAATTGGTTACATTCTCCCCTGCTAGAGGTCAGATCAGAGTGAATTTTGCTAATTGCTGCTCAGTATCAGAGCTGACAATGGTAAAAATTAAACAGGCAGGCAGAAAAAGAGCAAAGCACAATAAGCAGTGAGCAAGTGTCAATGGCAATTATATCTTGGTTCCAGCATCCATTTTATTAAAGGTAATGAAAAAAAACAGGGCAAGTGTTTAAGGGTTCAAACATGGCAATTAACTTTTTCCTTCTCACCCTAAAGATGTGTCACTTGGTTTACTTTCTTTTTTCACTTTCCTTCAATTTTTTTCCAGCTCCCAGTGAATCCTCTCTAAAATATGTTGAGACCATTTATGTGTCTTACGTTTGAAACAAAAGTAGAAAAATTCTTCTATATTGTAGGTTGGAGATCATCATCCCAACCCTCTTTGCCTCAGTGTAGATGGCTTTAAAGGTATGTGTTCATACATTGTTAAGGGAACTGGATTTCCTCCAGACGGAGATTTCAGCATCAACCCTACTTAAGTGCAGAGTTTGTATTCTTAGTGGAATCTGTAGTACTCTGACAGCCATGAGGCTGAGCAAGAAGCAAGGGTGTTACATACTGAAGTACAAGTAGACACCTTCCTCTTTAAAGGAAAAAAATAAAATTCAAATTCTACTCTCTGAGATAAATGAGATATTTACTTCCGTAAATTATAGTCAGGGTAACACAATGAGATATATAATCATGGAAGTAAAAGTTATAGTAAGGGTTTTAAATGTAAATACCTAGCCCTCTGGGATGACTTCCATTTATGTCAGTTACATTTCTTGGGTTTTTTTGGTCAACTATGACAATTAAGACTGATTTTTTTCAATTGTATACCCTGAGATTTCCGTGTCATCAGATTATACTAGGCCTGAAGATCCTAGGCACAAGTTTTTAGTATCTCTGTCTAAAACTATTTAAATTTCTCTGGTATTCATAATAGTGCTCATTGTGAGGAATCAAAAAAAAACAGAATACAAAAGAAAATTACAACCACAAGTACAAGTTGCTTTTCCATGGATGAAGAAGCAATATAAACAGGCTTATATGATACCTCTTCTATAGAATAGAAGGAACGTGTCTTAATTTAAGTTTGCATTTTGTCAGAAGTGAAGAAGAAATATAAATTAAACATTCTATTATTATTCACCATTGAATTCTGGATGATACAGGTGCTTTTACAGCATTATTTTTCATTGGAAATTCTTATAATATTTTTTTCTTCTGATTTGAAATCTTCCAGTCTAAGAAATCTTTACCCTTAGCAGACTGATCCACATTGTGATGTATTTCAGTATATGACATATACTTTCTTTCAGTTAAGATAGCTGAATGATTAGCCATTGCCATTGAATGGTGGCCGTCAGGAGTGTTTATTTTACCCTTAAGTTATTTGCTTAAAAGTAAATTCTTGCAAAAAGAAGTTTCAACCAGAACTGCAGCATTTGTACACTTCTGATACATATTTTTATTATGAAAATATGAATTCAGATCTCATTCTTCATAAGCTTAGGAACATAATCTGACTGGTACTTAAGCATTTAAAAATCCTATTAAATCAGCTCCTCCCATCTGCCTAAAATGTTTTTTTTCTGTCAGTAATTTCTCTTCCTCTTAGCTTTCTATTACCTTTCTCCTTTGCATGCTTCACTAGCTTCTTATTTGTTTATACCTACATCTAGATATCTTTGACACTGAAGTTCATTCAACTCTCAATTATTTCTTTGAGTGCCAGATTGATCATAAGAGCGGTATAGAGTTGTCTCCTTGCACAGCTGGTTCAGGATCAGCAAAGCTTACTGAGCACTAAGCCTGCATCATGGGGATGTAAATGCATTGCTCCCAAGACCATCACAGGTGGGTTTGGTTCTGCAAGCAAGGTACAGAAACTTCCTGCTACTGCAGGGACAAACTGGACTCTTGCCACATTCATAAAACCAGATACAATGCTGTTCATGGTAGCCTTGGCTGACTTCCATAACCTTTGTTTCCCTTGTCTCTGTCATTCCCATTATTTTCTATATTTTCTGTTATTTGGGATGTTTCAGCTCTCATTACAGAAAACTTCTTTTCTTTCTCCTCTAATTCCATGGGGGTTTTTTTAATATGTATTTTCTTTATATCTGAGCTATATACTGCATTTGTATTCTGTCAATTGCTTCTCCTTGTATCTTCCTCTTTTTCCATACTTTGTCAGGATGGTCTCACCAACATCTTAAGTTATACTTAAGGTTCTCAGTATGGTGTGTTTGACTAATAGGATTGTAAGTGCCATCGTAAGGAGGACCTAGTAATTTCTATTTGTACAGCACATTCTTATGGTATTTTATGTTTAATAGAACATATTCTGCCTCTATCGCCCTCCCTCTCCTAAAGAAGGAAAGACAATAATGGTAAAACAAAACCAATTTAGGATTCTCTGTAGAGTTTTTCTACTCCTGAAATTTATATAGTGCTTAGAATGCCATTTATTCTTACTTGTATGGTATTTTATTCTTCTTTAGAAGAATAAAAATACTTTTTGGCTTGATTTAGAACCAGGAGCAAAATTGCATCCAGTACAGATCAACTGTTACAGACTGAAAGTCTGCCTCACTACCTCCAGAGTTTACTTTTTTCTGATTTGGAAGTGCTGACATTTTAATGAAATATCCTGTTCGGATTGTGTGTGAGGATCCAAGTGGATTAAATTAACATATAAACATATGTGCGCTTGTCATACTGGAGTGACTTACCAAATTGCCTGTAATATCACCTTTCCCTAAAAGAGTGAATAAGCTCCCTAGTTTGATTGTAAGTAAAATGTGGTGTAGTTTTTTTCCGATATTATAATTTGAACTTAGAAAACATTTGGCATTACACGTTATTCTGATCATCCATTCTTTATGAAATCACCAAAGAAGCCAGTGTGCAGATGCAATACAACCATGTATCACCTGAATGCAACATCCTTCTTGTACATAGTGTAATGACCTTTCATTGACTTTATTGCTGGACGGATTTACAGTTGTTAAAGGCTTAATTTCACACATTTAGGTTTCAGCAAAATCATTATTGTCATGATGATTGCAGTAGTTATGGTAATAATGTAGCTCCAGCATACCATTGAAGAACCACTCTAAGGATGGTCAAAGTCAGCTACTTCTAACAACCAAAACAATCAGTTTCTGGTGGTTCATTACAAGTTTAAAAATGCTATCTTGTGTATATTTTTACATCCAGATAAAATTGGCAAGTTCAATGCAACTAATTAACCTTTTTCAAGGTTATTAAATGAAGAAAAGTGATATTTTGATGGTTGCCCTTGTTGTGTATTGTGATTGTTCATTACCTGCAACCATGTGTCACACCGGTGAAATGGTAAAGTAATAACAAGATCTGGATCTATCATATTTTAATGCTGCAGTAAGTACAGATGCATCATCAGATGAACACATTTGGGATATCTATATGGCACACAGCTCTAGATCAGAGGCTCTGATTTGCCAGTTTGAAAATAGCTCAGCTTAGCAGGGAACAAGGCTTGTTATGTGATGATTATTGTGTGAATTACTAAATTCACTTCCTAATTGACAGGTTGTTATATCCACAAAAGCTCATGCCACAAATGGCACTCCAGCTTGCACTATTGGTAGAAACAGTGAGCACTGAATGGGGTATATAGACTACGCTGCTGTCGTACTGTCACAAATAGTAGTTCAATGGCAGCAATTATGTATGCCAGTGGGAAATTGGGGTAGCTTTTTTCTAATGAGAACAATGCAAGGCTCAGGATTTGAGGGACATCCATTTTACGCCTTTCACAGAAGCAAAATGCATTTCAAAAAGAAAGAAAAATCTATTAGAAGTATGATTTGTCATACTGAATCACCATATGTTTGGGTGTACCAAGTAAATATTCTCAGAGTTCTCTAAAGGATACATTTTTTTATCTATGTTAATGATCTTCAGAGCTTTCCCAGTGGTCAAGAGGCCTTCTGAGTATAAAATAACGTAGCATGCATTTATTGTATTTGCATACACTAATATATAAAATAAAAATGTTATTATTTGTACTACTCTCTCAATATATACTGCAGCTCAAGCAGAATATCTTGTATACTAAACTGGGACACAAATTTGGAGATCTGTCTTTTATTATGCAGGGGACTATATCAGTAAACCTATACAGCACTAGTATAGAGTGAATAAAACAAGCAGTTACACAGGAGTGGGATTTTTCATATGCTAGCAATTTTTACCAAAAACAGAGGGGAAGGCAACAGAGAGAGACTGAGACTCAGAGGAAGGGAAGGGATGGGAGAAAGGGAAGAAGGAAGGATACACAGAAGGAAGGGAGGGAGGGGGACTCTTCCACATTTAAAATAGCTTCAGGGTCCTGTCCTTCCTAAACAACAAATAAAGGTTTAGCATTAGAATTTTTTTTCCCATGGGTTCTCTTTTACTGCTTTACTTGACAGACTTATTGCATTATCTGGTATTCATATCTATCCCAAACCAGTAAGCTATTGATGCCTCATGTCTTTACAATGAAAACTATTAGGAGAATAAGGCAAAATAGCTATTAGAGATTATGAAATAGCAATATTTGATATTTAGTTACTGTTATTGGATAAATTCAAAGGGCCATGAAATTTTCCTAAAACACACAGAAAATCTGAAGTAATATCTATGTGACATTACTGCACTTTTTGGTGTTTACTTCTTATCCTAAGCCTAGCAGTAACAGGTATTCTATTCTTTTGCTATTGCAAATATTCTAGGTTATGGTACAGGTTCTAATAGGCATGCTTCTCCCATGAAAGCATTCCTCTCTGTCACAACTGAGCTACTGAGAATTCAGCCTTTTGTAGACTAAGAAACTTGTTGGCTCAAAGTTTTGGTTTTGCTCAGCTCTTGGAAATAAGTGATGATTTTTAAATGCTGATGATGAAGTGGAAAAATTCCCATGCACTTCATTGAAAACAAGCCATGATCCTTCTTTAGGTATATTTTCATTTGTGATTTAAAGAAAACTATTTTCAACTTTTTGTGTCTTCAAATTTGTCTAATACTTATTCTGATGGCCACTTTTAAGGTTGTGGGAGGAAGTGGCAGTGAGCTGGAAGATCTAGATTAATTTAGCCTGCCTTATTTATATTTTAAGACAGAATTGGATGAGAATATTCCTACAGTAGATATACATAGCATTTCTAAAGATTGGGGCTTGCAATGCTGCGCTGCAAGCACAGATTCCCAGTACTCCCTGAAGATCAAAGACGTGTGCACAGACACACACAGACCCCTCACCCTGACCCCTGCCATGTTACCACTCCTGCCATGCCAGTGACTTCAGCAGTACTTCTGAAGGGTCTGTGCTCTTTCTGAGTAAAGCACTTAAGGCACATTTTGAGCCCTGTTGGTTGTCATTTTGCTGTTCCTTCCCATGGGTTTTGAGAGAGGAAATGAACAACAGTGGCCATGTCAAATTTCTGATAACTCACTTGTCTTCTCTCACTACTCTCCTCTAAGTGGGGACAAGCAGGATTGCCTAAGGTAAAGTAATTGATATGTTATGTGCCAGGTATTCTGGTTTCTTCCTCCCTGATATCATCCCATGCCTCATCATGGATCCTTCATATCACTTCATCTTCTCAATTTCCAATTTCACTGTATCAGTCTCCTCAGGCCAGCATCAGCTCACTTACTTTCACTCTCCAAATGCTATATTCCAGCCTCAGTGTCAGCTCTCATTTTTATGATTTTATTTATTTGATGAGAGAAATAAGGAATACTTTCTTTTTCTTAGATCTACAGGGAGGTTTTTTTCATTCAGGTATCATTAACTAAGAGCCAATTTCTAATGTAGCCTCTTTTGAAAATGTTAGCATCTTTGTATCACATGTTGCACGGTGTGATAGGAAGTTTATCCCAGAGGAAAAAAACCCTGAATACTAGCATCAGAGTGGAACACTGTGGAAATGGGATGCTTTTCATCAATTCATAGTTGTTTGAAGTAAAAGCTAGGAGACAAGGAAGTTGTGAAATTGTGCTTTGCTGACACCCGGGAAGAAAATGGATCTTAAAAAAACAACAAAAAAAAAGACAGTTTAGGTTGTGTAAATACTTGAATCATCTAAAAATAAGAATAAGCCATGTAAAAAAAATCCTAGCCATATTATCACTAAGTAGATTAATAACTATCTGACCATAAAGTTCTTATATGATGCAGCTTGAGGAACTTGCTTACAGTTAGACTACAAAATAATGATTTTATTTTGGCTGGTAGTGAGATCAGAGCTGAAGAAAGTAAACCCTAAACTTCAATATCTGTTAAATTACTGCCACACTTTTTGATGCATAAGTTGTTTAAGTATTTTATCTGTACTTTGTGCTCAGAACTGCAAGTTGCGTGTCCTATATCTCATTTTGGTAAAAACAAAAGTATGAGGAACACCTTAACCTCAATTATTGTGATGAGAAATTTGCTTTAAATTGGAACCTATCTCTTAAACAGGGATAGGGCTATAAAATTATAGGTCTTCATTTGTTTCCCTGAAGCCACAAGCTATTTGCTGAGTTGTATCATGAAACTTTAATGTACTGCATCTTCAGTAAGGTACATCTAGGATGCTCAGAAGAAAGAGAAGAAACATTTTATCCATGTAATTTTGGCACTGTTTCCTCCAGGAAGTAGTTAGGCTATGGCATTTGGAGTTTTAAGGGCAATCAAACAATATAACGTGGCAATGAGCCTGCATTCCCTCAGTCATCCCACCTTTATTTCAGGGACAGCCTTGGGATGATGGAGTTTCTTGCACGGTTTTGTATTTGCTACATTTACAAACAATTCCTCAGATCTCAACAAGTGTAACTACAATTCAGTGAGTACATGAACTGTTGCTCTTAGGTAACCTACTTGCTGTTCAGTTAATTGTGGCTTTAGGTTTGTTAACTGTATGACTAGGCTTACGTAGTAACAATCTGTCCACAAAACTTTATTAATACAAAACCCCTCCACCACTCAATACTTTACATTTTAATAAAATAAGACCCATCTGTGCCAGCTGTCCACTTTTCACATACATAATTTTTCTGCAGGTTTTTTCAGTGTTTCTATGAGACCTATAGGATAATGAGGCCAGAGATTGGGCCTACACAACCACCAAATGCAAAATAACAGCATTAAAAGGGCATAGATTCATACACTCAATTGAAAGGCAATTGGAAGAAAAGAGCCATTTTCATCAGGAAAAATATTGGCTGCTTATAACTCAAAATGAACAGTTATTCTGCTATAATTACAATACTTCTTAGCAGACAAAAATACTTTCTGCATGCGATCTCAAGAATTTCACATTTGCATTTTCAGTTCTTAATTTAAATGTATTTAAAATACATCAGATCTTATGGCACATTAAATTTTATAAAACCTTTTTGACTTATTTTGCTAGACAACATAAAATTTAATATTTCATTGGGAAAATGCTGCAAAAGTAAAAAATGAAGATGTAAATTTCCTCCTGAATGTTCACAAATGTGAGAACTTTTCCTCAGTGCATAGTAAAGACTTGCATTTTGTCGAGCAGTCTTGCTCCTTGAAAAAGTGCATTTGATACCAACTACATTAAACATAAGTTGATTTTTCATGTAGATGGCCTTGAGAAAATAAAATATCATCTAGCATATTACAATTTTGAAACATATTCTTCCTTTTTGTTCGTAGCTTTTAATATTTGTAACTCCCAAGAATTTTAAGTGAAGCTTGTTACATATTAGCTATCTTTCAGTGGAACCTGCAGGACAGTTATAACCATTGAATTCAATAGCAGTCTCAGGTATTAGTTCCACATGTCTAATATTTTTACCTCTTCTGGTTTAAGTTCATAAACCATAATCTCATATGTAATTTAAATCTGTGTTTTCTGGAAGTTCATAAATATGTATTTGATGCAAGGGATAGACCAGAACTCAATCCCAAGATGCTGTTCGGGCTAAGTGGAATCTCCTTAGAAACCGCTTCAAAGATCAATTCCTCTTGTCCATAAAAAATAAGTTTAAATTGTCTTCTATGAACCTGCTGTTAGCAATTGTACTGTTACATTATGTATGATTCTTTGACTGCTCATTGCTCCAACAAACTGCACAGTGCTCCATTAGTGATTTTCAATTTCATGCTAAGCTTTGCAATTTATTAGTGTTGTTTAGACTAATGTACTATTATTTTGCATATTTTATATCATATTTCATTTGCTATTCATATGAACTAACAGTTAAGTATTGGGGATCAATAAGCCCTCTAAATGTTGTCATGTTCATATTAGAAAAAAAAGGAACATCATGCAGGTGGCCCAATAAATAGTCAATTAGGATGAAGTTGGGGGGTTTTTTTAGCAATTTACAGGTTTCCTTCCAGTTTGCTTACAGATTTGACTGCAGGTTTCCAAACAATGGCATAATGGCCAGATGCACTTAGTCATGAAAATAATTTGGTTTAGTAATGATCCCCTAATTGTAGATACCTGGACCATGTTCATGTGGATTCTTTGCCAGTGTGCTGTCTCTCTGTATGTAAATACCAAGATTAAATTCAGCTTAAATACCACCTACTTCCAAGAAGCAGGTGCAGATCCACATTTATTTTGATCTTGATTTTGTCTTTCCCAGGGCTGTGCACAGATTCAGAAAGGGGAATATTTAGTATTAGTCTAAGGAACATATACTCCTCCCTCCAAAGCTTTTTGAAATGTAAAAATTTTGTGTGCTCAGTTGACATATGTTGTAGAAAAGCAGGAAAAAATCAACAAGCATCAATTCAAATTTTCAAATTAGTTTACTTCAAAACTTTTGTCATTCCTTTTTCTTAAAATGCAGAAAAAATGCAGAAAGCAGAACAGCTACAAAAATAGACTTTTGAAAGTATTAACAATGTGATTTGACATGGAAACATATGTATGTAAACATATGTCAGGTTTGCTAAAATATTAATTCCAGCAAGGAACAAAGCATCAAGTATCTCAATGGTACATTGCAAATAGGGAGTAGAACTTAAATTTGGAATGCACCTGAGGATGTGGATCAAGGCACTAATGACTTGTCAGTAAATATTATAGTAGAATCAGCATATAAGAGAGTTATAAAGTATTGATATTCCTGTTTTCCCTTTGAACATTTGCCTTTTGTATAAAATTTAGCATATATAGTTTTCCAACACTGATCCAAAGCTACATGATTTTTTTTAAAGGCAAGATAGGTATTAGTTGATAAGCAGTAGTTAATCTTGCAAGATTCTATTACTTTCTGTGATTTAGATATTACATCTCAAATGCTAAAAATTCTAGAACTTTTGTTCATATTCAGTAAAGAAAAAAATTGAGACCTAGTTTCTCATAGAAACTTTGCATTTCCTCCACAATTTCAGCAACAGCACAACCTGTAAGTAATTTTTTGATTTTTTTTTTTAATAATGAAAACTGACTTTAGTATTTTCTAAATACTAAATTCTTTAGTATTTGAAATTTCTACATTTATAATGGAAATCCAACATGCTTACCTTCAACCTAAGCAAATGTTTTCCCAAAATCAGTCTGTTCATTGATTTCCAAAACCCATGTTACAAAGGAAACTTAAAATTGTTCTGAAGGTCTAGGATTAGCAGGAGGCAGATTTAATTGCTTTTTGGAACCACCAAGTGCCAGATTCTCTGCCTGGATGCTTTGGGGTCCTTTGTGTCCCCAGCTGTGGGCAATCAACACAGCCAGACAGCCTCAGAGGCAAGAGCTGCAAAATTCCGCTTACCAAACCAGACTCCATGGGACTGATAAGAAATAAGGCCTTTTTCTCAAAACTCCATGTATCCACAAAGTATTTCTGGTTGGGCACTTCATCACAGTCAAATTAAACTGAATCTAACTGTATCAGGTCAGGCTTGTGTACACACACAGGCACAGAATTATAGATATGTAAGCCCAGTATCTTCAAAGCTGTAATTGGAAAGTTCATTAGTTGTTAATTTATAGGCATTTTACTACTACAACTTTCTAGATCTATACCTTTCCCATACTGATGTATTGAAATGCAACAGGTACACAGTGACATCAGTAGTAAAATCTCAAACTACTTTCCCTTATATCCCTGGCTTCCCCATTTAGGCAGCCAGTCAAGAACTTCTTGGCATGTCAATGGTTTCTTTCTCTGTCAACATATGGAGAAGCTAGAGCTTCTTTCTACATTCCCCTCTGACACACGCAGCCCTCGTTGTACCCATCTGGATCTGCTGTTACTCCTCATAGACACCTAGCACATTTCTTTCCCAGGGCCAATGTAGGGAAAGTAGTGATGTATCACCATGTGCCAAAACTCCTTCATGACAGCTAACGAGAGCAAAAGTTTCCTTCATAAGGACAGGTTTTTTTCATGTCATGGTCTAAACCAAAGATAGTTGGAAAATGTCAGAACGGCATAAAGAGAATTAACATCATATTTATGAAATGGAATACTTTCTCAAAATCTGTGAATAGCAGCAAGAGCTGCAGCTTTGTCAGACTACAGAAAGGCTTACAAGTGATATGGCAATCACAATAATTGTGTTTGCAACAAATTCCTGGTCTAAACAAGGCATAGTTAAACTTCCATAAATATTTAGAAATTGGTCCAGATCTGCAGTGGTTAAAGATCAGCTTTAAAGGATTATTTTGGTTGTTTGTTTTCCTTTTTGCTGAGAAATGTACACGTATACATAACAGTGGTCAAACAGATATAGTCCATTAATGAAAAAGTAAAGCAGGCGTCTGTGCTGAGAGATAAATGGTTGTGGTTCACAGCACTAACAATCTCTGCTGATGCAGCTGGTAGAGATCGTAAACCCCATGATGAAAATATCTCCATATCCATATTATGATGCTCTGAAGCACTGCAGGCACAGATGGCAGAACTTGTAAGTTCTCTCAGAAACATAGTTATGGTTCACAACATTTTCAGATTCTTCTGAAAGAGCAAATATAGCTTGTAAGCCCTGAGGAGAAGTTGATGGCACTTACATATTCTGCCAGTTCAGGTGGCAGACCTCGTAGACATTGGGAGGAAAAATAACTGTGATTCACAATGCCTGTCAGAGAAGTGCTAGCGTTTGCAAGCTCTGATGACGCAGTCAGCAAAGCAGAGTTTTGGCATGTTTATTTCAGGATGACATCTGAAAAAACGTGGGGGAAAAAGTCCCCATCATGCAGCAAAGTGCCTTATATTTCTGGTTAGACATCTCAGGTAGATAAAAGACTAAACCAGTCTTCTTAGGACTTCACCTGTCAGTCCTAGGCAGTCTCATTAGTTCTTCTTGTACATTTAACAACACATTCAATACAAAACTACACAGAAAAGCTTTATTATGTTATGCAAAATGGCAAGTTACATGAGATGTAAATGAAAGAACAGTGCCCTGTAATTAGGTGTTTTCATCTAAATAATTTGTTCAGAGATAAATACATGGATATTTGTGTACATTTGGGGGAAAAAATGGCCACATCAAATGCCATTTATTCTTTGAGAATTATTCAGAAGACTTCTATTGATTTCATTGCCTTCATTGTGCATCTGTAATGAGATGGCCTGTAAGTTTAATATAATACGTTACGTTTAAAATGCCTAACTTTTCCACACTTGGACATTTCATTTTTAGCAGCAATCCTACAATCATTTCTTTCTTAGTTATTGAGGTAATATTTTGATATGAATAGATATTTAAAGCTGTAGTGATTAAGCAATGTATTTGAGTAGCCAGTACTTGATGGCTTGTAGAGCAAGTCCAGAAGACTATTGAAGGCAGAAATGAGTAAAACCATAAACAGAGAAAGCCTCTGAGATGTGCAGTATTTCTCTGCCAGCAGACTTTACTTCTTGAGTGTTACCCAAGAGCAGATGCCTACCAGTTGGAAGCACTGAGGCAGGAAGTGTATGTGATGTGAGAAGAGTACTTTTGATAATTTGGTGTTCTTGAGTACCTAGAGAGATATGAAAATTAAGTACCTGTGACTTAACAAGTGCTCCTTGCCACGCTAAAAGAAATACTTTAATTAAATTATTCACAATAGATGAATAGTACTTTTCAATTCTTTCTATGTTTATTTAAAATATATATAAATGCCTGTATGGACCAGTGGTATTGAGCACTGATCTTCAACAGGGGTACACAAGTGGATATTATGAATTTTTTCTTATTTTCTGTTGCGTTAGGAGAACAGTATCTGGATGATTCAAATCCTTTCCTTTGGCTAAAAAAAGATTGAAAATAGAAGTAATTTAAACCATTTTTTAAAAAAAGTTGAAGTAACTAAATTCTTAGTCACAATAATAATTGAACACTGAAATATAAAAAACAGGCAAAGAAAAAAACCCAAAACACATGCTCCAAAAAACCAACCTCCCACACCAAAACAATAAATAAATGAAATGGAAAGACAAATTATATTCTCTGGAGGTAGAAAAATTAAGGTACAAAAAAATAGCCCACAAGTAGTACTGGCAAGTATTGCCACAATACCAAAAGAAATAATTTTAGAGTTCAAAATGTGTTTCTAAACTTTAAATCAGATCCTGTTGTCAGACAAATTGAAAATTTTGAAGGATGAATGTGAAAATCTGTATAGAAAAATCTATGTTGAAAATAATTTTTTTTCAATTTTCTAAAAGATATTATTTTCTATTTTAAACGGAAATACCATTTTTCAAATTTTCAGCACTGACTCAAGCTTCATTATTATTATTATACAGTTTATATGTTGTTAGAAAAATATTGTGAAAGATGCATTTTATCCTTTCATCATCAGTTTTGCTGGCTTATTTACAAATGTTTAAGTGATAATGTGACAAAATGATTGGCAGATACAACCTCCCACATTTACATTCTGGTGATAAAATTCTGGCCATGTTCACAGGCATAGCTGTATAGAGCACATACTGGTCTTCATCTCTGTATTTCATGTATATAAAGCATAAAGTAGGATAACCACTTTTCTACTTCTTCCAGTAGAAATCTAGTTTTAGATTCAATACAAATCTAAAAGCAGTGTCTTTTTGGGCTTGAAGGAAAGGTGTTCACAGCCACTGGTATTGGGGTTTTGTGTAACACATCCAAAACCTAGTTTGAAGTATATTTCTTAGTCCTTTTCTGTGTGACTAGAAAATTCAAATGCAGAACAGAACAAACTGAAGCAGGAAGGAATTATGACAGAGTTTAATCTCTGTTTCTATTTTAACTAATAATGTGTGATATGAATGAACTGATAGCAAAGTAAATGCATTAGTAGTATCTAAATACACTGCTTGTCCTATGCACACGTTTTGCTGCCAGAAAATTATGGCTTTGCATTCATTCTCTGAAAGATACTCTGATGCTTTAATTTCTGCTCTCAAATAACATTTCTTAAAAAAATATTCTCATATTGTAATATTATTAAGGGCTAGAGACAAATAAAAAAATGTTTTAATTCCCTTCTCTAGTAAAATATGTTCACATATTGTTTTCATATGAATGTGACATCTTATTAAGAGCCATTAAAAAAAATTGACATTATTTCCCAAGGCAGTGTTCAGGATTCATGAAAGTTTCAGTTGAGATAGTATATAATATTTCTCAAGTATAGCTCAAGTACTAATTAATATATTTTCACAAAAGCTGTATGAGCATAGCCTTTAAGTAATAATATTAAGTAAATATTATTTTCTTTTTTTCATATATGTGGAAAGTGAGGTACAGCAAGGTTAAATGGCATGTGTAATGCATAATCAAAATATTTAAGTCAAATTGTTGCAACGTATTTCCAAACATTCCTTTGATGCTCCAGAGGAAATGTTTGTGAATGAAAATGCTTCTTGTTACTGAGTCCTCTTTCTATGATAGTCACTACCCTCAGCTCTAAGAGATCTCCAGGGGAAAAGATTAATTAGGTTTCAATTATGCTACAGAAAAATATGCTTTACATACTTATCATCTGAAAAGCATTGTGGTTTTTCTCTAATGTGTTTAAAAATTCAGAAATATTTTTAAAAGCCACTTAAAAAGTCAAGCCAAACTCAGACTAATGGAACATGGTGTCATCCTTGAAAATGATGTATTCTCTATTCTTCCAGATCTTCCTGTATGATATTGTCTGAATTTTCTGTGGATCATTATTGAAATTTTTCTAGGAGATTAATCAAACCAGTTGATGGATGTAGAGGATAATTCCTGCAGCTTTGCATGGCTTTTTAAAAGAAACAAGCTTCCAAATCTGAAACTTTAGGAAAGAACCCACAGTTTTTCTTGGTTGTTAAAAAAAGTTGCAGTTTATCTCAACATTTTATTATCACTTGCATTTTCTCACAAACATCTGAAATTCTAGTCTTTTTCTCAGGAGAAAGTTTGACTTCTAGACATTTCAAGTATATATTCTTAATTTTATGACAGGAAAGCAAAGCTACAGACAGGATACTTTTCAATTATTTTTTGTTGGAATTTCAGTCTATCGGTATTATGGTTTTTAATAAAATAAGTGTTTGGAGATTAGTTTGAAATATCCTCTCAGGTCCTCTCTTCAGTAGAACAACATGTGAAACAGGAGCAAACAGAAAAATTTTGAGGAATACCTTAAAAAAAGGCTTGTTGAGTAAAACAGTATTGTAATACTCTTGTGTGGGCATTTATTCTATTTATCATTGAAGAATGCACCCAGAGTTTACTAGACTGATTAAGAATCTATAGTTTGATCTTTTTCAAAATTCTGCACCAGGCCTGGCTGATCTTTTGTTCCCCAAACACATACATTTATTTATCTGCTCTCCTTGTGGCTTGAAGCTCTTCTCCTTCAACAATTTCATGTCTCTATTATTCACCTTACCCAAGGGCTCACATCAACCTTTTAATGTCCATTTGATATGCTTGACATTATTGGAATCTTAAATTATTGTTCAAGTGACAGTGCTGAAGTTCAAAACCTTTCTATCTCTTAGAGGGGTCAGCACACTGGTATGTAAAACCAATGCATATACATTGAGTGGTTTTGATTTGTTTTAAGTAGATCTCTAATCTCTGCAGATAATGAGTGTACATTTGTCAGAGAAATTCAGTTCCAGCCCAAATCACAAGACATTAAAGAAGATATTCTTTTCCTTCATAAGGAACAGAAAGACATTTGTTATGTCTTTATTAAATCATAGGCTTCTTTACTTTAACAGTCAGCATTAAATGTCTTTTTCATTTCCAAGCAGTATAAAATCATTGACAGAGGAACTTTAATAGAAACAATACATTCTTTTTTTTTAAAAAAGGTTGTGTTAAATTTTGTTATTGATAACCTCATCCAAAAAGGGGTGAGTAATCTAAAGACCAGCTGAAATAAAAAAGTAAAAGATCCCCAGGAAAAGTTGTATGAAATAAATAGTCACAGAAAGAGATGCAAGATGCTGTGAACATTTGGGACCTTTTGGTTATGTAGGTCATTATCTGGAGCTCTAGTACAGAGGTCAACCAATTTAAATAGACTTTATGAAGGCTGAATAAGAGCTTAAAGAGATGAAGTACACTAAACTCTTGGAATACTACAGAATGTTCAGTGAAGAAAACTTCACCAGTTGCAGCACTGAATTCTTTTGCAAAACACTGTAGCTCCTTCAATTTTACAAAAATATGAGAGAATAGAATAGAATAGATCATATGACTTGGGAGGGATCTACAATGATCATCTCACCCAACTGCCTGCCCATTTCAGTGTGAAGTACATTAATTTGTATTTCTTTCATTAAAAGGTCTCCAAGCTCAACAATGAAAACATCCAGCTAAGATTGGTGCTGTTCTTAACAGTACTGTACTTACAGTGTAAGTAACAGTACTTAACAGTACTGGACAGTTCTGTTTCCTTCACACAAAGACATATCTATTTTGATAGGTAGGTCTGGTCCCATCACCCTGAGTGTACAACCCTTCCCTGCCAAAATGCTTTCCAAACTGTAAATTCCTCAAATTGTATGGTGGCTGGTTCATTCTTTAAATTGCTGGGAAATTTGCTGAATTTTCTGTAGAATTTTAGCATGTGTCAATCCTGAACCAAATTCAAATCATAAAAAGCTTTCTTTTATGCAGTTAAATTCTATTACTAGAATACAGCCTGCCTGCCTGCCTGCACCAGTGGGGTTAGCTACCTACTTCTACCCATGACCCAAAAACCAGTTCTTCCTTTTATTGTCTAGAGACAGGCAGAACAAAGTAATACAACTTTTATCTATTCTTGTACTAACTTGTTTATGTTTCATAAATTTTTAGTCTTTGTGTTAACAACAGGACTTGCTATGTCCTGTCCCTTCCAAATTGCCATTTCCCTTTTCTTATCACCTCTTAAGGTCATCTCTTGTATGAGTGAGCCAAAAAATGGAATTGAAGTTACACAGTATGAAAAAGACATGACAACAAGATAGGATATATTATGAGTCTGCATATAGAGTTATTTTAAATGTGTTATCTGCAACTGTAAGGAGTATTAAAAAATGTCTATACTTGTAAGCATTTGTTTAAAACCTTGCAACTCTTAAGTAAAATCATAGAGAAGTTTTCCTCATTTTAGCCAGAAAACATTAGAGAAAATTGCTTTGTAGTATCTATTTCCCCATTGCTTTAAGTCCAGAAAAGGCATTCATTTTTCTTTAATTTAGATTTTATGTTGAAGTTTTTGGAATAGTTCAGTGAGATTGAGCCCACAGAATGGTATGTATTTTGTGGAAATGGGACAGCTCAGAAACTACAGATCAAAGCAAGATACTCTATTTTATATTAAATGTGAACCTGCCATTTGGATACTATAAATGAAAAAGAGAAAGACAATTCTGGGGATGAAGTTCGCTCTATCAGGTCACTGTTACAATATTTTTAGTAGTTTGTTCAGGTCAGCAAAATCCTCTGCTGTTGCAAAAGACCTTCTGCAAAGCCAAATATAATAAAAATTCTGTGGAAAACAAAGACAGGTGTTCAGTCCATCTGCTTTAGGTATCTAATTTAAGGTGTGTGTGTAAGTTAGCCTCACCAAGCTCTCTGTAGTCAGTGGAGAGAGGGAGGCTGCTCTAGGAGCTCATTCCAGGGCTCATTCTCTACACTGTGTGGTGGCACAGCCTGTCTCTTTCTATGCTGCCTGCAGAACTTGGCTCCCAATTTAGAGACCTGAAGTTAAATGCGTAAATTAGGCATTGTGAATACCAAAAAGAGTACTTTCTGACCTGGTTCGTATCCATGTTGCATATGTCTATTTTAGCCCTTTACAGACATAAAGGTAACTGTGGCAATTTAGAGATCATTTTGTCATTAGTGTTTTTGTATAGAAAAAGGCATGTCTTTAGAGAACATTTTTCAAATACTGGGTGCTTTCATATATGGCATTTTTCTCTTGTGCTAACAAAATAGAAAGCAAACCAAAAATCACTGAGCTATGGTAGATATTTACTAACACAGAAAGAGGAAATAGATATATTTTTGAAGCATCTGGTGGAGTTAATATGAGTTTCCTTGATAGATTGCTTTACACAGCAAGTTATTTTCTTTCAAACCACAATGGCAAATTATGATGAACCATCTGATGAGAAAATTTTCATTTAAATGTTCCAATGAAAATATCATGTTTTTTCTAGGGAAAATTTTTTGTTGAAAGTTTATTACAGTTCTGGCTGATCTTTAAATGCTCAGAGCATGGTATAGGTTATTTTACTTATGAATTCGTATGCAGATTATGCATAAGGAGTATCCTTAGAAATGCATTTTAAAATCATAGCATGTACTTCTGTCCCTCAGTTATCCAAGCTGTGTAACATCAGGAATATTACCTTGATAAATTACTGATGGCATAATGGTTATGGAAATGGTCACTGACTGATCATCAGTCACAGCTTATTTCATATCAGTGTCTCCAATTTGCAGCATGAATCAAAGCTCTTTAGCATAGCTCTTCCTAAAGAACTGCTTCTGAAGAGCATTACATTACAACCTTGTTGAGCATCTTATATTGTGATGGAAACATAGCAAGGCAAAAAGGCCTCAGGCAGCTCAGAGCAGTCTGGAGATCACTGGGCTATCACATACTCATAGGAAAACTATTGGCAAAACACATTAATTTAGAAACCCGCAAATGTGCCACATGCAAAGTCTCTCTTTGGACACAGAGAATATCTTTTTTTTTTGTTTGTTTTTGTTTTTTTGTTTTTTGTTTTTTGTTTTTTGTCATCCATTTGGCAATAAATGATAGTGTGTGAATCTAATTTGCTTTTAAATTGCTAGTAAATTGTGAATTTACCTGCTGAATCATGGCATAATGGTCTTTTCTATCTCTCAAACAATTTCTGTAAGAGGAAATATGATTTGTACATTTTTGTGGAGGCAATGTAGTGTTTCATTATTTCTTTCCAACATATTTAATAATTGTAGTAATTTTAGGTAAGTGAACCCCAAGTAAATGACTCCCAGTGGTATTATTGCCTACTATTTTTCTAATTTCTAGTTCTTTGCCATTTGCAAAGGATTATCTACATATGAAACAATGAATAAATACCCCATGGAAAGATTTTCTTGTAAATGGAGGTTAGGGGGGCTTTAGGCCTCATTTTCTTCTTATGTACTACTGAATTCAGCTGCTGTGGACCCTCTCCAGCTGATCTTCAGAATTAGTTTTGGAGAAAAACTCTTTTTTATCTTTTTATTTTAAGGAAGATGATGCTATTTCACTTGAACAGATGCCAAAATTCCTGTAACTTTAGAAGGTTTTAGAAGGAAAAAGGTACAGAAGTCCAGAAAATGTATAGGAGAGAAATTTACTAATCTGTTAGGAGCTTATCAATCCTCTTTTCCCACTCAAATATTAATATTTTGTCTTAATTAACAATTTTTTTTCTCATACACTGCTTCAGTTTTGATCTCTATAGCTAACATTTTTACACAGATAGGAAAATTTTATCTTCTTTATCTAATGAATTTTTATTCAAATTTTCAAAATATAAATGAAGTAAAAGTTTTAATCAAAGTATCTGCTTTGAAAATCTTTTTAGGGTGTAGCTCTTTTCTAAAAAGCTCAGTAAAATCTTCCTATGTAGTTAGACAGCTGTAGATTCTATTTTTCCTGCATGCTCTCACCTTTTTGTGAACTCTCCTTTGGCTCCACAGCTAACTTGCTATCTGACACAGGGGATGAAAGGCAGTGAAACAGTTCATTAGAGTGCTCAGCAATACAAACAGTCAAGAGATATGTATGTCATTGTATAGGGTACAGAAAATCTATAATCATCAAAAATTATATCTGTTCAGTTCCAAGTTTTGCCTTTTTGGAGGTCTCTGAGAACATGTGAGAACAAATCTGAAGACAGAGAATGGAGAAAAAGCTTCTATTGGTTTGGTGCAGGTTTTTTGGTTTTGGTTAGTTGGTTTGGGTTTGTTTTTCGGGGAGATGGAGTCATTCTGAAACTCAATTAATTGTCTGTGAAGAAGCCCAGAATACCAGTACACTTATGCAAAACTCAGCTGTTGTATGAAGATCACTATCACAAGTTTAAATCAAGAAAAATTTATGCTAATCAGAAAGGAAATGCTTTTAAAGTTAGGTCAAAATCTTATTCATTTCAAGGTTTAATTGGACTTTTACTACACTTTAATAATGAGATTCATAAGCATCTCAAAATTATTTTTTTCCCTTCCAACTCTCTAGAAAAAGTCTTTCCTGTTGCTGGGTGAAGAATTTGCCATTCTGAGCCATACATCTGTTATCCTTGAATTGGATTAAACAATCTCACTGTATCAGAAGCTTAGTCTATAGACATAGACAGATACAGAAGATTTTTAAGCCCTTCCACTATTGCATCTTTGCATATGAAGGCTGTGCTCACTTTCAGTAAGCTTCCATACCACTCTGGGGCTTTGACAGTCAAAATAATCTTCAGTGTAATTAATGGATTTATTCTTAGCTAAATTATGGAAATTAATTTTGATGTACATAGCCCCATTCTTCTTGTTCTCTGCTAAAGTAAAACAGATTATTACATCTTAAGTAAAAATAAAAGGTCCAAAATCAAGGGCATCTGTCCATAGAAAAAGCAAAAATCTAGGTAACAGCAGATGTGTCTAGAGCTTTATGAACATCTTTGAAAAGACATTTCCATCATAAACAGAATTGTGATATCGTGACAGCTCTTTTCACCTAATAAATACCTGCCAAAAAGAAAAGAAAGGAAAAATAAGAAGTCTTTAAGAGACTGGAGGAAATTCTGGAGGTTCTTTGCAATCCACGGGGGACTTGGTTGTCACCATTTCATGTAGGAGGAATTCAAATATTTCAGTAAGGGTAGCTGTCTTTAAAAGCAGTGACTTACTGATTTTATCCCTAATATGGTATCAGTCACAATAAATATTATCTGAGACTTAAATTATAATCCATTATTCCTCTATGAAAGGGGAGAACGTTAGTTAGATATTATTAAGAGCATGCCCTTTACAAAGTAAGCAATAATAGGTTTTACCCAAAGGAAAAAGTGTGTATAATCATACCATTGGATGCATCCCTGTCAATTTGCATATGCCTTTCTTGTGGTCAGTGGCATGTTATTTATTGGTATTAAAAAAAGAAAGGCAAAAGAAGAAAAGAAAGGAAGTCCCTCATTATGGAAGAAGGAGACAAAAGTTTGGCCACTGGCAGAGTACTTCTGGCTTCTTGAGCACAGCAAGCAAAAAATCAAATAACTTTGCAACTTTTGTGTAAGACTACAGTGACTCAAAAATGGAATTTCTTGAGATAAGAAATAGGTGACTAACTGCAAGTGTTTCACCTTGCTATTCTGTGCTATTGATCTCCTAGTACAGACCAACTCTGCTTGGTCGAAATCCTGTCCTCTGACATTGTGTGTTCTGGTGCTCATATCTTATAAGACAGTTCTGCCGTAAATCTCAGTTTTGTCACATAACAAGAAATTAAATGTAAGATGGTTGTGAAAAACACATGAAGCCTCTCATGGCCTCTGGTTAAAAGACCTCAGGAAGGAGAATAGCCAAGAATGGGCTGTGGATCTCACTATTCTGGTATTTCTGGTGGAATATGCAGAAAATATGAGGCAGGCACTCCTCTCCTTCAGAGCTCGGTCTAGTGTTTGAGTGAGCCAAAGAGGTAAAATGAGTGGAAAATGAACAATTTCGGTAAATAAATATCCCTATTTAAGTCTTTTTGGGAACCTTTTTTTGATCTGAATGAAATGTGTGCAATGGCTTGAAAAATTAAATTCACCTGGACGTAACCAGTGGTTTCCAGTGGCATTCTGGCCAGTCTCCATCAAGCTACTCAGAAATCAAGGAGCTGCATTTTAATAGTATGTTCAGTCTTCTATTCTAACTAGACCCAGGAAGAATTTTTCATTCATGCAGTCCAGAGGTAATCATGGATAGATTATTTAAACAAAAACTATATAGAGATTTTTAGGCATAATATCATAAAGAATTAAAGTATTATTAATCTTGTAAACAAAGTGAGTGAAAGCAGTGAAAATTAAGGGAGATCATTATAGAGGCCCTTCATTGAGGCCCTTCTATATTATTAATATAGACACCTATATTAATGCTTTTGTTGAGATTTGGATGTGTGTTTTTGAATTAAGTCTCCTGATCAGTCTTGCCCACTGTTCAAATTTGGTTCATATTCAGTATCTATTCAGTATGCCTGAAATGAATTAAAACTAAGCTCCAAGATGCACCAAAATGCACCTGAGGCACTCCAACTGAATTGGACATTCAGTCCGTGGAACTAATCTACCTCTAGAACTGTCTCTTCATGGAATGCCTAATGTGGGCATTAGGACATGAGCACCAATAGTTTGATTATGCAGCTTTCCTTCTGCTGGGCTGTTTTGATTGCTGGTGGTACTCAGAGCCCTTGACAACAGCTGAAGCAATGCCCCCTTAATGCACATACAGTAGTGGATTTCTTTGGCTGCTATGAAGTGCTTTCTACATCAGGGAGCACAATGTCGACTTGTCTGTATCAGGTTTTTGCCATGTGGTTTTCATCCAACACACAGTCCAAAACAAGTAGAAAGATTTCTAGAGGATTGTGTGAGTCAAGCAATGCACAGAATATTCAATACGAGTAGGAAACATAATGTTCCCTGTCCAAGATTAGAGTAATTTTGTAAAATTGCTATAGCCTAAAGCACGGCACCATGAAATAGAATTTTTCTTTTTTGTTAATCCAGATGTTTCACCAGCATTGTGGTTCTGCTGCCACCTGTGAATCCTTAAGTTATCACAAAGATGAGTCATCTGTGCAATGCAGCAATGTCTGATGTTATGACAATGGGAATTAAAAATCTTCTATTGACTTTGGAGTCTTTGCAATGTCACCCACATTGCTCCTCTGCCAAAGTAAATAGCAAAACTGAAGCAATATAATAAATTAAATTTACAAAAAGAATGGATAAAGTGCCGAATGTGCGCCCAGAAATCCAAAGAGTAGTGTGTTAAAGTATATCATAGCAATTACCAGAATCAATAGATTAGATATTGTGTTTTGTGACAACCATTTATTAGTAGTATATATATTTAGATTTTCATCAAATATATAGATGTAGTGTGACTTTCTTATGCAAGTTCTGTAACATCACAAAACAGTCACAAACTAAATAAATGAGAGGTAGCAAGAGATACACATAGATTTAAGAGGATTATAGAGATTTACAAACCTTGATATTTTTCAGAGAATGCCATTTGCTCAAACAGTAAATAAATGATGCAACTGAATAAATGTTACAGTATACATACCTTAAACTCCTTGAGAAAATACTTGAATGAGACATTATAGCACGTGCCTATGTGTAAAAAAGGAGCCAGCCACCAGAAGTCAGGTTGCATCATTCTGTCCTCAAAAGATGTTACCTAGGTATTTTCATGTACTTGTGTGGATTTATAGTTGATACACCTACCTGAATTTCACCTGCTTTTTTATGAGCATTCACAACCAGCATTTGGACCAGCCCTCCTACCTACTTAGCTGCATGATTAGCAGCAGCAACAACAGCCAGTCTCAAATTTCAGGAGTAGTAAACAGGAACTCAAACACCCACACAGAAAATTGGGGAAATTAAAATAGTCTTTCTGCTGCTCAGTCAGCTAATTTTCTTTCCTTGCAAATATGAATCAGATGGCTTAGCCAAGAGTACTTTATTGAAAGCAGAAACAAAAAGAACAGCAGGGAAACATACAATATCTAATTACTCCATCCCCACCACGGAACCATAACTGTTTACTCTTCTGTTTGGTTTCTTGGTGAAGCAAGTGCTAGGCCAGCTGGTCGCTTCCTGCCTCCTGCAGTAAAACCTCTCTTGCAGTTTGCAATTCTCAAGTTTCATGGCTTGATCTCTTATATAGCTGCACTTTTTTAGCTAGCTAACAGATTCTCTTAATTCATTTTTGCTCTTAAAACAAAAAAAACAAAAAAATTTAAAAAATAAATAAAATAAGCCTTAAGAGAATTTTTNAAGACATGTTCCCTACCACTCATTCACAGACAACTTCCAGAACAGACTCTCTTGGCAATCCTTTTCACCATGTCTTTTGCCTTTCCCTTTCAAGGTTGGAGTCACACTACATTTAGTAGTTCAAGACATTCACACACTATTGCAAGACCCTTGCAAGATGAAAATAGTTGTTTTTATTATTCTGCATAAAAATATTGTGGTGGTTGAAATATGCCGTTTATTTTACATTAGAATAATAAAGCAATTAAGATATATATAGATATAGTTGTATAGATATATAGATATATAGATATATGAAATTTTGTT
>WBNO01002500.1:0-38347 GCA_013400575.1 Peucedramus taeniatus | reverse complement strand
TATGCTCCTCATCAAAATACACTTTCAGTCTATAGAACCAAATAATAATCCGTATTTACTCTTCTAATATGAGTATTAAACCATGTACAAATCTTAGTAACCTCAAACATGTGTCTGGTGTTCTGAAAGAAGGAAAGCATGTGGCAAATTCCAGTCGTCAATGTTGCCCCTTTCACAAAATGTTCACAGCAAATCTAGCAGCCTATTCAAAGAACAAGAAGAAGCAGTATTTGCTGTCACTTCACGTTGTAGCATAGGCTTTCCTCATTGCATGCCATTTTTAAATTGCAGACTCATGCAGCCCTCCATGTTTTTTCAAGAGGTGAATATATGCATAATTAGCAGTATACTTCACTCAACATGCAAGATTTGAACAACTGCCTAAGTCTATTAAAAGGCCTTTTAAGCGAAGTAACTTTTCAAAACAAAAATTCTTCATGAGTATTAAAACACAGTCTGCAAGTTTCAGCTCACTATTTAAAAGGTGATGTCTGTGATTGATTTGGGCACGATGCCACTGAGTAATTTACTTTGGCTTGATTTTTTTTACCCTTCTCCTGGCTGTTCTGGCAAAAGAAAGTATTTAACACAGCACTTATCCCTTTGTAAGAGAAAAATAAATTATGTTTTCAGGAATGCATTTTAGACCATTTTAGAAAGTGTGGCATGACTATACTGCATTTCTTCATCCACTAATAATGAGAAACAACCAATTCAATGGCAAATACAACTGAGGGATTTGCAGTAGCAGGAGGTTTATGAAACACATATGATTGTATATGGGCACTGAGATAATGTGGTTTACAGGATGATGACTGTATTCATTCAGCTTGTTAATATTTTAGTATTTTATCAGGGTTCTAAGTTTTTCTAAGGTTTTTAGTATTTTATAATGTTTGCAGATACAACGGTCCTACAAATTTTCATGTAAAATTCATAATATGATTTCTATGCTCCAGCAATGCTTCTAGGTCTTTTTATCAAAAAATTTAGTTAGAATTTTGCAAAGGAGGCTTTTTGTTTTCACATAATTTTCAGGTTGTCATGCTAGGCATTATGTATGTATGAGTATCTTTGCTTTTCAGCTGACTTCAGAGATTTAAATAACATTTGGGGATTCATTTGCCTGTGCTCTGTGTAAAATATATACTCTTGGATACAAACAAAACATGTTTTGAGCAGTGTTATTAGTATTCACTTGCCCATAGTTGCATACTTAAAGTTTTTAAAAATTAATAAACATCCCATTCAAAGTATTGTGAGATAAAATACCTACTTAAACATATGACAATTATCATTGTTGCTATTTGTGATTGTCAGATTTGAATTTACCAGTGCAAAATGCACATGATAATGTACAACATTTTGTCATGGTAGATTGTAAACAAAGCCTTGCTAATACTATTGTGATCATATGTGTCAAATAAAACCTTTTCCACCCTCCAAGAATAATAGTTTAATAGTCTTTAGAGCCATATAATTTTGTCCAGAGCTATTAGTGGCACTTTATGTCATATAGTCATCAAATGCATTTCTATGAAAGAGAAAAGAATAAATATTTCATGGGTACAGCTTTTGAAGAACACTCTGTCTTTCAATGTTGGGCTAGTCTTTCAACATATGTGCCAATCAGAAATCTTTAGCAGTTGCAAAATGCATCTTGTCTCCTTGTCAGTGAAGAATGTAAAGATCGCAGGATGTATCTGAAATATTCATCACATAGGCAAAAATGTGAGCATTGTAAGGAACTGCTGAGCCCTGTAATAACTACCTGGCTGTTTGCTCTTACCCCCTCATCCCTGGCCCTGAACAGTGAAGACTGTGGCTACTCACAATATTTTGGTTACATGATATATCGTGACAATTAGTGATAGTATTTAGCATTGTGATCTTACAGGTTTTATCTTACTGCTTGCTTCATTTTGGACGTGCTATTGAGTGAAATCCTGTGTACATAATACATTTTAAAGGTTATTTCCACTCACAATTAATTTTTGGTAAATAACTTCTGCTTCCTGTGTTTTTCTGTAGGAGGAATATTGCTAACATAAATTGCATCCCAGTCTTCATTCATGGGCTAAAGTAGGATTGCTGAAAACTGCTAGAGTAGATCCTACATGGTCTCTTCTTGTTATTCTACCTTTCAGCCAAATCCAGGGCTGATATAATCAACCATAACTACTTGATGTAGTTGTTTCAAGTCATATTAAATCTGCTTTTGGCCCGTTACCATGTGAGAGGGGTTATGTGAACCATGCCCTTTGAATGAACCTGTGACCTGCTGCTGCAATCTGGGCTAGCCACTCCATCACTGGGCACTGCTGGAAGCTATTAAATCTTGTGTTGCTTTATCTCAGTTAAATGTGGTTAAGTGAATGGACATTATTTTAACTGTCTGCTGTGTCAATGGAATTGCGTAAAGCACTAGCTCACAGCATTTCAGCTCTAACACCACTCTGAAAAGTTGGGAAAGTTGAAGCATTAAAAAGAATTAAACCTTTGATTAAATGCATTAGCTTTTCAAAATGAAAAGAAAGGTTGGATTCTCTTCTATACTCCAAGTTATACATTTTAAATGGCATTTTAATGTCTTTTTAAGGCCTATTCACATTCTTTAAAATATGAAATTTCTTCACAGAGGCAAAAGCAATGCATTTTTAACATAAACATGATTCATGCCATTATATCAGTGATTTATCCTTACTAATACATTGATATAGAGACATGAAATATTGGAAATAAGTGTAGAAAGAATGCTGGAAAATTTAGTTTATTTAGTGAAAATTACCATGAAAAATGAACTACTGAAATCATTTATATGGGAAGTTATATAAAACTGGAAAATGTGACACATTCAAATTTCTAAATCTACATTTTTCCTAAATGCAGATTTATCAACTAAAGTCAGTAAAGCTTCTTACATTTTTCTAGCATCTGAAAGCAAGAAATCATAGAGGAACAAAGCTATTTCATGAGCATGACAAAGACAAGTCTTAAGCTTGTTTCACAGCATACCTGTTTGTCTGCAGGTGACTTGAGAATCTCAATATACTCTTCTTAATAATTTCTTAACTTTCAGAGAGTATTCTTAAAACTAGTGATTATTTCATTTAATTGAGAATTGGAAAATCTGAAATAATTGATTCAAAATGATTACGTGATGCAGATGGGAAAAAGAAAAGGCATTTTCTTCATGAAAGATACGAACTTTGCCAGCTGAGAAAAAAGGAACTTGAAAAACAGTACCAAGAAATAACTGCCTGGAAAGGTATGGTACAGAAAGAATGAGATGCAGAGGCTGATTATGAGTCTTGGCATGACCAGAAAGGTACGAAAAGCTCTATTAAATATCTAGACTGTATGTATCAAGCAGACAAAATCCAGGTGTAAAGAAATCTAGGATCTAAGGAAGATGTTTATTTGAAGTGGATTTTGCTGATTACAGAATATATTAATTTAAATTGGAGTTTAAAGAAGCTGACTCCAAAAGAAGGCATGTGTGGCAGGAGCAATTTTCTGCAAGGACTTTGACAGGAAAAGATTTTCCTTTGGGGCAAGTGTGAATTTCCATTGTGGCAGGAGAAAGCGAAGGGGCAGAATACTGAGTAAGCAGGTGGTAAAAGTCACCCTGAGACAAGGAGTTGAAGCATATCTGTAATTCATTACATACCCTGCATCAGTATCCTCAGTTGGTCCCCTCTCCTTGCACAAGCCTTCCCCCTTGCTGCATTCAAAAGCCTCTCTTAAATCCCTCAGCTGCCAGCACATATCACAGGCAGTAGATTTCTGTGCCACTCAGTCTCGTTGGGCATAATGCCCAACCTGCTGAAGCAACGCTCTGTGCTAACTTCCAGCAATTTATGGTTTTACTGCTTTCCTGCTTTGACAATTTTCCTTCATGATATTTTAAAACCCAGAACAGCCATTTGTGACTGGAACCCTAATATGTTACAAAAACAAAAACAAAACCAAAAAAACCCCAAACCAAATATGTGCTTGGCTAACTGAATCTACATTGTATAACTCATACATTGGAAAAGCATTAATATCCACGCTGAATTTAAATGAGATTAATAGATTTGCTAATATCTGATCCTTCAATACCTAAAACTTTTTTAAACACTGTTTCTGTTGAGCCAAGTGAGAAAGAGATTGGAGTTTTTTTTGTTAGGAAGCAAAAGGGGTACTTTTGAGGCTCTCTTACTTTATGGAAAATAGAAAAGACACTTAAAAGATAGCTGAGCTTTGCTAACTATATATGTGTTATGTTTTGTGCTGATGAAAAATGACTCAGACAATCCCTTTAGTGTTCTATCTCTAGTCCATGAATGCCTGAATGCACAATTCTCTTACACAAGTGAACAATGGTAAAGTGATTCAGTACTTTCCTTATTGATCTAACCAGGAGTGACACTGATCAGTAGTTCATTAAATCTTTTAACACCAGAAAAAAAAATATTTTCTTTCTATCTTAAGAGAAGTAGTTCCTGATTCCTGCATACTGCCCTTAATCTTTGGCAACTGCAGGATCTAGTCACTGTATTCTCCTTTCATTTGCTTTTAGCTTGGCTGTCTAATGAAATTAGATTCATGTGTATGCATTCTGTTCGTCCATCCATCTGTCAGTCTGGGCTCAGAGCAGAAGACCGTCCCATGCACTTAGCAGTGTTCACACAGGGGAGTACTTTGGCGAGCCTAATGCGCTGTAAACTTGCACTTTTCCTGTTTAAAGGTAAGTTCCCCGTGTGGACAGTCCTGGTATCTGTTCTGCCTCTGGGAGCCTCCAGATCACTGAAAGCTTTCTCAAAGGTAGAACTGACTGACTTCTACAGAAGAAAGCTCATTCATATCCTCTAATATAGACTTTTGATTTCAGGATATTAAGAACTAATCCATTTTATTTATTTGTAAATGAAATATTCTGAGAAAAGGGAAAAGATGTAAAAAGTAGTGCAGGGAGCCTACAGTAGTGTTTTAGGCATTTCACTAAATGTGAAAGTTTACTTGTTGACCTTTCTTTAGGCCAGACAACGCAAAGGCCTACAATTAGGTCAGTATACACTGAATTTTTCTTCTTCCAAATTCATACTTATGTCAGTTTATCTGTCCACACTGAATTAGACCCTATAATATTGTCTGAGTAAAATCCCCTTTTCTTCAGCTAAAATAGGAGAATTGGAACATCTTATATGTGTAATATTATTGGGAAATAGATTGTGAAATTTTTCTTTGTATGTCCAATGGAAGAACAAAACTAATTTGATTTGGTTGGACTCTATAAATGAAAAAGAAATAAAAATAACAAGGTGTTTTAACAATTTTCTAATTCTTAAAGGTTCACAGTGTTTCCCTGTGAATTTCTCAAACCATATTCATATTTTTTTATTAGTCACAGAAAGGTAGTTTATAGGGACCTTAGTAGGTCATCTACTCCATCCAAAACAGAATCAGCTATATCCCTGTCATTCTTGATTGAGGACCACATAGTTGACTTCCAATACTTCAAACTTCAGAATCTAGTCTGTTCCTAATCCTTTCCAACAGAATTTCTTTTTCCTTGATGCCAGAAAAAAAAATCTTTCTTACTGCAGTTTAACTGAATTATCTCTGCTTGTATTCACCACATCTTTTCTCCTGTTTGCAACAGCTTTTTCCATTTATAAAACCCTTCTCCAGCTCCTCTCCTTCTCTTTTATTTTTTTTTCCTTTTTTTTGCTTAAACAATCCCAGTCTTCTCAGTGTTTTCTCATAGATCACGTTTTCTAGATCAGTCTCTGTATTCTGAAATATTTCCAAACATACCCCTTTGCTTTCATGTATGGCACTCAAATCTGAACACACAGTCTTGCTTGAGCCGCCACTGATTCTGGAAAGAACATAAGGAAAGTGCTTGCTATCCTGTCACTCGTACTGTTGTTCATATATCCCAGTTCTCTCATTTGCCTTTTTCACAGTGTAAGGTTGTTGTCATATTCATTCCTGACTCATCACTTTCCACTTTAGCCCTGAGATCTTTCTCTGAATAATTACTACCTAATTAATTGATCCCCTTCCATCCTTGTGCAGTTGGGTATATCTGCCTGTCTGTAGTACCTTTCTCCTGTCCCTATTACAAAGCCATTTTTCTTCCCCAGACAACCCTTCAATCTGTATGAGACATAACTGAATTTTAATCCCACTCCTCAAGATATTTACAGTCTCACCAAATGTGTGCCATCTGCAAATGTAATACACCTCCTTTTTATTTTTGAACAGTGCTGGATTTAACATAGAGAGAGTGAAATTAAGTAGACCAAACTATAAGTTTTCCCTTTTTTAAAAATAGCAATCCATTTGCTCTTTTTCAATCCTCCAACATTTCATCTGTCCTCCATAATTTTTCAAAGACCACTAAGCCCTCTGAGTCTATTCTAATCAGTTAAGACCCCCAAGATGAATTAGGTTTATCACCATGGATGATCTGAGAATATATACGTTATTTAAGCACCATGTAAGCTTTCCTATTCTTTTTCCATAGTGAGATCTTATCCCTTTTTGCTGGTATTAATTGTGTCTGCTTGCAGTTGATCTTTTCATGAAGACTAATGCAAAAGAGGTATTAAATTGTTTTCACTATATCTCAGATCTATAGATTGTCCTCTTTGCTGAGCAGCAAACAAACATTTTCCTTGGATTTGCTCTACATCAATGTAAATTCCTAATAAAAGAATTTTACTGACCCCTAAGGAGGGGCAGTAAAACAATATAGAAAACACAGAACAGGAAGAGATCTGTTCCAGGCCACAGGCAGTGGTATCTTACAGTTGTTTTGTGTAGCCATCCCAATGGTATCTGAATGTCATTAGATTGCTTGTTCCCATTCATCTTGTTGGAAAATTGTTTCAAAGCCTGATGGTGCTGATAGTCAGAACCTTCTTCTTAGTTTCAGCCAAAAATCTGCTCCAAAATTATATCACAATGGTGGCTCAAGACTGTCCTATGCTTGATCCATTCATCCAAAACTTCATCTTCTGAGACTGACACATTATGACAGCAATTTTTGATCTACCACCTAAGTAACCTTATCCCAGGACTTTTCTTTTAAAGGCACTCTTAGCTGAAGTACTGAAAGTGAATATTCACTAACCACTGTGTGTAAAGTTTAACTTTTAACAATAAATGAATTATTAATGAATGCAATATCATAACTTTTTGAACTAACCTGATTATTTTTCATGTGAATTTCAGAAATATAAATCTTCTTTGTAAAGCCTTTTGTGTGTCAAAGTCTTATCTGGCTTTCATTAGTGATAAGATTCTTAAAATTGTAGTTTAACACTAAATTTTAATGTAACCTTAAGAGCATGTTGGCCAAAAAGTACAATTACTTTTAATGTAGAATGTTCAGTTTTTGACAAAGGAGTTCATACTCTGAAGTGACATGGAAGATAAGTTGACCACCAAAAAGGTGTCTATACTACTAACAGCCTATACTAGACTAACATGAACTTTGCAATTGTATCAAGTGTTCATATTTCACTAATTAGTAGACTTGAGCATCTCAGTAAAGAACAGAACACTTTCACAAAAACATTTCAAAAACTATACTTCAGTCATGAAAATTAGGTTCAAGCTGACAAACAGGGTTTCATAACAAAGAAATAGCTAAATCATACTATTACTTGCAGTAAAATTAAATTGACCTGTGTTACCAGTTTGTTCACTGCTGGGGTGAAACAGCATCATTTGTTCTAATATTTTCTTTTAACAGCTAAGAAGTAATTTGCGAAACAGTATTCTTTCCCAGGACATGAGTTGCTAGAAATTGGAATGCAGGAATACATGTGCAAGGGAAAAAATAACAAGGCTCTCAAAGGATCTTTTTCTGAGATTTTGAGAGAGCCGTGCAATTAGCCACAAACTAAATGTTCATTTACTTCCACATCCTCAGCTCTTTCTGCCCTGTGCCTCTGCTCTGGGTTAGGAAGGCATCCCTGCAGCGTCCTTCCCCTGCTCTGTTCAGGCACACTAGACTGCAGTGGAGGGGCAGAATATTGCCTTGAACTGGAGACAGATGCCTGCCATGGGGATAGCAGAGAGCTTCCAGGCTTTGCAAGAGGCCCTGGGGAGCTCTGGGAGATGCTTTCAGTGACACTTTTTCCTGTTCCCGAGCTGGCAAATTATGTTACCTTCTGAGCAGGGAGAATCAAAGACATGCTTTTGTTTTTTCTGTTTAGGCAGCAGAAAAGCAAAAGAAATGAAATTGCAGCTGACTCTTAAGATTACAGGGAAACCTTCTTTACTAGTAATTTCAGGTCGTTATATCTGCAAGTGGAATCGTAAATCTAGCTGAAAAAAATCCAGATAAAAGCAAAATTAACAGATTCATTTGAAAATCTAGAGACACTCCCTACTTTTCATTCTTTAAATCAGATCATCTAAGGTTCCATTCAGTTTTAGCTAAGTGCATGTGTACAGAGCCAATAAAACTTCAAGGGATAATTTGTAAAACCCACTTTCTATAAAAAAAAATACTGTGCATGAAAGAACAATGTTTATAAAACTCCAGTAACTCAGCCAGGTGGAAACAGATTAACAATACAGAAGGTAAGGAATTTTTCTAAATATGCACCAAATATTGATTTGTTTCTTTTTATTTTTTACTATTGCTGGGAGGAAATTTAGAACTATTTAAATACTTACTCCAAGTTTCTAGGTATAACAAAAAAAAGCCTTTCTCCCCTCAGCCATGTGTTCTTAAAAATATTCCAGCTGAATAAGACAATACTGCTTTTTTTTTGACTGAAAAAAAAACACCAAACAAACTTGTGTGCTTTGTCATATTTTGAATTTCCAAAATAACTTTTCTTTGACACAACAAAATTAACAAAATGTACAAAATAAGTTGTTCAAAACCATGTCAAACATAAATATTTTAAGTCCTTACAATTCACTTTTATAAGGTAGTATCTAATTGGAATTTTTAAAATCTAGTAATCTTTTGGGCATTTTTTCCTGAAATTTTGAGAGTGTCATTGTGTCATGTAAACAGGGTTACAGAGAAGGAAAAAGGTTAGAAGCTTGGCTGCAGTATGGTCCTCACCTTAGACTGTACTGACAAAAAAGAAAATGTGACCATTAACTAATGGTAATATTGACAACAGATGGGCTACCTCTGGTTCTGTCTATCCAGTAACACTAATTGCACATGACTGTTTAAAATTTCTCTTAGTTTTGTTCTTAAAGCTTAAAGTTTTAACAAGGTGCCATCTAATTTTTTTTTTTTCATTAGCTAATAGATTCAAAAATACTTCTCAATTGTGAATACTAGTCTAACCAGTAAACTGAACAGAAATAGAAAAGGTTTCTTTCAATTAGTAAATAATTAATATTTATTTTTATGCATTTTTATTTGTTCTTTATCATAATTGCCAAAATATTTTGCAAGAAACTTTAAATACTTTAAAAATTATTATACATTTATGTTTGCAGAAATACTGATCTAAGCAAGTATTTTGAGGAAATGTTTTCTTAAGTTGCAAGTTCTGAGTTTAATTATAAGAAAATGTGGGCCTTTCATCCTTTTTTTCTCAGTTACAAACATTTGGTCATTAGATATGTCATTTGAAAAGACAAGGTGGTAGAAGTGGGTTGGTAAAACATTTAAGACTGACCTGTGTAGGTTTCCCAAAGAAGGTGATTATTGTATTTCGGGTCAGGTATTTCTGATACAATCTTCTCCTTAAAAGCAATGCAATCCAGAATATAATGGATTAAGCTAAATAAGATACTTTTTCTTCAGCTGCAAGCATTTTAAAGCTGTTCTTAAACTCAAAAACCTTTTTCTGTATTTTTCTAAAAATTCCTCTACTTCTACCAGCTGCAGACATCAAATGGTTAAAGCAGCCCTTGAGGGACTTTGCCCAGTGTCTGTGATTGTGAGGCTTCTTCCAGTTGTTTGAAGAAGACCTCATCTATTTTTGTTTTCTGATCCTGGGTCTATAGCAGATAACAACTACAAGAGCAGACTGTGTTGGTCTGCCCACTTATCTTCCCCCATCATCTCTCTTATGACTCCTGACCCATCCCAAAGCAGAATTCCTACATTCCAGCTGCTCTCCATCACAAGGAGGGCAACTCTCCCTCATTACCTTCCTATATCACCCTTCCTAGAGAGCCTTCCTAAGAGCTGTAGGCTCCAGTCGTGTGAGCCATGCCACCGTGTCTTCTTCATGATCCCAGCAAGGTCATAGCCCTGGAGCTGCACACTGACTTCTGATTCTGGTTTGTTCCCCATGCTGCACACATCAGTGTACAAGCATTGTAGAGGAACATTATGCACACCCAAGTGTTCCAATTCCCCAGAAAAAGTTTGAGAGGTTTCCCCATAAGGCTGTTGTGCAGGCATTTTGTTCTCTACTCATTGTTCAGTGCTGGTTCAGACACAAATAAAAATTTCACTGCGGATAGACAATTATCCTTTATTTCTAATACTACTGACAACTTTATCTGTCCTCACCTTTCTTTTTTCCAACATGCATATTTGAGAGTGATCATCCAAATTCATCCTGATAACCTCTGTCTGAGGGCTCTGTTTTATTCTATTTAGGCCAAAATTACGCCCAGGCACATGTCTTTCTCACCACAGCTGAAGTCTGCTAACTCGAGCTATATTAAAATTCAGAAAACAAGTGAACGTAAAACTCCTTCTGAGTGGGTAAGTGTATGTCCAAACCAAAAATCCGCAGTGTACAGAACAATTTTCAAAATGGGGATATAGTGTTACTAATGTATGTAAAGAGCTGGTACTACACCAGGAGGAGAGTCAGTTCCACAGCTGTTGCCCAGCACACGCTGCTCAAAGGTACAAACTCCCAAAAATTGCAGGAGAGCATTCTCCTGACAGCAGCACAGCACCTTGACCCTCTTTTTTTCTGCTGTCATGGAATTCATGTCTCCCACTGCTATTATCCTTTACAGTCCAACACTGACTATGCTCTGGTTCAAATTTCTGAAGCTCTGTTCCACACAAACTGCTCTGGACATGGGTTCTAAGTTAGAAAGCAAGAAGTAATGGCTTGAACTAGGAAGGCTATATTTGATTTTTGTTTGCTTTGATTATAATTTGAAAATTTGAATCTAAGCAATACTGATTTCTCTTGTATGATGGCAAGTCATTGCTGAGGGGAGCACATCTAGTTTCGTATTTGGTATGGAAGAGAAATGTGGTCAGTTAGAGATTAGTCAGCAAAAGGCCAAGGCCCAAGCATGGCAGAACATGAGCTGCAGGGGTAGATGTATCTTTAGAACACAAAGGACCAAAGTATTTGTTTTTGATAATACCTCTTCATCTTTCAGGTAGTAATTGCTAAACCTATTGTTCAAGCTTTGCTTGTAATAAACCCTGTATTAAATACCTCTGTTATTCTGCTCTCATAATTCGGGTAAAGTGATAAGTATTTAATGAAAATTTTACCCTTTTATATTTGCGTTTATTATTTTTTTATTTTAATATTGTAAGTAAGAACTGAAAGCATCAGTAGAAAGGACCTGCTTCCTGTAACCCCAAAAGACAGCTATTACCTGGAGCAATGTCCTTGGACAATTTCTGAATTAAAAAAAAATACCCAACAAAAAACAAACAAACAAAAAAAAATCCCAGAAAAACATAAACCATCAGTATGAAAACTTTAGTTGAAACAACATCTGTTTTCAAGGACTTCCTCAGTCATGCTGTTTCCCTCGCAAGGTAAGCTGGTGTATTCTGACTCCCCAGGTTGTGGTACTGCAACATTAGGAAAACCCTTCGTGGCGGGCATCTGTTCAGTTGTAGTTCATACACAGGAAATATATTCTAAACTCCAGATATGAACCCATCAGGGAATTACTCCTTTAAGATTTGACAGGGAATAAATTATTTCAATATAGTTGTCACTAACTTTTTTTGGTTTTGTAACTTGTTCCCAGAGATTCTTGGCATAGGGTGTGTAATATTTATATTGATAAATAAGAAGTATTTACTCTTTGGAAAACAGTGAAGACAGTTTTATTCAGATTTAGAACAAGGAGTTAAAAGTAGTATGTTTTTGAACTGTAATGATTACCATAATTTAAAGTGCTTATGATTGAACCTAAGCACAAAATATTATTAATGATTAAGTACAAGATTTTTAAATTCTGGGTAAATTGTGGTGGTTTTAAAATGCTGAGAGTATATACATAACAGGGTGGAGGAAAAAATTTGCTACAAAATATAGAATTAAAATGCAGTCCCATTGCTTGCTACAATATGCTGCAGGAGTTCCCTGTAGCATATCCTTTCTGTGGTTATTGCTTTAGGCTCACCATTCCAATGAAGTTCTGAAAGCAGTGAGCTTTCAAATTTAAAAAAAAATTAATTCCCTGCTTTTATCAGTAAACTTACATCAACACAACATGAAAAAGAATTAGTAAGTAGTCCAAAATGCTCTATGATACATACATTATCTGTTTACATATTTTTCATAGCTGGTATCTTTTGTTAAGCTAGGAATATACATTGCAGATTATTTAACCCCACCAAGGTTCATATGTTTTACATGCCAGTTTCACAAACTGAGTTTCACAGGTTTAAAATTAACATATGTTCTACACAGTGTGTTGTAAAGCAGACATTCTACTGTGACAATCCATTTGCAAATGTTATATCAAAAAATACAAGGTAAACCATATTAGCAGTCATATTGTAGTAATTTAATTATTTTCAATTCTTGTTTAATTCACCAAGACACTCCTGCTCTGCTATATTGCAGGAGCTTTTTTTTTTGTTTTGTTTTTTGTTTCATATTTGACATTCCTCTCAGGAACTGACTTAATGCTGAATGTGTTTTTCAGTGATAGAGAGATTGCTCCCTTGAGCCAGCACAAATGAAACCTGAAAACTAGAAATATATGGAACTATCCAAAAGTACTTTTGACTAGTCAGCATGCAGAGTACTCTTCTAATACCTTACTGCACATTCTCTTACAGTCTGGTGCAATAAACTGGGCTTGAATGGTTTATGTTCAGTCAGAAGTTTTGCTGCTGCCTATCAATAGCAGTGCATGAAGTTCTATATTATGTCATGTTGTAGGCATAATGTAACGTGACACATCCTAATGTTAAAGGCATGCAGTAATAAGAAGCTGCTGCAACACAGACCAGGAAACTGCCTACATGGATATAACCTGACAGGTGCAAGCTTACTTTGCCCAGCCTTAAACTGATGGGACATGAGCCAGCTATAGTCAGGAAGCCACATAAATGTGTTGGTACAGAGATTTAAGCAGCAGTTCTGCAAATCAGAACCAGCTTTTGTCCATCATGACTGAAGTGAGGCAAATCAAATTTAGCTCTGTAAACGTGTTGCTGTCATTACTGCGTTTACATGTAGCTATTTTCATTATTTGGATAAAGCCCACATTTTTTGTTCATGTGTGTCTATTTCCTTCTTTCTTGGTTTAAATCAGATTCCTGATTAAAATAATACCCACAACTTCATATTGATTTCACTGTAAGTTTGTATTTCAAAGTCTTTGAAGCCTTGTAAATTACTTTCTGTAAAACGAATGCAAAACAGTGAACTTCTTTCCAACATCATCCTGTTAGCTTCCTTTTTGCATCATCTCTTACACAGTAAGGAATCAAAAAAAAATTGACTAGGATGCCAAGAGAAATCCTTCGTAAATACCTTCCAAAATATTCACAGTAAGAAATACAATTTGCAAAGTTACAGTATGAACAAAATTATAACCACTTTTCCATGCATGTTTTCTTTCTTCTATTTTGTACATGTCAGTCTACAGTAGGAACATAAATAAGATGATTTGGAAATATTTATATAGAATTTCTTGCAAAAAGCTGTGCAGGCTAACATGTTACATTCTCATAGGAAAGATTAGTGAATGTGACTTATTAAAATTCCATTTTGTTCATCTGTAGGATTCAGTAGTGGAATTTTCCTTACAGTAAAACATCATGCTAACAATTCTTGCTGGCTGTTTGTTACTTTTAATTCTTCTCACTTCCTCCTCTGCCAACTATTTCAAACAGAAGATCAAACCAACATATTCCTGTGACCATAATACTTTCTCCTCAATCTCTCCTTCAATCTGCCACCTATACAAAAATCTCTCTCTTATTCTTAAAGACACCACTTGTCCCAGTAATTTCATGTACTGTTGCCATCTAACATTACTCAGACCCAGATGAAGCTTTTTCTCTCTCTTTAGTTACTTTGTCTTTCTTTTCCACACATTATTATAATAGTTTCAGCAAAAGCAGAGTGAAAACTCAGCAACTTTTGTCAGGGTCTTCTGTCTCACACAATGTCCTTTTGACTTTTCCCTTTACACACCTACCTTTTCTCAGTGCCTCCCTCAATGGTCTATCCTTCATCCATCTTTCACAGGAGCCAAAGACTGTACATTTCCCCCTTCTCATTATTTGCCCCAATCTGTTTTAGTGTCAGAGATTCACAAACCTTACTCTTCCATTCATATAACTTTGGCAAGTTCTACCTTTTTCTGCCCTATTTTTTTATCACTCTGTAATTCCCAAAAGCCCAACTTCTCTTTTTTGTTCCAGTCATTCATTCTTTGCCTCCAAAAACGTAAACATCACTCTAATATACTTCCCGCTCACCCAGGTTTATAATCTGGCTCTCAGAAGTAATTCTGCTCTCACTTTGACATGAGAGTTCTGAACAGATTCCAGTCTTTCAGGGACAAAGTCTTGTATTATCAGAGAAGTGATAAATGAGCAAGAGTTACACATTACAAACTGGAAGGTGATAAACCTACCAAAAATATAACAAACAAGATTTGCTAAGGCAGCTTTTTCTGGTTCCCAGATGTTGCTGAGTTCCTCACTCGGTGGTAGTTCATCGCCCTTGCTGGCTGCAGTGACATTGTCTCCAAAAGTGAAAGGTTCCTGCAGAAAACTCAGTCAATCCCCTTTCCCTCATTTTAACCACAGGCTGCAAGCTGACGAAAATGGTCCCTATATTTTTTTCCTCCTGCTTTTGCAAGAAATTCCAGTTTCTGGTACTGTTCCACTCACTTCACAGTAAATCTAGAAGCCAATTTTTGGTACCAAGTTAGCTGGCATAAGAATAAATTAATTGGGTTAAAGTAAATTGAATATAAGTGCAGCAAAAAACAAGCCTAGATAAGAGGATTACGCTCACAGAGATCCTCTTTGCAGAACTGGAGATTGTGCAACCAAACTCTTTGCAGAAAACTGTAGAATTTTGATTGCAGATAGAGGCCAGTTTGATTCAACAGAATCTTTGAAAGAGTACATAGCATACTTGAATGTAGAAATTCTTTAATCCTGAATACACATTTTGAACCTGCTCAGCTGTATTAGAATAACTTTTTAAGTAAAGGTTTGGTTTCTATTCCTAGTGAGCTGATGCATATGTGTAGGTTTATATTCTGAGATTATCATAGGTAATCAAGTCAGTTGAAATAAAATGCTAATTATGTTGGGACACAGCTATACTATATGTATATACACAGAAAATTTAATTTATATTTCATCTACAGGAAATTCTCAGTGCTACAAAATATCTTACACTAAATACATTTTTTAAAAATCAGAAGGAAAATAAAAATCAATTCCATTCATTCCCAATGTAGCTTAGAGTGACGATTTTGCAAAATTCTAGAAACTCCTTTTAACACCAGAGCATTCCATATTGTGTTGCATAGATTCACCATAATAATGCTCTTATTTATAGGCCTGACATGACTGATTTCACAAGAAAAGTCATCCATTATTGAATGACAGGAGATAAACCCATCAATAGGTGTAACAGACAAATAGGAACAATCTGAAGAGTAATGTTATCCTATTTCTGTCAGGAAGTATGAGAAAATGACCAAGAGTTTATAATACTTACAAAGACGACTGTTTGGAAGTAGATTTTTTTAAATTCTTCTTTTAAGTTCATCTCTTTAATCTGTAGCTGCAGCCGTGAATTTGACTTTTCATAAATAGTAGGTTTTATCAAGAATGTGGTAAAACATTTTACCAAGTTAACTCCCTCACATTAGTGATATGAAGCTAGAAGTCTGGAAATTCTTTTTCTCTCTCATTTCCAATACCACGTTAGTATTTACAGTCATAAATAGATGGTGCCTTTACTCATCTTGCCCCTTCCCTGAAAGAAAACTGATACATATACATATGTATGTAACCACATATATAGCATGCCATGTACTTAAGACAAGCAATTTACTTTGTCTTCTTTTGTCAATGTGTTTTTATGTTCCAAACATTTTTGCATATATACTATGGGAGGTGATCAGTTTAAATGTACATACATTTAAATAATAATAGTACAAAAAAGTAAAAGCAAAGTTTCAGATGTAACAGCTAAATAAAGATGTGGATAATTTTAAACTTTTTTCTTACAATCAGTTTTAAATACTCTGATAGCTTTTTATCCAGACAGTTTCAAGAAAATATTTAATTACCTATTTAACATTTCCCCAAAGATTTCTCTGTAAGTAAAATGGACTCAACACCCTCCACCCCGCCTCCATCTCCAACCCACCTTTCCCTGGGGACCAAAGCAAGTCTTCTTTACCACCAATTATACTGGGCTTTTCACAGGACAATTTTCTCACTCTATACTTAGGATTCACGTATCTTTCCTTTTCCTAATGAAAAGCCTATCAATGTTTTGTTGTGAAGTCATTATGGTCCTGATGCCTGTTTTTGACCACATTCTCATGTTCCTCATATATTCACTATAAATGACAATTATTCACCACTCTAAGTGTAGCATACTTCTAGTTCTCTTCAAAGGGGAGATCAAGGGTTGTCATGGTATTCTCTGATACTCAGGCCATCTTTGTAGGCAAGGTATACAACTGATTTGCCTTCAGCTTAAGAACATGGCTTTAGAAATTGTATCTCCTTCTGCTATACATATTTTTCAGAATTTTCATCATTTTTATGTTAATCATTGAGTCTGTCTCTTTCTGTTTGTATAGACTTTAGTGTCCTGTGGAGGGAAGGAGTATACACATGAACTGATATTTATGTAAAATTACATCTACGGTATCTTCTAACATCTGCCAACTGAGACAGGAGTAACCAACACAAGTATCTATGTAAAATTTGGTAAGAACGTGACTTCTAGGATGTCTGCAATCAAACTTGCATTCATAGAATCTCACATGTCTTACGAAAACAACTCAGGAATCTACTGTGGAGGAATGAGTTAGAGTGCATTATACTTGAGGAATTGGTAGTAAGAGATACAAACGTGGGCCAGCCTCTTCTTGAGGTTTGGGTGGTGGCTCCAGTGAAAGCTATGTTTGATTTGTATTGGGAGATGCTGGCTGTTGGTATTTTAGATATTGCTCCTATAATATGTCTCTTCCTCACTCTCTTTCTCCTCCCTTCCCTTCTTTTCCTATTACCTTCTATCTCCCTCTCTACCTCACATTTACTGCTAAATAAAATCCATCCTATCAACTTCAGCATATGATCTCATTTGCACCTTCATTCAAGAAGAATTGTCTCTGTAATAATCATAATAATCCGCTCTTAACACTATCTTGATACATTGTGTAAGAATTTGAATGTAATAAAATTGTAATTACCAAAGCCTTCACATGTTCACAAGAAACATATTTTAGAAGTGCAAGCAGGGTTGCTTAAGAGTGCAATTATTGAAAAGAGTCTGAATTTGATACCCCCAATCTACTTCTTTAGAAGTAGAAGTTCTGTTCTGAAATGCCATGAAGCTGAAAGCTTGTACTATTTGATATATACCTGTAATGCAGTTATATTACAAAACCAAAATAACAAGTTACAAAACAGTAAATACTAGAAGAGATTGGATTAGTAAATCATCTCATTCCAAAAAAAAGTATTTCTTATTGGCTTCCAGAGGACACTAAATTATGCTTTCATATAACACTTACATACTATACATATATGTTTATATAGTACTTTTAAAGTTATAAACAGTGTTATATATATAAATGGCATTGTACAGAGAGAATGTGTTTTATTTTTATGTGTAATACTACAGAGAAAAAAAGAGTATAGCTGCGAGGACAGGTCTGATTAAATTTTGAAGCTGTATGTCATACAGAAAGATAATGTTTATGCATAAATTAAACATTATCAAAGCTGTAGTTTTGTTGCTCTTCATGGTAACTGTAAAACGGATGAAAAAATATAGTTAGAGAAGTTACAAAAAAAGAAAAAAACTATTTCCTGCAAAATAGGAATCTTTCTTTCAAGTTACTTGTGTAGGAGCAGTCTGGACAGCAACATAAAGTGTTTAATGACATGTGCTTGAACATCAAAAGCTTAAAAGAGTAATTGGGCTCCTTATGCAAATTTTATAAGACCCTTTTGCCTGTCTCCAATCTTTCTGTAGCCCTTATATCTCTCAGTGATCATGGCTTTACTCCCCACTCCATTACACTGTGTGCTACAAGGACTTCTGATGACTCCTTATGTGCTTGAAGTTTCAAACAGGATTTTATTTTATGGACAGATAGAAAAGTGGGGGGAAATGTAAACAAACACAGGTAAATATCATAGTTATGTCTGTTCAATTTGTTCTCTTTATCTATTTAACAAGTAGAAGACATATCAAAGTAGATTTGAATACATTAAACAATGTCTTCTAAAGTATTTCAGGAAAAAAGCCCATTTTTTTCAGCCCAGGCATAACTATTGACTGATTTCACTATCTTTTTTTTTTCTTTTTTTTTTTGCTACTAACAATTTTTTGCTTCTTATTTTTTTGCTTCTAACAATTAAAAGGCACGGATGCACACATCAGTGTGAAATCAGTAACACCTTTTTGCAAAATAAAAAAAAAGGTCAAATTTTAAAAGGGACATAGTTAGCCTTAAATTCTGTTACTGTCTGGATAAAGTCTGACAGGAGGACACAGTGCCTATCTCTTCCGTATTAAAAGTGAAGAGGTAAAAATAACTGCACCCAAATCCTGTCAGTTACCTGAAGATGAATAAGCTGAGAAACTGAGAATCCCTTCCTGCAGGGCCATTCAATTTAGAGCAGTGGAAGGTTTCATTGAAACTGTAACAGGTTTCAGAAAGTCTACAGAAGTGTGACTTTGTTGACATCCTTTTATATTCAGTGAGGAATATTCATGTCAGAAGTTACGAGTCACTGATTATGGTGTGAATGGGGTTATCTGTCTCACAGATACTCACAGAAGCCAGGCAGTAATCCCAAGGAAATGCCATTGTTTTTATTTAATTAACAATTTTTATTATGTCTTGTAACTGTCTTGTAACAAACATTGTCCCCATAAGGACTTTCTGCTTTCTCAAAGAAAAATAATTTTGCATTATTTATATATGTGAGTGAAGTCCCGGCCCCTGGAGTCCTTTGTATGTGAATAGATTTCTGTACCCACATGCCCAGATTTATCCCACAGCTTCTGGATTTTGGCCAGAAATGTTCTCCATTCATGGAGGTTGCAAAGATACTTTTAATAGTGTGTGCCACAGATTTGGCATAATTTCAATTTAAAAATTCTGCAATTTCCAGTATAAAGCTTGCGACACATCTACACATGCATTCAATGACACAAAGGCTCTGCACACTGTATCCAGATCTTGTGAACACCCCAGACTAAATTAAATAATTTAATATTTGAATTTTAGACTGGGCAATATTTTCTTTGGTTAGGACAGCAGTTTTCTGATTAATGTTTTTAATTTTAAGCAAGGTCTGATACATACAATAATAAAAGTGACAGTTAAGCTTATAATGAGTTAAGGATGTTTCTGAGAATACACAAGAGGTTTTTAAAAGACTTCCAAAGTTTATTTTTACAGAACAGAAGCCCACAAATTAATGCAATTACATTTCTTTCATATTTTACTATGTTTGTGTATCTCTAGCTTTAATAATCTCAACATTGCATTATGAATAGTGCTTGTGCTTTCAAGGCTGTGTTCCAGTTAAAATAGTAAAATAACATTAAAAGAGTAAAATAATATTTGCAACCAGCTGCACTGATAACTAGGAGGAAAGTAACACATACAGGATTGGTAATGGTACAGTTTCATGGAATTTAATAACAAAAATACAAAAGAATGAAAGAATGTAAGTGTCTTGTATAAACACACCACTGTTTTTTATAACTCACAAAACTTTGATGGATGTCAGTGGTGCTGCTCTTCATACACAGAATCCAAAGGTCCCATTTGGACATGGTTTACACTTTTCTCTATTGACACACTTTTCCTAAAACTGGAGGAGGAGGACCAACCAGGATCCTTCTCACTCTTTTGTGTTGGCCTTAACTAAGGGGATCTCTGTTCTGTGATGTGGAGCAAGACATTGTCCTTAAGCTTTCATCCCAGCATCTGTGTCTGTCCAATGCCAAGTGGGTGACACGAATCTCCTGTAGTACAAATAGTTTCTTAAAAACAGTAGTCCAACAAAATTATTCTGGTTAGTACTGTTAGGTTTACAAAAACAGCTTTTCAGATGTTAGACCTTTTCATCAGAGCTCACAGATGTCAGGAAAAAATAGCCTTTGTCAGTGCAGATTGTACCTTGTGACAATAAATGTATTTAATGTGGGGTGGATGGAAGCCTTGATCGTCATGAAGAGGTAAACATAAATAGATACCCACTGTGTTTTTTCTATTTTCCCTGGCTGACCTCCACTGATGTGGCTGAGCTTTCCTCTTGTGATATTTTCCAGGTTATATAAAAAGAGATTTTTTGTTTGGGCCTCCTGGCTGAAATGATGAAACATAAAGCCTGTTCTCAGGCTGTGGAAGCCTGATGGATGTGGAACAGCTGGCGGGCTGCAACTGGGCTCCAAAAGGAAGCCTGAGAGATTCAGTTGGTGCTATGGTTAAAAGTGAAAGATGAATAAATTTTTCTGCTTTAGACAGATGTATAGAAATCTGCACAATGTAAATTTGCTGAATCAAATACTTTTGAGAAGATATATAGAGATTATTTAGCGGAGTGGAACATTAGAATTAGGTATTTTCTGGTAAATAGAACTGGCATCTAACATAGAAAGGGAGTGATATGTTAAAAGAACTATAATATTTTTGCTTTTTAAATATCTGGTATCTAAGCTAGCCCGTGCTGCAAATAACTGAGGTATGCAGATCTTGCCAGAAAAAAAAAATACAAAGCCAGTTACTGGGAAAGAAATGCAGAGTGGAAAGTGAAAAACTTGATATGAAGAGGACAGAAAGTGGAAGTCTGTGATGCAGGAAAGGAGTGGTGAAAGAAAATGAGGAAAAGCCACAAAATAAAGAAAGGAAGTGCTGCCACCAACAAGCACAGCACAAAGCCCAAGAAAAAGCTGCATTTAAATGGCCTAGATATAAATAACACATTACTGTCTGTTGGTTTCCCTAACAAGATAAAACCAGTTTCCCTATGAGGCTGATTTCATAAGGAAAAGAAAGTAAGACTATGTTTTGAGGGAATGCCCTAGAAATGAAAAGCTCATATAGCTTTAAGATCAACAAAAACTATTTATGAACCAAGTGGGGCAAAGGTAAGACTTCTTTTTCTAAGGGGACAAAGTTGGCAAACAAAAACATAGAGAGAAAAATATTACTTAGGGAATAATGGACCATGCAGGAAATAAGGATAAAATTACTAAAATAAAATTAATAAAATTAATATTATCTCATATTTATTCTGATACTACTTCAGAATGCTCAAATTCAACAAGCAGGTTAGAAATATAGAATTCTTGACTTAAGAATTTCTCTTGAAAAAATTAATCCACTAAGTAAACTCAAAATGCAGATGTAACTGCATCTTTCATTCACTGAAGTAATTCCATGACTTGCACGCCAGTTTCCTACAGAAAAAAATTGAATTTTTATTGCTTTTTATTAAGGTTTTATTAGAAAGACATTCTAGGAACAACCTTGTGAGTGGGGCTAAACCTTAAAGCATGAAAATGGATCAAAGATTCCCCAAAAGTATTTCTCCTCTCTAGATGCTATGTGTGACACAATCATGGTACATCTTGAGAGGGCATGGACAGTGTCTCATCTGTCTTGGTGTCTGAGTTAATGAGACATTTTGTAGTGTTTTATTTTGAAAACTCTAGCTTATCATCAAACTGGTTAAAAGTAGCCAAGAAGTTCAAAAGTTCCTTTGTGAACACTACAAGACAAAATATAAAGGTAGTACAATCAAAAAACCACCTAATTTCCTTTAATTTGTTTAGTCATTTTTGTAGATTAAAAAAAAATAATCTCACCAAATCTCACCAATCTTCTCAAATAGAAGATTAAAAAAAAAAAGGGGGGGGGGAGGTATATTTGAGCACATTTGTGTATTTATATATTTGTTTACTTAATGGAAAAAAAAAATCAGACTGGAGCTTGAACCATGTCTGTCCTGTGCATACTGTGTTAACAGCAAATATTTTACTTGGAAGTCTTACATTTACTTTTAAAAAGAGATTCTAATATATTGCATTCCCAGCTTTCTAGCTTCATAGGTGTCATGTAGCTGAAATAATATAGTAACCATTAGATATGTAATTTAGAAATTATCTAAAATATGGTTTATATAATCTTTATAAAATGCAGGAAATTAAAATCTATGAATATGTAGAAAATTATCCTTATGTTTCCTGTACATGTCCTTGAACTGACTTTACTAGTAAACTGTTTGGAGTGAATGCTTATATTCATATTGCATAGTTCCTTTTTATTTTTTTTTTCTATAATGCTGATATATAATACTGAGCACGTATAGTACTGACTGGAACTGGTTTCAAGTATCATTTAAACTTGCTGTGAACGATCGACCAGGACGCAAACGCTGCTCAAAGCCGGCTGTAGTACAACCAACGCGTTGCAGGAGCAGGGAGTGTTTTGTTTTCCCTCCGAGGTAAAGCCGCGGCCGAGGCACCCTCGGGGCTTTGGCGCTGGGGGTGCCGCGGGCGGGGCAGCGGCGGGGCCCGAGGGCAATCCCGGCCGGCCCGAGGGCAATCCCGGCGGGACCCGAGGGCAATCCCGGCGGGACCCGAGGGCAATCCCGGCCGGCCCGGGGCCAATCCCGGCGGGACCCGAGGGCAACCCCGGCCGGCCCGAGGGCAATCCCAGCCGGCCCCAGGGCTGCGCTGCTCTGAGGCGGCCCCTCCGCTACCTCCCCCAAGGCCCCGGCTGGCAGTGCTGCCCCGCAGCCGCACTTCGGGAAAAAAAGTGGGACCACTCTCCTGTGGCATGGCTCCGGACATCCCTCTGGCTGTTAAAATCCAGGGTTTTTTCCCAGCAAGCAAGGGGAGGAGAGCTGGGATGCCTTTGGTGCACCGGCACCTGGATCCCTCCGACGGCCCTTGCAGCCACACGTCGCTGCCCAGCTGGCCCGAGCCCTTGGTCCCGATCCCTTTGTGGTTATTGTCTCCTGGAGTGCGTGTGCCTCCTTGCATTGTTCTTCTGAAATCATAGGTGCTTGCCTGTACTTTTAAATTCCTGGTCACCTTTCCCTATCCAAAATTCACATAACTGTTGGGCTTCTATAGACAGGATTGCTCCAATTCCTGCAAAAACTTTGGTGACTACATAATTCAGTCCCACGATTTTCCTCAACATTACTGACAGTGTAGAGAGACAACTGCAGGAAATATTTCTTCAATTTTTGCAGCAGAGAGATTGGCACGTTAAGTTAATAAGGAATGAAGACTTTCTCTGCTACAGGAGGGTACCAGCTGGAGAGTCTGAAGGCTCCTTTTAGCTGTAGGTTCCTCTCAGCAGTCCACGCTACACGAGACACTGCAGAGACACAAGGCAGTCAGGTGAGGGATTTTATATCCTGAAATGTTAGAAGACTGAACTGAGGACAGTCCTCAAAGCCCTTTGAGCACTTCTAGAGGGAAATGTTTCTAGGTATGCAAAGATATATAATACTAAGTAGTGCTGAAAAGAAATGTGTTTTATCAAAAGAGTCATAATAATGATTTGGGTGTATATGAATTGCAGCCAGTTTAAACACAGGCAAACAGATTGAACTTTTATTGTTGTGAATACAGAACATATTCTCATTTATATTCTTTGATTGAAAATCATTATTATTTTGCGTATAATTGCCATAATTTATCACATTGTTAAAATTTTCCAGTAATGTGATACTATTTGTCTACAGTTCCACTCTAATTGCACATAATTAATTATTCACTTTGCTCAATTGCTAATTGCCTTTTAACATGAGCTTAAATATAAACATAAAAATACCGCTTCAGAGAGAATAAAAACATAGTTTGTTAAACTTTTTATATGTGTTATAATCTGTTAAATATGGCTTCGTAGAATGAGGGATTGGTAAAAGTGTTAAAACAGTAGGTCATGACTTAGTAAACTAGGAGGCCCTTGGGTTCCCACAAGACACCAAGGTGAACACTGTCCGCAAGGGTGAGGAAAAAGGTGGAGGTAGTTTGTGCCTGCTTTGCCTGAGTCTTTAACAGAGAGACCAGGGGAGTCAGCTCCCTGAGCTGGTCAGGGGAAGGGACAGGGAGCAGAATAGACCCCCTGTAATGCAGGAGGAAGTGGTTACACACTTGCTGTTAACTTAGGCACTCGCAAATCTTTGGGATCAGATGGGATTTACCTGAGGGTGCTTAAAAAGCTGGCGGAAGAACTCTCCAAAACACTTTCCATCATTTGTCATTAGTCCTGGTTAACTGGGGAGGTCCCAGATGACCGGAGGTTGGCCCGTGTGATGTCCATCTACAAGAAGGATTGTAAGGAGGATCCAGGGAACTGCAAGCCTGTCAGCCTGACTCCAGTGCCAGTGAAGGCTACAGAACAGGTAAAATTGCAATCACATGGCATGTACAGGGCATCCAGGAGATCAGGCAAGGCTAGTCNCTACAAGAAGGATTGTAAGGAGGATCCAGGGAACTGCAAGCCTGTCAGCCTGACTCCGGTGCCAGTGAAGGCTACAGAACAGGTAAAATTGCAATCACATGGCATGTACAGGGCATCCAGGGGATCAGGCAAGGCTAGTCAGCATGAGTTTAGGAAAGGCAGGTCCCACTTGACCAGCCTAATTTCCCTTTATGACCAGGTGGCCCATTTATTGGATGAGGGAAAGACTACCTTAGCAAGGTGGGAGTCTCTTCACCCAGGCAACCAGTGACAGGACAAAAGGAAATTACTTCAAGCTGTGCCAGAAGAGGTTTGGACTGAACTTCAGGAAGAACTGCTTCACTGAAATGATGGTTAAACATTGAAATGGGCTGTCAAGGGAGGTGGTGGAGTCAACATCCCTGGAGGTGTTCAAGAAACGACTGGCTATGGCACTAAATTCTAGAGTTTACTGGTGTTTGGTCAAATGATCTTAAAGGCCTTTTACAACCTTAATGAATCTTTGATTCTATAAATTCCCGTGCTTGGCTTCTATACACTTGGGTGTAGTTCAGAGCTACGTAACCTGGTAAATTATAGTGTATGAGGTGACAGCTTATCAGAGGAATAAACAAAAAATATGGTTTAAAATGTCAATAATCTTATTCTAACCTCTCGGCAAATACAGTCTTTATTGTCCTGAGACTGAAGAGGGAAGGACCCAACTTTGGCACACCACCACTTGATAATAAAGGACTGGTTTGCGGCACTGTCAGAGCCCTGGTTTTGCCCTTTCTGCTGAAGGGATCTTGTATGACTGTAGAGAAAGCAAAATATTTAATACTTCCTCAGTGCATCAATGAGCAGAAATAAGAGTATATGATATAGCTCAAAATTACACCTCTAAATGCAATTTATAAAGCCATGCTTTGAAAAAACCCAGTAATAGTCTAAGCAGAAGAAAATCTTAACATCAAAGTAGAAATCATTTTCCTGAATCCAGCTGTCTTTAGAACTTAGAAGTATCTCATAATCAAGTAGTTATTAAAATCTAACATGTACCTGTTAGTCCTGGTGTGTATTTTTGTGCATATAAATATATGTATATATGTATATGCATGTATGTGTACATTTCTAGACCAGCAATTGCGAATAAATTTGAGAGTCTACTCGATCTAGAATTAGCATGCTGCACATCAGTAATTAGTTTGCATTACTAGCATGTCTCAGATATTAATAAGGGCTGTTGCAAGAGAGCTAGTTGACAAATTTGGGCAGGTTAATTAGCTTAAAAATACAATACCCATGTATATGTATTTTATCATTATTATTTTGAGAATAGTACTAACTGAAGAACAGAGTTTAATGGACTTATAAATGGACATGAACAAACTGTACCTCAAAGATGGTTGCAGCTCACTTAGGATTCAGAATGCCATCCCATTTTCATTCTCAGTATGAATTGAGTTTGTATTGTACAGTACATAAATGATTTTCCTCGACTTTTTAAAAGGCAATATGTATTAATATTTTAAACTGAAGTAATTGCTTCTTGTTCAGCAATGGGTTTCATTTATGAGTGTTTATCCCTAGCAAATGGAAAGTATGGTTAATCTAAGTTAAAAATGGATTCTTTAAATAGCTCTAATTGCGTTCTGTTTATATTTGTATGTTTTAGACTCTTAAGATTTAATCAGTAGCAGGTCTAACAAACCATAATGTTTATTAGCTGGTTTTAAATTATTCTTATGGATGATAGTTCAATGAGAAAATAAATGATGATTTGCCTGCTATAATGCATGGTAAATAAAAGATGGACCTGCACAGAAAAGAGAAATTACATATTATATCACTTGATTTTTATATCAGAAATACAGACAGAATGGAAGAAAATTTGAAACAGGAAAGGGAACAGCTTCTATTTCTATTTTCACTTATGCAGATTCTTTGTAAATTTTGCATGTTTGTTTGGCTGAATCAAAACTTTGGAGTGTTATTGTTGTTTTAACTCTTTTGCATCAGTCATAACAATTTGTTACTACATACTGGCACTTTTGTAGATGCTACTAACTTTACACTCCCAAATCATACCTTGTGTGAGGACTAGGAACAAAATTATTTCTGAAGCCTCTGTGTTGTCTTGCCTAAACACCCTGCAAGTAAGGAGATGAATTAATAGATAACCAGAAGTTTTTTCACAATGAAGTGTTCATATCAATAGAAAGACATAGTGCAAAGTATATAATAGAATAAAGTGATAATCTGAAATCCTCTAATTACACCTGTCTAGATAATGCATAAGGATAAACTGAAAACTAATTATTGTATGTCTAACATTATGTTATATTTAATTGGATCACTTTTTAAAAATAAACCATCAAAATATTTTACATTAAATACTTTGAAATGCGGTACTAAAATTTATTAAATGTTGAAAGGTAGAAGAAAGTATCAGTTCTTTTAACTAAAAAGCAATTAATCCAAAATAAAAATGTGTTTGGATTATATTGGTGTTATATATCTCTAGGCATTCAGGGTAGTTCTGCTGTTCAGGGTAACCAAAACCTGGTTGCTTAAAGACATGGAGCCAAATTCCCTGGCTGGATCTGCAATGTTCTTGTGATTTCTGGAAACAGGTTAGAAAGAGGCTATTTCAGAACACGTTTGCCTGGAAGTGCTCCAAAAGGTTGGTCTGTTCAGGATTATCAAAATACCCTGCCAAGAAATGTCTGACGTACTGTGTGTGATCCCAGGAAGATGGGAGTGAGTGGGCAGGGTGTGCCATCTCCACATTATCTGAATTCTTCCATAAGGGGAGTTGTCAGCTGTCAGCACAGTTGTATTTGCCTCAATAAAATATTATTTTATTGATATAGCTGAATTCTATCAATCCAAAAGTGGGCAGTGATACTATATATTTGTTTAATGTTTTCAACTGCTCTTCTGTGGATGTAAAGTCTTACAGTCACAATATGCACTTGTGGATTTCCCTCCACTTCTCTCCCACCTTCTCAATAACTTTAAAACACGAATGATTCAATTAAATTTGACAGGGGCTAGAGGTCTCAAAAATACTTATGTTCTTACAAGCTCCAGGAAAAAAGAACAGATATAACCTCTGAGTGCTCTGTTAGACATAAAATAGGCAACAGGAGATTAATCCCAGTTAGACACTGGAGAATCCATTGAGGGGGAAAAGAGCAGTACAAACCTCCTAACTACAAGAAAACCTTCAGAGCTTTCACCGTCTTTAAACAGCTTAATCAACAGCAAGTCATAATCACACGAAAACCTGATTTTTCTTCTGGTAGACTAGAGTTAGTGTGTCACAAACATTTAGAGGAAAAGAATACTTCTGAATTGGCTAAAAAATTTAATGTTTAATTCTAATTTTTTCACTGGGGATATTGAAAGCATTCTTTGAAATACAGATTTTTTTTACAACCTGTAGACCTATTCTGTATCTGTTGCATTTACAGTGTCATTAAATGGAATTGCACTTTTCTCCTTGTTAAGCTTATTTGATTGAAAAAAACTCCAAGATTAAATGAAATCTAACTTTGAATTAGTTGATTAAAGCCAAGTCTCTTAAAATATGTTATTTCCCTCTGGTTCAGGTAATCTTTTCCTATCTTATCTAGTGTCGTTCAAAGCTCTATGGAGATTTTCAAGTTACCAGTAGAATATAAAATTAATTTACACAAATCTATTTTACTTTAATTTCTCCTAATAAAATTGTAATGTTCTAATTGTAAAGTAAGGGTTTGCCTTTGTGTATATGAATATTCTTGGGTTTCTTACTGGAAGTTAACCATGGCAGTGAATTCTCTGCCCTAAAAAGACGTGCTGGCAGAAGGTTAAATAGTGTAGTTTTAGATATTTAGGTCTTACTCTCAACCACAGAAAATATTAATAAAAGGCAGTATTACCAGAACAATTAGATTTTGTACTTTTTCACTGCAGGGAGAGATTTTTACTTACAATGAAGAGGAAAATTCAGACAGGATTCCCTCACTAAGATGACAGTGGTTGTAGAGTTGGAAGAGCTCAGCTTTGCTCCTGTAAATAAATATTCATGGAAGACTATGACATTATATATGCTTCTTAAATTTAGCTTTGAATCTAGCTGCCAGCTATGTTGACGCCAACACCTCCCAAATGTGAAAGCCTCAACCTTGTTCAAACATGATTTTAGAAATTTATTCATCCTTTATATGTCAGATTTTTTTTTTCCATTATAGTAAGAGTAAAAACTTTCCAAGTTTAAAGACATACGGGGAATGCTAAAGGTTTGGTCCACAGAAAACAACACCCCCTGCTCAGGGAGACTCTGGCCAATAAATTGCTAAGTCAGTCATCTGGAAAAAGTAGTTCTGTACAACTGCCCTATTAATGCCCAATACTGAAAGCAGAACTTTGGGCTAGGTCAAGCATTAGTCTAAAACATTGCAGCTGATTTTATATTGTGTTTCATGGTCAATATCTCAAAGTCTGTTGCTTTTCATATTGCTTTCTGAATAACAGACATATATTCCAAATCTCATTGCAGAAGATGAAACATAAACCTACTGGAAATGCCTTAAATAACAGCTCTCTATTATTTGAGGGATGATCTTTCTCACTCTCTTCATGTTAGAACTGTTATATATTGTATAAATAGTTTGTGTCCTGATGAATAGGGAAGAATGATTACCTCAGTGGGTGTGGTACTCAGTTGAGGTGTTTGGTTATACTTATGGAAAGAGAGAAGACTTTTAGTCCTTGCCATATGGTTCCCTCAATCACTGTCCTATTTTATGGTTTTGACAGTCAGTTTCATTCTCTAGAAATTTTCTATTTGGCATCAGGTCAAATTTCCTGGTATAGGTGATGGTTGTTTCCCAACACAGGCAAGGCGCAGTTTTCAGACTTAGAGGAAGACTAAAAATCACTTTGGATCTTTTTATTTATTCAGAAAAAAAAAATATTACAAAGGATTGATTAAGATTAGAAGTGTTAACTCTGGGGAAACATGTATGGGGAGCAGGAAACTTCTTGAATCTTCTGAAAATGCTGCGGGGTGTCACTGCACATGTGGGAGGCATGATAATGCCCTATGAAAAAAGGAGAGGTGGCAAAGTATTTGCAGCAATCATGTATGCCATTTAGCTTAATTTCTGTAAAGATCATAAATATGTAAAACAAACTGTATGATATTCTTCTGTCTCTAGGTACTTATGTTTAATACAATGGAATCTTATCTAGACAGAGCCTTTTTTTTTTTAATTATGATTGTATTTTCCCCCTTTAGATTTAAATTTTTTAAATGAATTCTGTGTACCCAAGGTCATATTTTTAAGTGTGTTCTCCATGCCATTGCCCCGATGACCAATGCTCATGGATTCTGTATTGACTCACATGATGACACTTTACCATGCTGCTGTGTTTCTTCGACCCACCTTGGAAATTACATTAGCTCACTATAGATTTTGCACAGAAGTTCAAATAGATTTAAATTTATTCATATCCCCTATGATTCTGGGGATGTTTTCCTCTTTTGTTTTGCAAACATGACATTTGCTTTCCAGTCCCCCAGCTTGAATAGATTTTGCAGTTTGAGAAAAGCAGTGAGGAAAACATGACTGTCCTCCTTACCAGTTGTTTCTGATGGTTCTTTCTTCTGTTGTTCATTTTGTTTGTCCTATGTTATAGAATCAAACCCTTCATCACCAAGACTAGAAATAACTAAAACCTCCTCATTTTGACTGGACCAACATTGCTATGCCAGAGTTATTTGCCTTTTTAAATAGTTAACTGCATACAGTTAGTATTCCTTGCCATATTTGCCTGCATTCATATAATTGTGAGTGAAAAATGTTACAAGACAAAGATTTATTTTCAGCATTTTAGAAAGCTGTTCGAACAGTGCATTGATAACATCTCAGTATGTGATTCCACCATTCAAGAGAAGTTCTTTCATATATGATTAATTCCAAGATCCATTTAATCCACCACGTTACGGTGGTCAATCTGGGGCATCTGTGCTGATGAAAATGACTTTTGATTGTACCTAAATGGCTTTTACATGCAGTACTCCATGCCAGTTTACTCTCCAGTTCAAAGTGAGATAAAATAGAAGCCATTTTCTGGATTGGGCTTTTTTTTCACTTTTTTTTTCCCCCTGGTTAGCTAATCAGAATTTATATTTTATATCAAATTAGCTGGTTTGCAATGTGGGATTTAGAAATATTCCTAGATACTTCTGGGTATTTTTCTGTTAAAATTGAGACCAGTGGCATTTTGGTTTTATTTATCATCACTTTTTCTATGGTACATATTAACGTTAATCTCTGCATTACTAAACAAATGATCCATCACTTACATGTTGGCTCAAATAAGAAAGTACATGTGTAGAAAGACAGATGCACTGGCCAGAGAATTTAGTAGGTTCTCTTTTATAAATGGGCTGCATGGAGAGACTTTTCTTTAAAGCCTGTGTGTGTTAGAGATTTGGCCTTATTCCTCACTTCGTAAACTCTAAAATTCACCTTTCAACTGCTTTTCAGTGTGCCGGACATCTGGGTGTGAAATGAATTGCTGTCTCGGCCAAGAGACAGATTTTAAAATGACTCTGTAAGGATTACAGAGTGACTGGGTGACTACCTGATAGAATGATGCAGTCAGTCTTAACTGAGAGATTCATCTGATATCACTCAAAAAAAAAAGGGAGGGGAGGGGGGCGGCAAGGTAGATTTGAACTTAGCTTCCAGCTTTAGTTATCTAGTAGTAATTCACAGACTTTTCCCCAAGGAAATTCTTAGAGTCTCTCAGGCTTCTAAACAAATCATAATTCTGGTTGCCACTCTGTCCAAGGATTGGAAAAAGAGGGAAGAAAGAAAGGAAAGTTTTTGGATATCTTTTTGAAATTAGTAGAGGAATTGATAGTGTTATGTTATTCTTTATTTTATATTTTAGACATAAAAAAATGCCAAGAGTTGCAAATTAATAAAAAGGTACTGCTGTGTTTAATTGTTCAGAAAGTCTAAGATAAATTTAAAGACTAACATTTTATTTGATATGGTAATACCTGGAAAGTGTGAAAAAAATAATCGAAATATGAATGTTAAGTGTACTAGAATTTTTTTAGCTGCTATTAGTGGATTGACAATTTATGATGAAAAGTTAGAATTCTGTCTCAAGAATAGTTAATAGTAGTACATTGAGAACCTTCTTCTTCTGCACTTTCATTGTCCTGTAGTATTTTGAAACATATAAGGAGTCATCAGTATCTTGATTGCAGGTATTGATGGTTAATTATCTCTAAATTTTAGGGTGATTTTCATTTATACAAAAATAGATAATATCTGGGATCTATTTGTACTTCTAATTTTGTTTTTCAGACTCTGAAATAATCTACTAAGGTTGTCAAGACAGAAACTAAAGCAGCTCTTACTAAGTCCTATGATCATAGCCTATGAAGTATCGTTTGTTTACCATGTTCACTAATAGAGATTAATACTAGGAAGAAATAGGATACAGCTTCCAATTACTATTCAGGTTTCTACTGTTTTGAAAAATAATATTGCTTTAAAAAAGTCCATGCAAAACCTCTTGCTTTAGAGATCACCAATTACTGATTACAAAAGGAAATGAGTTAGTGAGTTCTTCAAAAAAAAAAAAGTGAAGATGAGAAAATGCACGTAAGTATAAAAATACTTTAATATTTTTTATCTAAGACATCACAAAAGATTGCATGTAACCTACCACTTTGTACTCTGAAATGTTTAAGCAGATGCCATTATTTGAAGCAAGATCGCAACCAGCTGGAAAGTATTTTAAAACACTTTTATTTTTCTTTTTTAAAGTCTAGAATTCATCACCACCTGCAGATTTATTTTACTACTGACATGTATTTGTTTCATTCTCGTCATTCGGGAACAAAAATTGTTTAGTGATCCAGTTGTTATGGTCAGTATTGTGATGAAATCAGGGTACTCCTGTGTTTCCAGTTAATCCCTGTTAGTTTATTAAGTGGCGTGAATGAGTAGGAGGCAGAAAAATAAGACCATATCTTTTTGGCATTGGGAATTGGACAGAAAAGTTAAATTTATCATTATATAAAAGAATTCTAGGAGAAGCTAGGGCCTCCCTTTGAATTTCTTTGAAACTTTAAAACTCGCTCTTTCTAGGTTATACCCATTATACTTCTTGGAGAGGTGTCTTATCTGAAAATGTAGACATTCCCTTAAGTTTTTCTTTCCACAAGCTGATAAACCACATATACTTGGTTTAGCTTATTAATTTTATTCTAAACCATGTATATATGTGTAGCACCTTTCCAGTGAAATACAGTAAACTGCTTAAAAACTGATATCAGAAGTGTACCATGGAGGTTTGTTGGGTTTTGGGGTTTTTTTAAGATTATAACAAGGTATTTTTCTCTGTGTCTAAATCCAAATGTAACACCTTTCTTGATCTCTTGAATATCTGAAACCACTGTCTAGTTCAGCTTGTATTTAACCCTAGCATTTGCCTGGCTAAACAAGTTTTGAAAGTACAGCCAATATCCTTTTTACTTACACCATAACACATTGTCCTGCTGTTCATTTTACTGCCTGGTTTACTGATACATCTAAACTATCAATGACCATTACATCTCATTTGCATTAGTAAACAGTGTCTTAAGAATAATGAAGTATTCTATCTTTTCAGCCCCCTTTTGGCCTCTATGGTGACACCTGGGAATCAAGAAAATTCAAGGGAAGTAGAATGTCCCAGTTAACTGGTTTTTAAAAGATATGTTTTTACTTTAAGCATACAACGTGATGCACGAATAAATATCAAGGTGATCCAGACTGGATATGGAAGATTCGTGTGTTAGTATGCATTTTGTGATTAAGGGCATAATAATAAAAGCAAAAAACAGAAGGTGGAATAGGTCTTCATGTTTAAAACCGAATATTTACTGCCAAGATTGCTAACAGGAAAGGAAGCCATAAGGGAATGTCTTGTTTAACTAAATTCAAAAAGTTTCAAAGAAGAAAATCTACAGATCAAAAGTTTTCTCATGAAAAAGGGTTTTAAGTGCCAGATGAACACAGTGTCAGTTCTGAAACCTTATCACTGCTAAAAATTTTTCCAAGCCATTGTTAAATTAAATTATCTCAAGGTAATAAATAAATCCAAAAGACAATATAAAATTGTCCAAGCCAGAAATCAAATTCCTCTTTTGGCTAGTTTGCAGTAGCTGCCTTTTTTGTCTTTTTTATTTTAATATACAAACTCTTTTCTGATAGTCTTTTCATCTCTAATGTTCCATGGTCATCTTATTTCCTTTACTGTAATTAGGGTAAGCTGCATAATTCAGCCCAACTCTTGGCCCTTGTAATTGCTGAGGTAATAAGGTGTTATTCCATCTCTTAATATAATTCTGTATTGATTCCTGTGTTATCTGAAGGTAAGCAATGAATGCAGCCTTCCTGAAGGGCTGAAGATTGAGAGGTCCCCAGACCTGTATCTTTCTGTTCCTATTCTCTAATGGTAAATTCTTCACCAAGGCTGATAATTTGATGCCTTGGTGAGCGTGAACACCTGCTGGCTATCTCCTCTCTGCAATCTCTCATCTCAAATTACCATTTTGCTTTCTTAACTCCTGCACTTGAAGACTTCAGGAGATTAGCCATGTCTTTGTCTCAGAGTATCCACTAAAACTCCACTGTTCCAGCTCCTGGACGCCGACTTGGGGCATTTGGCCATGTAGTATGATCTACCATAGACTTTTGGTCACGTGGCCTGATCTATCTTATTCATCCAAAACACATTAAGTGTTCAGACACTGAATGTATCTCACAGACAGGCCAGGTTTAAACAGTAGACCAAATAATGTTATTTCTACACAGTGACATTTACTTCAACTTTACTAAAGACATTATAGATGACTCAATGCAGGTTAACAGGTGGGCTAATCCGCTTCACTGAGGATTTTTTAAAAATAGAAAATATAATTTATTATAAACTTAATTACAAGTATTTACTTCAGATATTAAAATTGAGTCATCCATTTCACAAATATCAGCATGGCAGATATGGAAACACAATGTTCTTTAATCTCTAACCATAAATTTGAATAAAACTGAAGTATTTTTATTCTTACAGATCTCCATTATCTAACCAACTGTGGCTGTTTTCCTGAATCATTTCATTTCATACAGACAGATAAATATTGTACCAAACTTAATTTTGTATGATCTTAAAACCGTGGAAAGTTAAAGAAATTTATGATTCTCAATCTTCTTTTGCATGCTCAGAATTAATTTTATTTTCTTATCGTGGGCATTTATCACAGGTACAATCTTGAGTCAGGGAAATTCACTTGATTTATTGCCAATTAACATAAGCTTTTAATCACTGGTTCCAGTTGTGAGAAAGAGAGAAGACAAACAAAATGTTACAGCAAACTCTCCACCTTAATCCGCAGGCCTCTCCTTCCCCTTTCCTCATTTCCAGTGTCTGATGTCACATGTTGCATTTGGTCCCTTCAGTGATGGGGCAGGTGGTCCTGGAGACTGGTCTGCAGCAGCTCTTTCCTTTTGCTGCTCTTCATTTCTTATTCCGTTCACCTGCTCTGCCATTAATTGTCACATGACCTGCAGACCTTTGGGGCCTATCTGCCTACTCCAGCATGGTTTCATCCATGGGATATAACTCTCCCTAGAGGTGCACCTTTATTCTGTTATGGTCACAGTTTTTGGAAGAGCGCAACAAAACTTGGGGTAAGAATGTAATTAGAAATGTGATATTTAGGTTTTTGTTAATACACATCTCACTTTTAAGACTTAAAGAATTTGTGCTTTCAAATCCAAAACAAGTAAGACTTTTTGATTGCATTAATCTTCACCACATTGACTAGAATGTTATGTCAAGAATATTAAACATTTGTTGTAGGTTATGTACTCCTGTGTCTGGTAGGTTAACAAATGTGGACAATTCTCTGCTTGTTTATACTACTGCAGTGCACAGAAAGCAAATTTTGTGGCACTCAGGGCTTAGCAATGTTTTCATACATCATTCATTGTTTAAATGAGTGGCACATACATGGTGCTTAAAAATCCCATGCCACTCTCCTCTGATCCAAGACAATACCTATGAACCCATGCCATCAGCCTCTTGTTTTTTGTGTGAGGTGAAGTGGAAATCCTACCCAGCTTCTGGTTTTGGAAGGGACAGGATTGGGGAAAACACCAAAGGTTTTCTTAATTGCTATTTTGTTTCACAAAAAACACATCCTTGTGGATGATTTCCTATTGGGGAGGCTGTTCATACAATGTTGTTCATTTCATTTGCCATCGAGCCAGCTGCAACTCTATAATTTCTACATCTTCAAACTAATATATTCTCCTGCTGATCCTTGCAGACTCTGCTAGAGAAATATAATAAATCCATAGGATGGACGGTGAGACAGGTAGGAGAGGCAAACTTTATCCATTTTTAAATAAGCAATTCAAAATTTTCCCTGTGACATCACCAAGGCAAACACCAATTACATCATGAAAGCCCAGGTGATTGCCTAGATTAACAATGTGATTTTGTTCTTCTTCATCCAGCCTTAGGGAGGCTGTATAGGAACATCAATTTTCTGAGGAAAAGAGCTCTAGTCTGGTGCTCCTGGCAGTGGCCTCAGTTCTTTGAAAGAGGTCAGTGGGACAGGCAGTGTATACAAACACGGGCTACTGCTTCATCTCTGCCTTGTAAACAAGGTTGTTGCAAGGCCAGACAAGTCTCCCAAGACTTCTCCAAGTTGTGGAATCATGCAGAAAGCAAATATGTACATTGCATTTATTTATATTAGTGTAACTTTAAAATATAGCTGATATGCCTTGCTAAAGTAATAAGAAAACACTCTTTTACAGGATTTACTCTCAGATTTCATAGTACATCTTCATTCTTTCTTCTGTTTACACTGTAAAAGCACATACATCCTATATGGATAACACATACACTGCTGTCTGCAAAGTCAGGCACATAATCATTTGAAAATGTTTATATTGTAAAAAAGATTATGCTCTTTTTAGGAGTTCTTTCTTTGTGTTCTTCATCATATTGCAAAAAATCTGGATATTGTTGTGTATAAAAGATTTAGAATACAAAGGATCTGGGCTACTAGAAGTATCACACCCAAGTTAATACTGCTGTTATTTTTGCCCTTAGCATGCATTCTTTTGCTTCAAAAAGCTGCTTCAGCAAGATGCTAGATCAAAAATTGCAGAATTAATTATGGTCAGACCCTAGTGATGTCTGTGTCTTTCATTATGTAATAAATATGGTATATAAGAACAAAACAAACAAAGAAAAGCATAATTTTCCTGTGTCTCTGTATCAAATCCTTAATAAAACTCTTTTTTTCCTTTTTTGTTCAGAAAGGCAGAAAAATGTCAATGCAATTAGTTAAATTTCCTAATATTTTACCAGGCCTTGGTGAAACATTTTGTTGTAACACTTATTATTAGCGTGAAATACTGTAAATTAAGATGGTGATCAACTACTTCTAACATCCAAATAATTCAAGCACATGTACTTCTTAGTACTCTGTTGCCATAAAACATTACTCTGGAAAAACTGGACTCCCTAAAGCCACTAAATCCATTGGTCCTTTTGATGTTTTTTGATGAAAAGTAATAGATTAAACTTGTTGCAACTTCTTGTGTTAATCTTTCCTCTTTATTCTGTCTTTCATGGATTCAGATCCCAAATGAAATTCTAAGTTGCGATAAGATTGTGTTGATTTGTTTGGGGACTATTTGTTATTTCTTATTAAGTGTCTTGGTTTGGGAAAGGATTATATTAAATTTATATTTAATTATGAAGGTTTTTTTTTTCACTTATGCTTGATATTTTCAAGGAAAATAAAAAGTTAATATTATTCTTTGGAAAATTCTGTAAAAAAGCCATTTCAGTTTGATCTACTGCATTTTTCTGCATAATGTACAATTGTAAATTGCACATATCATTAAAAAGAAAGCCAGTTTTCATTACTGTGGAGAAAACACAAACTGGAAAACAGGTCATTCTTCAGTGAAATTCTGTCACACATCGTATCATGACTTCTTGGTCTTGTGATTGTTCCAGATCTACCTAACTAACGTGAGCAGCAATATTGGGTTTTGGTCACTCCAATGAAAATGATTGTAAGTGAAAATTAATTAATTCAAAGGTAAATGAGAGAAAGGTAAATAGAGGTGGCTTATTGTTAATGTCTCAGCTTCTTGCCATATATTTTAATTTATTAAAATTGATTATGAATGTTTTATTAAAGTGGATTTTGAAATTTTGAGTTTACTTTGCAATTCCAATGAGTTTTTTACATTTGTCTCCCAATGTGGGAATCTTTGAGTAAAGTACAAGTATTTCATAATGAGTTTGATTAGAAGGTTGGTATGAAGAGCAATTTCATTCATACTGTGTGACAAAATTGAATTTTGCAGTCCTATAATGGACATATATATATATATATATGTAT
>WBNO01002498.1:0-68703 GCA_013400575.1 Peucedramus taeniatus | reverse complement strand
GTTGGGCGCGTGCGCGGCGCCGGGAGGGCCGCGTGAGGGGCGGCGGCGGAGCGGGGCTGTGGAACCAGCGCGGCCCGGTCCGGACCCGCATGAGCCAGTCGGGCCCAGCTGGGCCCAGAATTTGCCCGTTCACCCCAGCCTAAACTGAGTCTGGGCCAGTATAACCCAGGCCGGTATCAACTAGTTTAGCTCAGTATCATAGAATACCCTGAGCTGGAAGGGATCCGCAAGGATCATCCAGTCCAGTTCCCAGCGCTGCACAGCACCATCCCCAAGAGTCACACCGCGTGCCCGAGAGTGTTGTCCAAACACTTCTGGAGCTCTGTCGGGCTTGGCGCTGTGACCACTTCTCTGGAGAGCATGTTCCAGTGCCCAGCCACCCTCTGGTTGAAGAATCTTGTCCTGATATCCAACCTACACCTCCCCCGACTCAGCTTCAGGCATTTCCTATAGTCCTGTCGCTGCTTGTGAGAGTGAAGAGATCGATCTCTGCCCTCCCACTTCCCTTTGCGAGGATGTTGAAAACCACAATGAGGTCTCCCCTCACTCTCCTCTTCTCTAGACTGAACTAACCAAGTATGTCCCAGCATATCTCCCTATAACCCCAGACTAAACCTGGTCCAATCTGTACAACCCAGTCCAGACCTGTACAAACCAGTTTGGCCCACTATATCCCAGTGCACTCCAGTATAACCCAGCAGGCTACACGGGTGAGTTGGGCAGGGCCCCAGGACCCCCTGCCCCACTGTTGGGGCAGCTCAGAACCAATCTTTTGCTCCCAACAGTTAAATACTTATCTGTAATTCATTTCCAGAATGGCAAAAAGACAAATTTCTGTGGGAAATTTGAGTGTTGCACTGATTTAATGTGAAGGGTTGCTGAAATTAAGATTTTATTTTCAATTCAGATGCTAATTCAGATTCCTCTTATACTCTTTCATTTGGAGAATACCCCTTTACTTTAGTGTGGAGACAAGCTTAAAGTCTAGGGTAACTATGTCAGAGAGCTTAAAAGTTTTTAGATTGACCTTTGTTATTTACTTACAAATTAATTTAAATTATTCAAAATTTCCATTACCTTTGTCCTTAAGGGGCTAGTGTGTCACAGATTTTTGCATTGCTGAAAATATCTCAAAGGGATGATATCTAGGAATTACAGAGATCATAAGATGAAGTAGGCAGTATTAGTCTGTTTCCAGAGAGATGATGTAAATGCTCCTTTCTCTCCTCTCTGGAGTACGGGCAGTACAACTGTTCAAGTTGTGAAGAGATGACTAAATGAGAACCTATTCCTACTTCCAGCGTCAGTGGAGCAATACATTAGCTAGATGCTTGAGAAGAAATTAGCAGAACAGCTAATGTTAATGTTTACATTGCCATAGTTTGCTCTCAGTATCAGTACTCCATACTTTATCGCAACTGGTTTGTATTTCTGACAAAGAAACTGTTTCTGTTCAGCAGATTAAGGTGAATTCATTGTATCTGTTTATATTTTGTAACTTTGATTCTGGAAAAAAGTTTCCATCACGAGTATTTAAAAAAGCCCTAAACCTTGGACGAATCCAGCACTGTCACACACTTGGGCTACTACTTCTAAAAGTTAGAAGTAAACAATCATAATTTTAAGTTATAGTGTTCACTGAGTTTTCAGTTCAGAACATTTTATGTTAGTTACAGAGGGTACTTTATTTCTTCACCTCTGAAATGCTTGTACCAGAAGTCAGTTGTGGTTTAGCTTTTTATTGCCATATTAGAAGAATAAGGAATTGACTGTAAAAATTTATAATGGATAATTTTAAGAGGAAGTAAAAAAAAATTCCTTTTATACGTAAGTATTATCTAAGACAGCAGAGCTGAATGTAGCTTAACACAGTTTTCTAAACCCTAGGGTATTTTCAATCTTATTTTATGTTTTAGTGTTGATTTAAATCTATGAATGCTACTTTGCTAGTGATATAAAAATGTCTAAAAAATTGCAAATATAAAAATCCTAATATAGGATTTCTGTGTGAAATCTGTTTCAGGAAAGATCTGCAGAAGGAGCAATGCTACAATTGCAATCAAAACCCAACAGCATATTACAAAGCTGTGAGTGTCTACTAAGCCTCTTTCTTTTAAAGAAATTTGCTATGATGTTATGACATTTTAGCAAGGGCTGAGGACAAGCTCCTGCTGGGGAGAGGGATAATCACAGTTTACAGGTTGCTGGGGTCATGAAGAGTCTGGCCTATATATTTAATTTTTCAGTGTGGTTGTCATAGGAACAAACATCTGTGATTTCATAACATGCACTGCTGTTACACATGTTGATAGTGTAATTTACAAGCACTAATGTTTTCTTTGTATGTGCAAGCAAAGAAAGCCTTGAACACAGCAACTAAAACCAGTATTCTTTATTTTTAAATAAGAATTAAGTCAAGCACATCAGAATCACCTCTTCCTCATGACTCTGTGATGTTCTTTAGTAGACACAGATCTGGGTGCACAAGAAAGAGACAGTCTTTTAGTGGATGCAGCAAATCTGCAATTACCAAACTTGCCTCTGGCCTGAAACTTATCAAGTCCTGCAAGTTTTATTGTGTTAGCTCCATTGGTGATTTTTAGCCAGCTCTTGTTTGCCAGAATTGAGCTTATGGACTCTTGTTGTAGACAGAAATAATGTTCTATGGGCATCGACTCTGGAATCCAAAAATGAATCTTAGAGATTGTTATGGACTGATTTAAGTGAACATACATGGTAAAAAAGGGTGGCTTCACATTTCCCATTGGGAGAAACTTGATAAATCCCAGCTGCTTTGTCAACTTCATGAGCTAGATTTCAGTAATCTGAAATGTGGATTTTTATTTTGAAACTTTTTGCCCTTGAAACTTTTGCCTTTATTTATTTTTCTTTATTTATTTTTTGCCTTTATTGATTTTTCCAAATTAACTTTTGAATGAGTCCTTCCTCAACTTGGGAGAGCAAACCAGAGGAATCAATATGTCGCACATTTCTGTTTAAGTCTGGCAAACAGCAGCAGTGGGAGGGCAGTGCTTGTTGAGCAGTGGAACATCTTGTGGTAGTCTGGATTTAAATGATACAGCAAGGCACAGCTGTGGGTGAGAACTTTCAGTAAACCACCTGATGTAAGTACAGAAAGCAGCCAAGTGCCAGGGCACGAGTTCTGTGGTCTGTCAGGCCTTCAAATGTGAAGAGCTTGTACACCCTGTTCTGTCCTGCTGTCATTAGGCCTGATACAAGTCATGTTTCCTTGCAAGTCATGCCTCACTGACATCTTGTTCCCCACCTACTGATGTCTGCCTTAAAACCACAACCTATGCTCAAGTCTGCAGCAACAGGTGCAAATATCTTTTTGAGAGGTACCTATGGATGTCTAGGGTTATCTCAGGAGTGGGGCCTATAAATGGCAAAACAATATGTCAAATTCAGTACAGTGGTAAAAAAGGTCAATTTTTAATTAGAAAATACAGCAATATTTTTACAGTGACTATGAGGACAAAAGCAAGAAAGATAGAATGCAGTAAAAAATAAAGAATAGCAAACTACAGGGAGGAAGTACATTTTTAGGAGGTTTTTGTAGGTGGTGAAAAGCTAACTACAAATCTTAGCTGTACACCTGTATCCCCATTTCCATGTTTCATGTTTGTGTGTGTTACAGCTGGATGTTAAACAAAGTGCTTTGTGTAGTCTAAAACAGCACGATCTGAGTGAAGAGTAGAAGTAATCTATAGAGTTTTATTGTCATTCCTGTAGTACCTATACTTTTTTAAAGAAGGAATGCCAACATAGGAACAAGTCTGCTAGCTCTGTCAAACTTCTGAGTATAGTGGGTGTGTTGAAAATACATAATCTTGTTTAAAAAAATACCTAAAATTTGTACACTTGCTCTTTCAGTGTGCGTGCTTATCTGTCAGCAAATCTGTACATGAGGTATAGATCTCATCTAAATTGTACATGGAAACAAGCAGCCAGGCAGGGGGACTGGGCTAATGTCCCTGCAGAGGCATAAGCTGCAGCCTGAAATCAATCATATTAGGCTCAGTTTCAACATGTCAATCTAGAGAAAGCAAGGTTTCACTGTTTCTGTGGCGTGTGTTTGACTTGGACACAGCACAGCTCCTGGGGTGGTGGGAACATTTCCATATCATGCAGTCCTGTCAGGCAAACAAATTTCCCACAGGCTTACATAAGATGGTCTAGGTATGTGTCATTTCTTACATTTTCTTCATATAGTGCTGTTTCTCTCAATTAAATGTCAAAATCGTGACATTCCTGTAAAAGAACTGTAAAAGAGCAGACCAATGTCATTATTGGAAAAGAAAGTCGTTTCAACTTTTTAGCTGCTGGTTAATTATCCCTACTCGAAAGCAGTTTCAGAATTTTCAATAACTTTTCTAGCAGCAGTCTGAAGCTGCTGACAATTAAAAACAATTTATAAGATACTGGGAGAGAAAACGCAGGGAGGTTTTTTCCTAAATCTTCTGAAATACAGGAGAATTTATGTTGACATAGAGGTATTTTACTTAATGTGAACTTCCTTAAATGAAGATATTTGAAATGTAGAAAGCAAACAGATGGGGAAGAATAAACAAGGTTGCCATGTGATTTTGGCAGGCCCACAGTTACCATGACTATTGGCAAACTGTGTCGAGGCATGGGGAATATTACTGATCCCCTGGGGTACAGTACCATTTGTGGTCTGGAACAAAAACTCTCTATTTCCACATGGAAAAGCTACAGAGGATCAACTGGAAGAAAATGGTGGGAGTTTTTTGATTTTGGTTTTTGTTTGTTGGTTTGGTTTTGGGTTTGTTTTTTTCTTTTGGGGAGGGGGGAGGACACAATATATTTCTCTCCATATTTTTCTGGAGAGGAATATATTGTCCCTCGTTTTGTCTGCAGTCTTGTGCTCAGAAGGTGGGAAGCCCCTTGAGACTGTATTAATTGCTATTTCAAGCAATAAATTCTCCAGCTCTATATTACCAGATAGTTTGTAAATATTTGAGAAAAGCCTCTGTCATCAAATATGGCTGGGTTTTTTGATGGGGCCAAGAGGAAAGGAGTGAGAAGAGATCTTCATGTACTTGATTTGTGAAAACTATTTGAAATTACTAATTCTGCATTTGAGTGGAAATTTACAAAATTCTGAACTCTTCCCATTATAATTAGCTATGCTGAATTTTGTAGCTTTTAGGGTTGTAGCAAGATAAGGTACATGTAGTACTTAGGTTTAGAAATTTGATGAGAAAATTAATCCAGCATTCTATGGAATGCCATTGCTTAAAGTTATCTCATTCTGGACTTAGCTTTTATGATACGGTTGTGTTTAGTTTTGCCAAAATAATTGCTGGCTTTCTGCACTGGTCAGCTAAGTAACAAAGATTTTGACAACACTCATTAAAGAATGATACAAGAACAGGCATGCAACAGCCAATTTAATCAGTACTGTTATCAGTACACTAGAGATACTTGTAAGTAATTCAGTCTCCTCCTTCAGTACTATGGAAAAACTGTTAAATTATGATTACTAACCTAAGTTTTAAAGCAGTAATATTATCTAGACTATTCATTTCTATTATTAAATTTCATTATTTTAAAAAGTTCTCTGTAAATAATAATAAAAAAAATCTGCTTCAAATTGAAAAGCCAATCTAATTTATAGATATACTTCTTAAAATACATGATTTTGCACAACATTAACCAGTTTTGGCTGCTGGCACAAGTGTTGATCCACTGAAAATACTTTGTTACTGTTTACTGAAATAATTTTTAATCCTCACGTAGGAAGATTTCAGAATGTAAGTTATGAGAAGAGTAAATGCCATGTTGATTGTAAAACCTGACTTAGCACCCAGCACCGGTGTTTTGTAGCGTTGTTTACAGCCATCTGTGTAACAATAGTACACTATGGATATTTTGAAGGAAATCAATGGATACTTTTTTATGTAGGTTGTAAATATATTTCCCCAAAGTTTTTGCAGTCTTTTTACTTTTGGGGTAAAGTCCAGTAGTTATCGAACAGCACACAGAGGCAATAGATACACGGAGGTCCTCAGGATAGACATGGCATTCATTTGAAGCATAAATTTGGCAGGTTTGAGTCTAGAACATTCTTAGCTCTACTGTGGCTGTGTCAGTCCTCACAGTTATAAAAGATACTCCAATTATTAGTATAGCATTTGTGCAAATCTGTGTAGATAAGAATACATGTCTTCTGCTCTCAGCCTAATTATCCATCAACAAAACTCTTGTGCTGCTAAGGAAATCTAGGGATTTCCTAGATTTGATTTGGTGTTACCTTTTTAAAGTAAGCCCTTATTATTTGAGAATGAATTATAATATGAATGTGGAAGCAATGAGAGGCAACTGACCCCTTGAACAGTTGCACTCCAATGGTAGACCTAAAAAAAAAAAATTCTTTGTTTTTTGCACATCATGAGTTGCAGAACTCTTAGTGATCTGTTAGTTGTACCTTGGAGATTAAGATATACAGGGGTATATGTGTGTTTGTGTGTATAACCCAATGGTGGAGCCTCCATTTATCTCAGATGAAATTCAGTAAGAAAATAATTGAAAAACGTCAATATTACTGATGTTAGCTAAAAAAACAAATAACAGGTGTGGTTGTGCATNAAAAAATATTATTTGTAACATGCACAAGAAATGAAAAATAATCCATGGAAAAGCACTCCATTTTAATGCTTAATGGACCAAAGGCTACTTTTAGTTGTGCCAGTGTAAGTCAGTTGGCTGAATTCGAGTTCTCTCAGTGTAACAGAACAGAATCTGTCTGTAAATTTACCTCTTTAATAAATGAGCCAAGTGGCTCACAAAAGTGATCTTTATAATGGCAAATTCAGTTGTGCCGGCTTCTTTTGCTTGTATTGTACACTAAATAGCAATACATAATATTCCTTATTTAGAGAGTGAGTTCATGCACAGATCCCATTTAAGAAGCCTGTATTATTTTACATCGAAACCATAAATGAGAGAATTTGCCAGAGATGACAGTGGGGTTCCAAAGCAATTACATCCAAAGATTTGACGTCGTCACAGGATGTGCCTGTAGCATAAGAGGACAAATTCTACATATCTGTGAGAAATCAGTGCAGTTTATGATTGTTGCTCTGCAGTACTTGCGTTTGTAAACTTTGTCCGTTCAAGCTGAGCCACCTGCAATTGCACCTTAAGCGCTAATGGAGAGCGCCTTTCTCTGTCGGAAGGCAGTAATTTACGCTCGTAAATGTCCGCAAGAACAGGAGAGCGAGCACTTGATTTCAAATTGCTGAAGTAGCTCGCTTTTAAATCCGAACTAGCACTACTTGACGAGCGGTACGTGCACCTCGTGTCTGTGGTCTCAGCGAAACACGGCGTTTTCGCTCAGAGGAGCACCTCCCGCACAGAGGATTTAACCCGACGTATCCGCGGGAGCGCAGTTACTTCCCGCTGGGAAATGCGGGCTGCCGGCCGCCGCCGCGCCCGGGACAGGCATGGGTGAGACCGACCTGCCTGGCTCCGTCCCTGCCGGGAGCGCCCTACCTGCGGCGGGGCGGTGCAGGAAGGGGGCGGCGCGGCGGGGCGGCGGTTCCNGGCGATGCGCGGGGTGATGCGCGGGGTGCGGCCCGCGGCGCCTATCCCGGGCCGGGCAGACCCGGGGCCCCGTCTCCTGGGAGCCAGGTGAGGAGCGCAGCCCCGGCCGGGCTGAAAAGACTTCTTAAGTAACTCCCTTCCCCCTCCGCACACGCCAGTTAAGTATGGTAATAATTAATTTATCATGTGCTCTGCTGATGTGATTTAGTGTAACTTGTCTTGTCAAGCCTGCTCCAGTATTTAGCGTGTAAGTTAGTTTGCGCTAGTTAGCAGCATGTTCAAAATACCTTTTTAAAAGACGTTTTCTTCGAAGCCCAGAGCTCAGGGTGGCTACGAAGTCTACACGCATTAACTTACATAGTAATGGTAATGATGCAAATGACTTTTAAGCGCCTCACCTGTGGTGTGCCAGCATCACAGATTTTTCCATACCTATCTGCTCAGACAGGGACAAAGTTTTGAGTAGTTAGCAGTAAACAAAAATCACAGTGCTGATGGACTTGGGCTTTTCAGGGTACTGAACATTCTAGTATAATTTGTCGTATCTTCTCCTAGTCAAATCTGAAATTCATGTGCCTCTAATCAAAGCAACATTTTTTATTTGGATTTAGTCAAACAGTTCATCTCTATGAGCAACATTAGTATTAGAGTGGTTACTTGTTTAAGTTGTGCTAAGTTAAACTATTAATGTGTATGCCCAGCTTTGGTGTGGAAAAGGTCTTATGTGCATGGTTGAACTATGTAACTACAGCCGATCTTAGGTGCTTCACTCACTACTGGCGGTGTCAAGACTGTGTTGCAGAGAAAACTGTAACAGAGGGGAATACAGTCTGCTACCTGGTGCTTTGTGAACCCCCTCCTTAAGGGTCCTTTGCTTAAAGGTCAGAATCCTTTCAGACTTCCTTCCAATGCAAGGGTGAAAAGCAGAAAAACTGTTCGCACTGGTAAGTGCAGAGCACTGCACCCCATTATAGCAGCAGTATTGGACAGAGAGAAAAAGTGGACATTGGTACAAGTCTGCTGCTCTTCTTGCAGACTGATTATACTGGGTAGGCCCTGGCAGAGCTGTTGCAGCTGCTGAGCAGCGTGCAGGTGCTGTGTGGCAGAAATGAATCTCAGGAGCAACCACTGAACCTCATTTATGTCTGTCCGAGTCAATGTGCACATGGTGATTTATATCCATCTGAGTCAACTCACTTGTGGCTCCCTGCAGAAGTGTGGGGAAGTAAATGTGGTCCAGTGTCTGTATCCTGTCAGGGTGAGTACGGAGGTAGTGATTTTTGTGAGGGATCCCAGGTAATGTTATGAAGCTGCCTATCAAAGTAGCCATGAAATCAGTCAGATGATACCCTCAGTTCCTGTTGGCCTTTCAGCATGCAAAACTGTGGATGGTTTACATCTGAGATAAACACAGGACTTTCCTCCCTATTGCTTTGTGCACCTGTGTCCAGCTCTATGACATAAGCTGTGGAATGTTGGAGCAGATGCATGTGGGAAAGAGAGAAAGGACATTCAAATTGCCTTATTCGCAATAAAATACTAGGTCTGCAGTTTTCAGATTATCTGCCTACTATGAGTAATAAGCAAGACCCTGGTGAATCATCTGCAGCCCAATATGTGGAGTCTTTAATCTTTGGTGCAAATATTCATACACATACATGCCACTTACAAAAAAACTGGGGACTTGGTAGTACTCTGCAACCTGAACAAAACAATGGAAATTACTATTCTTCATAAAGAACTATTAAAAAATTGAAGCAATTGAGGTATAGGAAATGAAATACAATTTTAAAATACTTTTCAGGATGGATGCTAAGCAAGAAAGATGCAGATTCCCATGACTGTGTTTATGTGTGAGACCTAGAAAGCAGGAGTGAGAGGTACCACTCTTGTACCCCATCACCTCTTGTAGAGATACCTTTGAGTCTGTCAAGTCCTTGTTTCAAATGCCTGTATTCTCTGAGGTTCTTCAGTTTTTTCAGTGCTTCCCTCTGGGTTGTGGAAAGTAAGTTACGAGAGTCAAAATGTACCTTGGTGGTGTCAGGGAGATGTAACAGAGAATAGGGGACAGAGCCCTTACATAGCTACAGTAGCCAGTGAGGCTACATCCAAGGCTTGGATGTTCTGTGGGGTCTGCCTTCACCTGCCTCAAGGCTCCTCTTACAAGGGAAAAAGTTCTGGGGGTTGTTCTGTTTGTTTGGCTGGTTGCTTACTATTTTTTTTTTTTAATTCATCTAAGAATCTGTAAGGAGGAGCTGAAAGGCCTCCAGAATAAACCAACAATAAGGTGCATGCTTTGCCACTGGCTTGGAGTGGAAAAACAATAGGGATGTCTGAGCTGCTGGGCTGGTCTTCTTCCCTAGAGTCTTTCTTTGGTTCCCAGTGCCTCCTTGTTTTTCAGCTTTCCTTTACTGGGTGGGCTTCTCTGTGCCCAGTTCCTCTGCAGCTTTCCACTGCAGTTCCCACTTAGGAGCCTCTATTTTTTGCCTTACCCTCAAGCAATGTCTTATGCCAGCTTATTGTATTTTCCCATGTCCCAGTGACTCTCAACCTCTCTGCATTTGTGAGTTTGTGCTGACTGTTGCTATCAGGGCAGGCTTTATCCAGAATATTTTGTTAATATCGTGTTTCTGGAGTAGGATTTCATATTTACCCAAAAATGCACATGACAAGAACATGGGTGTTTAGTTAGTTTGTTTTCCTCTTCTGCATACGGCTTCCTCATTTGCAGTGTGAACAATGCTCAACTGCAATTTCATAGGCCTCTGTTTTTTTAAACATTCAGTTTGCAAAGACTGTGCTCAGCCCTTGTCATCTGATCATGTGCCACCTGCCTGGACAATGCTTGTGGATTTCCTGGGGGCTCCAGCACTGAGAAAGGCTTTACAAGGAATCTCAGGGAGTGCTGGTGGTGAGGCTGCCTTACAGAAGCTGGAGGGAGAACAACTCTGTCCTACTGCTGCCACCTTTTTTATTTTCAGTTTATTGTGCTGTCTTGCGTTGGTTATTGCTTCAGTGTGTTCTGTTGTATTGAGTGGATTTGTAGGAGTGGGTCCCCAAATAAGCAACTATGCTAAACTTAAGCTGGTTAGAATAGTGTCTGTGTAACTTCTGTTCTGTGACTCAGTGTTTACAATGTGTGCTTTGTGGTTAATTTCTGAGACTGTTCTAAATCTATGGGTTTTTATATTCCAAAGAAGGTAATCACCAAATACTGATTACAATCATGTCTTACTGGTTACAGCTGAAAACTTAGTGTGTACTTGCAGTAAGTGACTTTAAGAGTGACAAGAATGAAAACCTTACCACATAATTTAAAATGTTTTTCAGTTTTTGGAAACATTTATACTTATCTACAGAAGAGATTTCTGAAAAATATGGCAGGATGATGTTAAATTTCAGGAATAATTTTGAGAATCCTGACTTTTGTATGAGATTTATTTCAGATTCTCTGTGCACTTTTGGTCAGTATCCCACTAGTATTTGTCAATTTAGCCATCAATGCGAAGGGGTTACATGATTCACCTGCAGGTACTTTAAAGATTTATTTTTTTATTCTCTTGATATTAATATAGTTGAATTTTACTGTTCTATTATATACAAATAATTAATATTTTGCTCAAATAGTTTTTAATTAGTATTTTCAATTTTCTATTGTAATCTGGTGTTCATTAATTTTTGTTGTAGCGGGTATGTTCGTTTCCTGTTTGAATTGTTTCTTTGAGGAAAAATTTGAATGCTGTCAGTAAGAGAATAGAACTTAACTTTTAGAAAATTTACTGAATTTTAGTATTTATTGCTGACATTTTGTGGGTTTTGTGGTTTTTTTTCACTAAAGATAGTTTAGGATTTTAGTTGAAGTCTATCTTTTGTTAGGTTAGAGTTGGGTGTCCTTTTTACATGTAGTTTCTCATCTCTGTGCTAGTAGTTCTGACATTTTCCAGTTTGTCATGTTTTCTTGTAGAAATATCACATAATGCATGTAATGGCTGTATCGTTGTGTTGTACCTTGGTCAGACAAAGAAGAAAAATATGAATTGGCAGAAATACTTTGATGATTATGCAGTGATAAAGTTTTATTTTTTCAGCAGATCATGCAGCAAAAGAGCCAGTGGAAGATACGGATCCAAGCACTCTTTCCTTAACAATGGTATGTGTTTTTGGTCTAGTGCAGTTGAAATCATTATAGCTCTCTATGTTTATGTAATGCCACAGTGAGAAAAAACATTCAAGGATGCTAACTCACACTGTGAGTGTATATACAAAATATTGCTTATCTGTATGACTGCACAAAAAAACTTGAATTTACTAGCCTGTGCAGTCAAAGTGTAAATAAAAATACCAACAGGTGTATCAGCATACATGTTTGTGATTTTTGTATCACAAAATACAACTGTGTATCAGTATTATCAGCAGAGCTGTCCATGGGACAACCTCCAAAGGCTGTGGCAGTGCCATCTTTTTAACTAAAAAAAGCCCCAGCAGCTGAAAAAAAATGGTGCTGACATTCTTTTGTCTACACAGTTTGGACGGATAAAAAAACACACCTAGGGCTTAAAATTTCAACAGTACTAAGCTATTATTACTTCCTGTAGCTGATTTGAAGTCATGGAAAGGTAGGATCCAAGAGTGATGCCTTAGGCAGACACGGCTCAGCCTCGGGAGGGACCAAACCGCGCCCTCTGGTGCTTGCTGGCACACGAGCACCGTTTGTGTCGGGATCTCAAAACATCTCAGGCTCCTGCCGAGGTGGGAGTAATACGAAATTCTGTGAAAACTTTTAAAAATGTGGCTTTCTGTAAAAGCCACACCTGCTTTCATGTAAGGGCAAGGGCTATAGGGAAGGAGGTAAATTTCAGATATAATAATAAGTTATGTCATGCCTGGGAATCAGTAGCTGTCTCCTTAAACTCAGTAATAATAGTTTCCTATTTCATCTTAATCAGCTATATAAGTTTAGAGCAGAAGGGGAAAATATTTCTTTTTCTTTCAATGCAGTAACATTTTATTAAGAGCCTAATCTACTAAAAGAGAATTTGCAGTCATGTCTGTTCCTTCTGGCATGCATTACCTTTTCAAGATTATCTTGCTACTTCAGTACAAAATTTCTTTCCTAAACTCTGTTTTTTCACTAAAAATAGCTATAAAAATACTGTAGCAAAGCAGCAATCTCTATTACTTCTTCAAGTGCTAATCAGCAGCATTAGTAACATCTCAGTTTCCCACAGAAGAGTGTTGCCATGTCTGATGGTGAACAGATCAATTAGCAGCAACTTGAGAGACACAACTATAATTATGCACTTATAAAAGTACAGAAAGAAAGAGCATATAAATACTCTTGCCCCAGCACAATTACACTCAAAATAACAATCATCTGTGTTTCTTGCCTTTTTGTGACAGACAGAAAAATATCCTGTCCAAGACACAGGAGTACCTAAAGGTAAGTAATGTGAATTCTGTCTATTCAGATATCATTGATCTGTTGCTATCTGCAATAAAACCAGTGGTATTACCCAACAGATTAAAATACTCATGCTTTTTACTACATATTTGTGCTTTAAATGTAATGCCCTCTTAATTTTTGAGGTTAGTTTGGTGTGTATATCTAACTTCTGAAATTTCCTTCCCAACTTTAGTCTTGATCTAAAAGTCACTTTAAAACTATCATCAGAAGACCTGGGTTCTTGATCTGAAAGGAAAATACAGCGGTGCCTTTGAAAGACAGCGTTCAGACAACAGATGGTAGAGACATCATAATGTTAGATGGTGATGTTGAAGTGACTACCAGTGCCTTCATGTTAGAAATACAATCAAGAAATGCCTCTGACTGCGTTCCCAGCCTTATAACCAGTCAACTCTTTGTGCCATTTTTCACCTTCAGCAGCTGTTAATACCATCTACTGGGGAACCTACTATTAGGTTTACTCTGCACAAGTTCCTGCCTCTCCTTGCTGAAAATGGAGTGAGGGAGTGCAGGTTCTGAAGAAAAATACATGGATTACACAGTGTGAATGTCCTCCTAATGTTTTCTTGAATGTGGGTTGACTTGAGGGTGAGTTTTTTGTTGTCATCCCAGGCTTTGCCACTGACTTTAGTCCAGGGAATGCACTGGCAGGGACTTGGTTGAAGAGCACTCTGCAGGTAGTGTGTTCTCCATCCTGTGTTGCACAGCAGGTCTGCAGTGGGACAGACACAGGAAACCAGGCTTGTCACAATGGAAACTTGTGCTGAGGAGTGGGAGCAGTATACCACTAGGGTTAAAGAAAAGTTGGAGATTTTTCTGAGGCTTGAGAAAGCCAGGCAGAGGAAATGAGCACACTTCAGAAGTGCTGCTCAGCAGGTAAGGATCATGTGGGATGAAGACTATTTGAAGTCTTAAAGTAGTTTCTGTTTATTTGCAGGCAGATGGTTTGGTCCTTCAAAATTGTTTATTAGCACTAAAGCAATTATACTGGAACATTCTTTTTCATGTTCTGTTTTTTATTTCACCTGTGACGTTAGATCCTCCTCAAAATTAATTAGATAAACTCCTAAATTTCAAATTTGTCAGGGTTGTTTAAAGTCCAAAATTGCATATTCTAAATGCACCTAATTTAAAAAGGAAAGCTAAGACATAAGTAGAAAGGTCAGCACTTTCTGTAAAAAGGAAGTGCACTTGGTTTATATTTAATTTTCATTTTTGCTTCCTCTTACTTAGTGTAAGAAGATGTAACTACTAATATAGCTTGACATTTCCCCTTTGAAGTTGAATGTGATACAAATACCTCTTAGTATTCTGTTCATTTCTGTGAATTTAATTATTTCTCTGAGAATGGCTTTTCATAGTTATTTCTATTAAAAATACAAACTTAGAAATATGAGTCTGTCAACTAAAAATTGTAACAGATGTGCTGGTCTGGTTCTGTATAGCACACAATTATGTTTGTTTCAGATTTAGTGTTTGAACAGACAGTACATTGGTGAGTACATTGTCTGTTTCTTTTATTGGTCAATTAATTAATGGGCAATTTTAGAGCCATAACCTATTAAAGTTCTTGGCACCCTTTACTGATTGTGAAATAAAATGGAGTTGTGGGAACTTCTTATCTTGCAGAGGTCGCCTTAGTATTTATCATGATTTGATAATAATTCTATTTCCAGTCAAATATAGAACAAATTTCACACATATTATTTCCACAGTTTTGATGCCCCTGCTTTGCATTTTCAGACAGACTTTATTTTGTTTTGGGTTTTTTTTTTTGTTGTCTCTGGACCTATAGTCATAAAGAACAATGCTGATCCTCTACTAAACATTGACATTACTGGGGAGGAAATTTCTTCCAACAGGCTTATAAAACCAGAAAACGAGGAGAATAATGATTTTTGGTTTTCTTTTTCTTGCAAGTGTAAGGGTGAATTCTTGATTCAGATCAATTTCTTGAGTGAGTTAAGAAAATATTGCTTGTTTCTGTTGTGTGATGATTCATAAAGGTAATAGAGGTTCTTCAATGAGATCTTGCCAGTAAACAAGGAACAAATGGAAACATACCAATGCTACAAATGTAGTCACGCCCATGCAGTGTTCTTGTGTGTAAAAATATATAGAATATAGCCCTTTTTAAGCTTGTGTTAATGGCTGGTCAGCACCTGACTCAGGGGAATTATGCAAGTAGTTTGATGAGGAGGACCTCACTAATCATGCAGAGTGCACAAGGTCCACAAAGGGTTTATGTATCCATTGTATCCCATTTTGGGGGCTGAAGTGATGCTTGAAAAGTTTATAGAGTTTGTACTGTACTAGGGAATGCTGTGCTTTTCAGTGGACTCCCAGGGCTGTTGATAAACACACTTTGAAATGGATTATTTCAGTGCTTCAGCAAATTCCTCTGTAGTAGAAATCACTAGGATGAGTCCAGTTCACAAAGGGGCAGAATAAAAGATAAATATTTATGCAGTACTTATTTTAACTGTCATTTTAAGTGTGATGAGAAAAGCAAAACAAAAATTAGAATGACTTGTGACATCTTCAGCCTACTTTGTTGTATTGGTTCAGTTAATATTCTGTAGTCAGCTTTCTGAAAGAGCAACATGACTCTTGCTTTAAAAATAGTGTGATGTTTGTTTAGAAAACAACTGCTACTCTTTAATATCTAATCTCTGCAAGCATTATATTTCCTCTCACAGTCATGCTCTGCATGATTGTTACAGACTCTGCTGATTTAACATTTTGGGCTTTTAATCTAGCAATCCCCAGTGTTTGATCATGATACGGAGTTAAATTTTTTTATGTTAGACACCTATACAATAATTTATGTTTGATAGTCTTACTATTTAAATTTGTGTGTGAGTGAAAGACCAGTGTTTCACACTCTTTGCCTTAGATGAGGAATACCTAACAGATCAAGTTACTTTGGAAATTGCATCTGTGAACATCAAGACCCTTACATCAGATTCTGGCCTAATACAACAGGTAAGAAAATGATACTTGAATGTGAACTAAGTTACTGCTGTTAAGTAAGTATGTTAACAAATAAGTATATTTTCAGACTATATCTGGAGAGCACAAAATTATTCAGTAAAACAGACCAGAAATTTGCTTTCTTTTCAAGAGTTCAGTGAAGGGGGCTTTTGTGGAGAAGAGCAAAAAAGGAGATTATTTTATCATTAACATGTATTTTTTAGTTTAAATATGTTTTGATCAATATATAGATGTTCTGAAGGAGAGCCAGCAAAGTATTAAATCTTTGTCATGCATGCTCTGGTGGAAATACTTCCTAGTGAAAATTAAGCCAGGCAGAGAAGAAGTGAAGAAGCAAGGAATCCTAGGTTTTGCCTTTAGGAAGGCATTAGACTGTTTTGCTTTGATTTTGGGACACTGATCTTCCCATAGTTGATCCCATAGCTGTCCACTTTTTGTGAAATCTTTCATTGCCATAGGAAGGGCAATGCTGAGTGACTTCCATACTCCATGGTATTCATCTTTCAAGTGAATATTTTTTGCTTAATTTCAAATTGATTCTCTTTGGGTTGAGCAGAAAACTTGGAGAAGAGAAATGAATGAGCATTTTCCAGCAAGATGAATTAAAAGGAGTTCCTAATGCCAAAGTCCCAGCTGAATTCCATCAGAAACAAACATGGGTTTGGTATGCATTTCACAGATGATGGAGGTAACTGTTCCTTCCCATCATCAAGAAGAGAGCATTTACTGACAGCTTAGAATCACTATAAAGATAATTCAGTGTATTAGGGTGGTACTGGTTCTACAGAGCTGGAAAACTTTCTGCTTACCTTCAGACTGTATGTAAGTTTATGGCTTTGATTAGATGGATGATTGGATCTTCATTGTGGGCAAAAAATATTCTTGCTTAATGCCTTCATTTCCCTGGCAGTAACACTGCATTGTCTTATTGCAATTACATTACAAGAAAATGATCTTGAATAAACCTAAGTGGATCTGACTTGATAAATTGGATAATGACTGATCAGTAAAAATATGAATTTTGAAAACAGATGTATGGCACAGGTAAGTATCTCTGCTTTTCTTAGTGCTTTTTACAGCACTACCCACTCTTATTTTTTATGCCTCATAAGGCATGTATAACGACATAAGGGCACTTAGGCATTGGCTTTCACAGTAAGATTTGAACTTCAGTGAATTGATAAAGTCTGGGAAATGAAGGTCAGGACAGCAGTTAAGTGAACAGTATCTGCTTTTTTTTTTTTTTTTTTTTTTTTTTTTTTTTTTTTTTTTTTTTTTGTTTTTTTTTTTTGTGGATTTTTTGTTTTGTTTTGTTCATTTGTTTTTGTTTTAAATTTGCTGATTTGTTTCTTTTGAAGTAGATCTCTGGGGAGGCTGAGCTGTCCTGGGAAGTTCTTCATTCTTTCCAATGAGTTACCCTTGTGGGAATTTGCTCCTTGAGGCTCAGTAATAACATTCTGCCTTCTTAAGGCATTTGTGGGAGTGGAGACAATTACTATAATCAGGAACTTCAGATTTAATTTTTTTTAACTTTGGGTGCTCACATGTTGCCATGAAGGCCAAATTTGTGTTTAAAAAGCATGTCCAGATAAAGCTGTCGTGGTAGAAAAGTAAACTGCTAGAAGACCACGGCAGGGCTTATTCAGTTGCAATTGGCTTGTGCAGTGTTAGATCTCTCTTGAGCAGAGAGCAAGCAGACTTTTTGATGTTGCATGTGCAGTCTTGCAGTTTTCAGGGAGTAAAGAAATACTGAAAACAGTATGCAAATTTTTCCTTTCTTAACAAAGTCTGTAAATATTTTGGAGAGAGTTCACCTTCTTTATAATTAGATCATGAATGTATGCAAGTTCACCACAGCAACTGAAATTGTCTGTATTCTATTTTTGGTGGATTTCTTAGTAAAGAAGGTGGAGCGGGTAGAGTATCATATTACACTATATTGTTACCCATATATTGACTTTTGTTTGTATGCACCACCTGCAAAATTAAGAAGCCTGCTGTGAGAGTTTCAGAAGAATGACACAATACAAAAAGATCAACCATACTTCATTGCAGCTATCTAAGGGGAAAACCCCCTTCTACTTTCATCTTTAAATCCTCAACAGAAGAAAGCTATTTCACCTGGCTTCACACCTGCATAGTTAAAGTAAGGGCAGCTGCAGTTTCCCTGCAGTTGTACAATAAAGGGCTGTCCTTCCAGTTTTTAGAGGTTTTATTTTAGTAGAATTTAAATGTTTACGTATTTAAACGTATGTTACAGTCTCAGGCTGCTAAGTAATTTCATTATGTTTAATTAGCAGACGAAACACCATTGAGGGAATGTTAACTTCAAATAGGAGGAAGGTTAGATGTGAGGTGCAAAAATATTCACATCCACCTGTTGTCTATAAAAGCTTCCTATGTAGGTAAAGAAGTTCATAAAAAAAAAAATTCTCCACTTTGCCTAGATCAACAAAACAGTCCTTTACTGCTACTTGTTACAAGCAAAATTCTTGGGTTTTACATTGCAAAATGTTAAAAAAATCTTTTTAATCAAACCATATGAATTGTTAAATAACTTTTGGGTGTTTAAGAGAGAGTTAGTCAAAAGATGTAATGCTATAGCATAAAATTAATAAAAATGCTGTTGTTCAGTGTATACAACCAACAGGGCAGTTTTATGAGCCAAAGCATGAAAATGCAGCCTGAAAAAACTGCAGATTGTTAGCAAGTCCTCAAAACTTGCTGACTTTACAAGTAGCTTGGGATTCTTTTAAGTAATCTGCTGCTGGCTGTAAATTAGTCAAATACTTATTCTGGTGTTCAATTACGTTGTTTTATTTTTACTTTATATTTGTTTTCTGCTTTCTAGCCAGAAGACAAAGACACACAAAATCATACTGATGAATCGCTTTCAGGTAATATGTCAGCTTTATTGTTCTCCGTATTTTATTCCTAGGTTTTATTTGAAAATGTTTTTTTTAAAAACATCTATTTGTCATAACAAATAACTGCCTGGATAATTAGTGCTTTTGGAGCTCATTTCATAGCCATTGTCATTTACAGCTTCCCCTTTGTTCTAAGAGGATGGTGATCAATAATGCAGACCATACAAAACATGCAAGTTGGGCTTTCCAAATACATTTAATACCTCTGCTTTTGGAAGTGATGTGTAAATAGCTGTCAGGAGAGAATAGAAGCTGGCAGTAGGCTGTGAGTGCTTATCCCATCATTTGTGTGAGCTCTGCTGGGGAGGGGTGTGTGTGTATGATATACAGTTGTCTTAGTCTCTAATAGTAAGAAACTGAGAGTTTCCTATTAGTAAAGAAGCTTGTCCTGTCAGGTAGCATTAGGATCATGCAATTAGTTGGGTAGCACTTGTCAGTGTCTAACACAGGGCAGGAAAGAAAGGCAGGATTCTTTATGATGGTTTTGATAGTCTTCCAGATGGTATAGCACAAGAAGCAGGTTGGTTTAGTTTTGTTTACTTACATCTGTGCCCTTTTACAGAGGTGTTTTCTTTACCCCTTCTTCTCTGTTTCTATTTGAGGAGGACAAAACTTAACCCTGGCAACCCTGCCAGAGTAAATGAGATGAAATTCAGATAGGGTGCTCTCCTGCCCTCTAAGCTCAGCCAGAAATTTTATTGGATTAATTTTGCCTTGTTTGTATAAATAAAGGTTGATGCGAATGAAGCAAGAAAGTTTTGTCTCACTTCAGCAAGTTCAGGGTACACAAGAAGAACAGAAGAGTTATACATATTCCTGTAGAGAATAGCTGCAAGGCCTGTGGAATACCTGTGAGCTGTCACCAGAACATGTTTCCCTTTAACAGGGAATCTAAACATTTGTATGAAGTTATGTCTCTGCAGCAGTGTTGTTGCTGCACGTCCTAACTTGTTGAAAACTTCAGAAGTTGTCCTTGGCCTGCTAAAAAAACAATCTGATGAGCAATGTTACAAAACTAACAATAGCCTGTTCTTTCTTTAAAAATAAAATACAACATGCATGCAGACATTATATTCTGGAATTTTCACACAATCTGACAGTAATTACTGAAAATAAATAATTGATGTTAAAAAAAAGAGCCAAAAAATCCCACAAACAAAAACAGCCTTAACAGATGCTGTTGTCCTTTTGAGTAGCTGGCACTAAACTACCAGATTTATCCTTTACCAGGGATACAGTTCAGGCCTCTGATACGGCACTTGTAAATTGTGTGTCACTGTTTTCTGTTGTTTTTAATCAATCTTTTGATTAATATCAGCCCCTTTTTCAAAAAGTTTCATCTGAAGTAGGACTAGCCACTTCCCTATTTCAAGCTGTACAATGAGGCTGGAGCACAGAAACTTTATGAAAAGCTTTTAGGCTGTGTCCATTATTTGGAGATACCAGATTCTTCCTGTTTTCATAAAGGGAGCAGGGAGAGTTAAGGTCATACCTGCCACCAAAATGCTCAGACCATGTCCTGTACTGTTGCAGTGTTAAAGGTCTTGGTATGAGAGTTTGACAATAGGTATGACTCAAACTGGTTTCTACATGGTTTAAGGGGTATTAATATATAATATAGTCTGATAGCACCACATTGTTCCAGTTTTGGGGGGAGATGCTGACTATGGTGTGTAGATTTCTAAATGGCAATTTTTAATATTTGATGCAGATTTTAGAATGTATCACCACCTCTTTCCAGCAACTTGATTTTTTGTTTTTCTCACACATGGAGGAATATGCACTTTATTCCTTTTCATGACTTACATTTAAAATAGGGGTAGTTGGTAAAACAGGGACAGTTTTTATTGCGAGAGCCCTTACAAAGCAAAGGAACATATCTACTTTTTCATTGTGTTAAAGTACTAAATGTTAGCTGTGTTTGGATCTGTCTGCAGAGATTCTCCTGGTGCACATATTTCATGTTGTTATGAAGGTAGCAGCTCAGAAATGCAAAACCTTTTCCTTCATTGTACAACACAGGTACACAAGATGCACAGAATGCACACATAGTCCTGTTGGTGATGTAATTGGGCATTATGGCAGATTCAACAGAGACTGTTCCAAAAACAAAAAAGGGGACTATCCTAGCTTTCACACTGCATTGAATCCTATGTCTTTTCTGTAAAAGTATAAATATGGTACTTTCAAAATTACTGTCTTCGATTAAAGCCACTTTTGATTAGAGTGTAGTGAAGAGAGAAGTTTTAGAAAGTTGATCGGTTCTTCATGAGAAGAGGCATTGCTTATCACTATTCTGACTTTTTCAGAAGCAATTCAAAGCATCATAATACTCCTCAACCCTTGATGCTTTTAACTTTTTGTTCCTGGTGATGCTACAGCAATAGATCCTAATTTCTTCCAATGTAATGGTTTTCACTGCAGATCTCAAGAAAGCCTGCAAGGAAAATGTCACCTGCTCCTTGTGCTTATTCCGTGCACCAACCATCAGTGACATGCTCAATGATGAGGACTTGTTGTACACAGTGAGGCTAAAGCTGGATCCCTGCCATCCAACAGTGAAAAACTGGAGAAATTTAGCAAGCAAGTGGGGGATGACTTATGATGAATTGTGTTTCCTTGAACAAAAGCCCCAAAGTCCCACCTTGGAATTCTTGCTACGGAATAGTGACCGGACTGTGGAGCAGCTGATTGATCTCTGTAAATTTTATAAGAGAATTGATGTTGTGAAAGTACTGCTGAAATGGGTGGAGGAGGAATGGCCCAAGAGAGGGAACAGAACTTACCAGAATGACTTCTAGGTCAAAGGAAGTTGTTAATCTGTACATGTTAAATGCTAGCTACCACTAATACATTGGAAGTTTCCCTTGCAAGAGAGAGAAAGCCTGTACTGAGGGTTTGTATACTGTGTAAGCTTTATCTACTCTATACACAATGTAAGCTTTATGCCCTCAGGGTTGCAAAGATAACCTTCCTAAAGTGGATGGAATCATCGGGTTGTGTTCTTGAGTCTGCAAATACCTTCAGTTTCTTTGCTGCTGTTTACAGCCTTTGTAAACAGAAAAGGAATGAAAAGGCCAGACCACTTGTTTTACTGCAGCAGTTGTGAACCCTATCAGTTGCCTGCTGTTGTTATTGGGAAAGCCAAGTTAGAAGTCTCTTGGTCTTACTGGTAGCCCTTCCACAATTTTGTATGTTCTACCTAGTACAAGATGAGGTGGAATATTTTTCTTCCTTTTTAGTTGTTTTTTAAGCCTTGTGACACTTCCTGCTTTTGGTGCAGGAACACCTCAGTGTTCCAGGCAGCAATTTGGATCTGAATGTTACAATTAACTGAATATTCAACATCATATTTGAGCATTATTTTATGAACAAGAGTAGACATTAAACAATAACAGATGTTAAACAAAGTAATTACTCACATGCTACTACATCGTAGGCAATATATTTACTCTAAGAAGCAATCATGCAATTCAGAGAGGCTTTTCAACCCATAGCCTTTAGGGGTCAAAAGAACCAATTAAAAGGCTCTATGTTTATAATTACTTTCCAAATGTTTAAAGACACTCTGAGTGCAGGTAGCAAATCCCTCTCACTTAGCAGTGCAAGATGATGACACCACAGGGTATTGTTAGTAATTGACTGTAACTTCCCTTTTCACAGGCTGTGGTTTTCTTTACAGTCCTATGGGCTGGCCTGCTTTCTGTCCCACACCAAGGCAGTTGCAGTCTTGTGTGAAACTACCACTGTATATTGATTAAAGCCACTCTAATGGAAAATGAACAGCTGAATTCACCTGCAGCCCAGGTGGATGAGTATTAAAGCACTTACAGTGGTTTAGACTGATTTTTTAAAAAAGATTTTGATAGTCTGCATTACACTGTTGACATTTTAAATGTTTCCGAATTGGCCTTTTTCCTAACATTCTTCTGACATCTCAGACAATGTAGTATGTACATAGGTGTATATACCAAAGCAAGATGGTCAAGATGTGAGGCAAAACTAGAAGGGGGTGCAGGTTGATACACTGTTTACTTTTCTCGAGTAGAAATAATAAGAATTAGTAGCAAAGCTGAGGGAAGTCTAGTGCTGTATGCTGAGTTTCTTACTGTAAGAGTTTGAAAAGGGACCTCTAGTAATACTTTACTATAGATACTGAGTGATATGGTTGCAGAGGAGCTAGAAGTAAAGACTAACATTTTCAAGTCAGGCACTTGTTCTGGGCTGACATAAAATTAGCTTTATTTTAGTGACTTCGAGAAGCTGAAAGTCTTGTTTCAGGGTAAAAAAATTGACCTAAATTTGAGGTTTGAATTTTTAATTTTTTAGTAAAGACTGGAATTTGTAATGAACTTTTTTAACCATTCCTCGAAAAAAGCTGCTACTCTCTAGAACTCTAGTTTTCTAGCTGTATTTTAAGGAGAAAATTTTACTGTTCTGTCTTGTTGGGGCTGGAGTTCAAGTGTTTAATGGTTCTCTTCTAAGAGTGGGTGTTTCCCAACAGATGTATGTCAGCTCATAACTTTTGCAAATAGTCTTCTGTCTTGAGTTAGATGCTCTAGATTCAGCTGTGGGGACTATTGCTGTGGCTGGGCTGCTTGCTGCTTTCAGTTCCTGCAGAGGCATCCACTGCCCATGTGCAAATAGCTCATAATGCAGCTTGTCCAACATAATTCCCATCCCTTGGGCTGACTGCATGCAGAATTTAGGTTCATATGTCTGTGTGTTAAGTTGTTCTGAGTGATGAGTGCTGGCATGTATGCACACAGCCTTTCTCTCCCATAACATACCACAGGTATATTTGTTTGGTATTATAATGTGTTGTGCTCTGGTAGATCCAGACCAGCTAGGAGCTGGAATCCTCACTTAAGAATCAGAATGGGAATATGAAATGATGCATTCCTGAATCAATGTGTTCAACTGAAATCTATCCCTTTTCCTGATTTCTGGGTAAAACTTTTAAAATTTTGAGGAAACTCTGATGTCTTGTGAAGATGAGTTTGATCCCTTGAAGCTCTTCAAAAGTCAATGTCAGATGCAAGAGTTAATGTCAGATGGGAATAAAGCTGCTTCTGAGAGTTCATAGGTGGATTCTCTATAAACTCAGCTCTGAAGGTTGAAAATGTTAGCCTTAAACTTCACCACACACTGGATTACTCATTACTATACTTGAAATACTTTTTTTTCCTCCTTGTATGGCATAAATTGAGATGTACACACTCTTTTTTTAGTTTTATATCTGTTTACAAGATATTGGTTCTGAGTGTTCAATTTATTCTTATGTCTTCTATTATAATGTGTATTATTTTTAGAAGAAATATAGTTGTTGATATTTGATTTTATTGTATTTGTTTTTATTACAGCTAGGAAAACAGCTGTTTTCCTTCTCAACAGTCACCTTGGAATTACTGAACTATCAGTTAATTGTTCCCTGTAAAAAATACCTTATGTGTGAAATTCATGATGCCTTAAAGCACTTATGTTTGCAACACATACTGCTGTTGAAGAAAGGACGATGCATTTAAATTTTTTTTTTCTGTATGAATAATGAGTTAATTTTGATAAGATGATGAACAGAAACTTATAGCTGAGTTACTGACTAAGAGGTATGAAACCTGTATGGGGGAGCTTTTTCTGAATTAATAACCAATCTGATACTGGACACTAAAAAGGCTCTACTAGGCTTTCATTTTTTGTTCCATTATATCCTTCTCCTATTCATGCATAAGACCTGCTCTCCCTTCAGGACTTTCCAGTTTTTTACCTGCTGTCTCTGTGCCTGCAGGATGATCAGTGGCCTTTGCCACCCATTTTGGCTTCTATGAAGCTGGACAAACCACTGTATTATTTCATTCCTGCAAGCTTATCTAAGATAAAATGAGCTTAATAACTGTTCTTCAATGACAAAGTTACGGTGCTGTGCTCCAGGAGAACCTAGTTTTCTTGTGAGGACAACTGTGGGGTATCCCTAGCAAAATGGTGACAGGGTCCAGTTGCCTTACTCTCTGCCTGCACTTCCCTTGTATCTGTGAAGAAGAATGCAGGATGGGTTTGGGACTGTCCTTTGGAACCTACCATAAAGGATAGGGGTAGTCAGCATGGTCCCAGATGCTTGCTTCAAAATAATTTGTACAGAAACTGTAAACCAAAAGTTATTCCTGAACCAGTACTGAGAAATGGAGAGCTGCAACTTTGTGCAAGAGACTGCATATTTTTCACTGTCTCAAAATGCCTCCCACAGTTCCAAGTCAAGCTGTTACCAAGAGGAAACAAATGTAAATTCTGCCTTATGTTTCTTTAAGCTAGGGTAGCACTCTTGACTTGTGGCCAGACATAGCTGGAAAATATTTGTCAGCAGAATTGTTTAAACAAGGTCAAAGAAAGTGCATGGCATTTACAATAACTTAGAGCAGCCTACTTGTGTAATTTTTGCAGCAGATCATGTTCTTCTGTCGATGAAGGCAATGCAATTAGTTATTCATAGCTAGTTTCAATATATCTTGTAAATTTTAAATTTTGGCTCAGTTTTGGACAGATGGCAGAGCACCATTAAATGAGGGTGTGAGCTTGTTGCCCCTTTTGACAGAAAAGTGCTTCTCGTAGTCCCCGAGTTCAGGCATTGTTGATTCCATGGCTATGGTGGGTTGGTCTTAAGTGGATAGGGAAGGTATGGATCTACTGGTCAGACAGACTGAATATCAGCAGCACTCAAAGAACTTACTTTGAGAGGTGCAGTCAGTAGTATTTGCCTGTATTTTGGCCAAGGACTGGGACTGACTCCATCTTACAAGAAACTGATGGCAAAGAGAAGTAGACAGCCTTGGGACGGGTTGCTGTACCCTCTGTTAGGGGCAGAGGGGCAATTAACAGCTGGGCATACTACTAGCTCTCTGTATTTTGCCTTTGTAAAACAGTGATTCTTGATTTCAAAGGCAGGTCATTTGAGGAAATATATATTTGTTATTGTGGTAATGAGAGTTGCCAATGAGAGATTCTTAAATTCTTAAATTGCGCTGAAAGATCAGCGCAAGTAACTTGGATAATGAATGTGTTCCGTGTATCTATGTACAGCAAGGGATGGATACACAACTTTACACATTCATGTGAAATTGCTTATTCTATTTTTGATCATCAGTTTGCTTCAAAATTACCCAATATTTATTTTGGGAATGTTTTTTGTCTCAAAAAATAATTCAAATTTCATGTTATTGATGACATAAAAAAAAATTTACATAACTAAGAAGTTCCTTATCAGAAAGAGCCAGGATAAGAAAGAGGCACCCAAATCCTGACAGCAGTAAAAATATCTTGAGTCTAAGCTGAGAATTCTTTTTTGTCTTTGCACCCAATATATGTGAGCTTCCCCTACTTCATTCACAATCCCGAGAACAGTGGGGGTTTTTTGGTCCTTATTTACTTTTGCCTCTGCTTTCTCTGAAGCTGAGAAGTTCACTATCTCAAAGGTTTGTTAAAAGCCTGATCCTCTCTAACCATCAGGAAACACCTACCATCTCGTGGTGAGAGGTGATACTACACGCACGTCTCCCTTGAAAATGCAGCAGAGCTGAGGGCAGGTGAGCTCATCTGTAACTGCAGAGACCCACCAGGATATCCAAGAGCAACCGCAAGGATGATGATGGAGGTGTGAAGGTAGAGTCCTAGGGATCTTGGGTTTGGTCACAGACCCCAGTTTGGAGAACACACAGTCTTTCCCTTGGCACAGATGCCTGATATTTCCTGATTTTTATCTCCCTAGGTAGGCAGGGGCTGAATTGCTGTGTGCCGACAACCGCCTGGGGGTGGGGGTGTGGCGGGATGCGCAGACAGGGCAAGCACAGGCACAGGGTTGCTCTCCTATCTATTGCTACGCAAATGAAGGAGTAATCCTGACTACTTCAAGAAACTAGTGTGTCGTGTCACTGATTGAAGAAAGAAGGGGTGAGTATGTTTTAAGGGTTATATAGCCTATAATTGGTTTTCAAAAGGTCTAGTGGCTTCTTGGTATCTTGTTTGTCCTTGGGCTTTCATATCTGTTCTGTATCTTGTTTGCTCTTATGCTTCTCTTCAACATTTTGCTTTAAAAAGCAGGCATTACAACAAAAAAATAGAATACTTGTTAGTTCCTGAAGCAGCTGTAGCATTTTAAGCTTTTGAATCCATAAGCCCTTTGACTTTTTGTTTCCTGTGATTTGCAAGCTTTAAACTGAAAACTGGAAGATCTAAATGATCACTGAAGCTACTGACATGTCAAGGAAAAGTTATGGAAGGCCACTGATTAACTCGTAGCTAAGTAAAAGCTGAGTCAGCTGGGCTGTCAACTGAAATTTTAATGTTGGTGTACCAAGAGGTGGTGACTCATGTCCTCCTTGCGTCTAAAGCCTTTCAAATAAGCTAGGGGAATAATTTCCATCAGAAAATGCTGTAATGCACAAACAGCTCCACTAAAAATACAGAAGATACAACAATGTCAGTGTTTTGAGATCATACGAAGTCCTTAAACACAAAATGTCTGCTGAACAGTCCAATGTGTTAGAGGCTTTACCCCTGTGGCCTGTAGTACTGTATAAACTAGGGAAAAATTAGTTATTCTGGTACAACAACAATATAAAAAATTATCCAAGAGTAACTTCCACGGGCAGGTTTCTTAACAGAGACTAGTGTTTATTTGTGTCAAGACTAGGGAATTCCATTATTGATGGAAATTTTCTAATTGGAACTGTGCATAAAATATGAGGCCAAGTAAGTGTGACTATGTATGTTTTCACCTTGACTTTGGACCATGGCTTGCTAACTTGAGAGACACAGGTTACAGGCTTGGCATCAAGGACAGGAGAGGTAGTTAAAATTTCTTAGAGGTAACAGGGTCCTCGATGAAATGCTACCTTATGGCCAAGAATAGCTGCTATATTTACTTCAGCTGAAATTGGCTGCATCTGTCTAGACAAAGCATCTCTGTTTTTCCAGCAAGCAAAATTCTGCTGGAACATGAGAAGTCTGCTGACAGGATTACACATAGTCCCAGCAATGGTTGAGTGCACATCAAATTTAACAGAAAAAGCCTGAATTAGGACTTGGACTGTGGAAATAAGGGAAGACTTTGTTATTTGCTGTCAGGACTGCCATTAGTAAATGGTGCTAAAAATAGCAGTCACAAGAAATCAGCAGAAGAGTTGACAGTCTATGGACAAAGCAACAGCACTCTAGCACAAAGCTGCTGAAGCTGTAACCCAGCTGAGTCATTGTCAATGCTGCATCAAGTTTGGGAGCTGAAATAGGGGCTTCCCTGCAAATTTCATAAACTGCCTTTGACTCAGCCTAAAATGACGTTAATCAAACAGCTGTTCTGCTTCAGTAAGGAACTGGTGCATAATTCAAATCACTGTACTTCCTCTGGATTGTTTCTTCCCAAAAGAGGAAGAGCCCTGAGCAAGAAATAGTAAAGTAGTAAAACTTTATTTTCTGCGGTTCTAGAAACACTTCCACTTATTGCTCTTCCTTTCAGCATCATATTTTTTTATTCCAACCTTTCAGCATATTTTCTGTCTTTGCTGTTTGACCTGAACCTTCAAACCTGCTTTGAGGTTGCTGTCTAATACTGACAATTGAGTGTATTTCATGTACTTATGTCAGTCTGGTTTTATTAAAGTGTTCTACTCTTTCAACTAGAGTGCCTGGAAAAATAGCTTCAAACAAAAACTAAGTGCCAGTTCAGGCTCAGGACCTTTTATTTGTTCTCTTTTTAAGCAGTGCTGTGGAATCATGTAGAACAGTTGAATAGCAGGCTTTTTGCTAGCACCTGACTACACACTATAGTTGTCAGTCCTCTCTCACAACCATGCATGATTCTAAGGTACCTTTCCCCAGGCAATCTGCTTTCTGCTCTTTTATCTGCATACCTCATTTCTGCAGTTCTCCTCAAAGGAAGTGCTATCATACCTTTCTGTGAATGAATCCTTCAAATCTTATGTAGCTAAGCTGAGGTACCCATTAAAGCAGTAATCCTACAACTATCAGCAGAACTCTAGCAAGTAGATAGATGATTTGAGATGGGGCTTTTGTGTTGGTTAATTGTACAATAAAAGACTGGATATTATCTAGCTAAGATTCTCTAGTGGTCTTTGTGACAAGTGGCTGAATGCCATTCTAAATTCTCTATAGCCACATACACTGCTTTTTGCATGGCAAAGAAATATTGAATGTCTTTAATAGAATAGGAGATGGTGATTTAAGCTTCTGAGCCTTTTATATTGCACTCTTTATTTTTGTGCTCATCTTTTCCCCATCCAGTGTATTAACAGGGGGAACCTGAAGTCATGCTTCTCTGAGCAGATTGTTGTTACACATCATGAGCTGTAAAACTACAAGGGACTTCATTTGGCCTTCCTGCTTACTAGACCAAAACTACCAAAATCACTCTTAGTGGGCCTGCAAGGAAAGAGGAGGAAGGAAGCACAGCCTTGGGGCAGTGGTTTTAAGACTGGGTTGGGTATAAGATTTTCAGGTTTCAGGAACACGAAGGTCCTGGGGCAGCCAATGACCCAGTGTGAGCTTTGAAACTGTGTTTGGGTCTGGTCACAGAAATGACCACAGCCATCGTGGGCCACTGGAGAGCCTGGAGAGTTGAGCGGAGAGAAACCTAATGAGGTTCAACAAGGGCAAGTGCAGGGTCCTGCACCTGGGGAGGAATAATCCCAAGTACCAGCACAGGCTGAGGGCAAATCTACCAGAGAGCAGCTTGGCAGAGAAGGACCTGGGAGTGTTGGTGGGTGAAAGATGACCACGAGCCAGCAGTGCCCTTGCAGCCAAGAGTGCCAATGGTATCCTGGGGTGCATTGGAAGAGTGTGGCCAGCAGGCTGAGGGAAGTGATCCTGCCCTCTACTCCACCCTACAGAGGCTACATCTGGAGTGCTGTGTCCAGTTCTGGGCTCCTCAGGACAAGAAAGACAAGGAGCTCCTGGAGAGGGTCCAGCAGAGGCCACAAAGATGATCTGGGGTCTGGAGTATCTCTTCTGAGGTGAGACTGTGGGAGCTGGGCCTGCTTAGTCTGGAGAACGCTGAGGGGGGATCACATTAATGCACAGATGTATCTCAAAAGTGAGTTCAAGAGGATGGTGCCAAACTCTTTCCAGTGATGCCCTGTGACAGGGTGAGGAGCAACGGCCATAAACTAAAACCCAAGAATGTAAGGGAGAACTTTACATAGAGGGTGGCAGAGCACTGGAACAGGCTGCACAGGGAGGTCATGGAGCCTCCCTGTCTGGAGACCTTCAAAACCCATCTGGACACATTCTTGTGTCACCTGCTCGAGGTGACCCTGCTTTCGGCAGGGGGGTTGGGCTCGATCACCAGAGGGCTGGAAAGGACCTGACAATTCTGTGACTCTGTGTGAGCTGTGCCTCGTGAGGAGATGGGGCTGCGCTGTAGCATGGGACCTTCAGAGGCAGCACAACACACATAGGAAGCGAACGGTTCGCAGGGGAGGGAGAGCACTTTACTCCACAAGGCACCCACAGGCCGCCATGACACCCGCCTCAGCCCAACCCCGCCGGCTGCAGGGGAGNGGGCGCGGGGCCGGCGGCGATGGCGGCAGCGCCGGGCGGGCACGTCCCGCGGGTGTGCGGGTGCTGCTGATCGCCGCGGTGCGTCCTGCAGGTAAGAGACGGAGCGGAGAGTGCCCGCCCCTGTGCGTGTCGGGGAGAGGGACTGCTCCCGGCGGGGCTATGGGGAGCCGGGACTGCCTCGGTTCGCTGTAAAGCTGAAGTGGCCGAGGTTGCTTGGTCCTGTGTCCTTCCAGTGTTCGGGAGTCTTGGGTTTATAGCGGGAGACGGGGGGGACACCGCCGATGTTTTCTACTTTAGTTGCTTGCAGATATCCAGAAAGCATCTCGGTAGTTCTCTTTGCAGAAGCCTTGTTCGCACTGGTGCAAAATCGCTCTTTAATTGTAAGGGCTGGCCGGAGTTACCCTCATGAAGGTAGCTCATGAAGGACACATTTTCTCTGTGCCACAGTGGGAAGCCTAATAGCTGCTTATTATTATTTTTGGTCTATATGGTTTCCTGTTTGTCTATAGAAGATATTTCCAGCCCCTTGCAATGTGTGAGATAACAGCACAGCCTATGTATCTCAGTTCTCAAAGCAGAGTCAGGGAACCTTAACTTGCCGTGTTGCAGATTCGGTGTAACACGTACCCCGGTAGTGGTTCCTCTGCCAGAAGGATACAGGAGAGCTTTGCAGTTGCACGTCCTGCTTTTGACAAACAGAGCCTGAATTGCGGCTTTCCTTCATTATTGCGACCTTGTCGATAAAATAGTAATAGGCAAACAAGAAAACCCTTAACTCATCACTTTGTCATAGTGCCACCTGCTCTGCCAAGGAGCAGATCCTGTGCCAGGATCCTCTCCCAGCAGGATCTAGATTGCTGTTGCACGCACAGGAAGTTCAGATAGCAGGCTGCTGGGTTGTAGGTTTCATTTTCCTGGGGTCTTGTTGGACTGTACAACCGTAAAGGCAAAATTATTGTTTGATTTGGTCTCTATTTTCTCCTTTTAAAAATGAAATCAGTAAAATTTACCTGCACAGGTAAAAGTGAATTTATGGTAGTATCCCTTGAGAAGGTCAAAGGGCAAAATAGTTGTGCAGTGTTGATACCTTATGTTCTCTGAATTGTATTCTAGATACTGGTCTTAAGTGGGTGAGTTCATACCCATCTGGTCCAAATCTCCAACAAGATAAGTCAGGTGTTGCAAAATGGACCACTCTGTTGTTTAATCATTGCAGAAGATTAACCCCTGTGGAACAGGCCACAGACCTTGGAGTTTTGGTTTTGTGTTGTTTTGGAGTTTTTTCTGGCATTTTGTTTTGTTTTGTTTTTTTCCTTCTTTGTAACATTGCTTGCTGTTGTCACACAATAATGTGTCTAGAACCCTCTCCTTTGACTTTTTTCCTGTCTGCTTGTCATCACCACACAGCTTACATGCTGCCTTGTTTCTCCAGAATATGGCGGAAATAATACTTAGTAGTTTAAATTGGGCCCTGAATTTTGGACACTTTGTTAAAGGATTTGCTACAGAAGTTGCAGTGTAGCTGACTATACTCGCAAACTTTATTTCTTATTAATGTTGTGCATTTAATTGTAGTTTTACAAACTCCTGTAATTACTTGTGGAATTCTGGGATTGTATGTGTTGGAGGAAGAAATATAAAACACTGTTTTATAATACAAACTCTGTTTCTCTTCTTTGCCTAGTATCTCTTAACTTTATGTAAGATAAAGATGGAAAAGGCAAGGTCACCCGCTAAGGCTTGTCTGCCATGGGACATCTGGGCACAGCACACTGCTGCTGACATTGTTTACCAGTAGGGCATCTCAGTGCTTTAAGCAAGCCTTTTAATTTCATATTTCAACACTCCAGCAGATTTACTGGAAAGATGTTTGCATCATTTCTTCTGCTATTTATAGATATACCTTGGAGGATTTCACTTGTTTCACCTTGTTTCTCTTTAATTAAAATTGTTGGGTTTTTTTTTTTGAAGGGATCACTCCTTTGGTGTTGCCTGATCAGTGAGTTCTTTACATACACTCCAGCAGTGGCCACACAGAACTGACAAACTTCAGCTGGAGGAAGGAAGATGACATCCTTAGGTGCACCACAGGAGGAAATGCATAAACTGACCTTGGATACACCACAGAAAGAAATACATGAACTGCCCTTGGACTCATCACAGAAGACAATTAGTAACCCGGTAACTCCTCTATCATTTCAACGATGTCTCCCTTGGGAAATGGGACTTTGCTGTTTTATGTCAAGAGTACTGTTTTGCACAGTGAGGGATGCTGTTGAGAGCTCTGCATCACTCAGGTATTTGAGGGAGAATGTTACAGGTGACATGAAGAGCTGATGGTGTTTAGACATTGTGTTGTAAACAAATGGACAGGACTTCCAAAAGAGGACAGATATTCTGTCAGCCTTGGAGGATAATCCTGTTTCATGTACAGCTTACGCAGATGTCTGGCATTTTTGCAGAATATGCTGGAAAGTGAAAGTATGATAAGATGTGTTTTCATTCGTAATTCTTTGTAAACACGGGTGGTGCTTGGCAGCTCTTATGAAATGTTTATTTTATGGTGCCTGTAACTTCAGTCTGAACAACTAAACTTGGAATCTTTTTTCATAGTTCAGATCTTAATTCATAATAAATCCTGTTTTCTATGGAAGACTTGAGCTGACATGATTCAGCAATTGGAGAGACTGGATTTGACAGAATTTTGTTTGCTTAGCTCAGTTTGGAAACTTTCTCTGAAAAGTTCTAGCATTCTCATGGTCTGTGACAGCAGCCTGACTTTGGCTAACCCTGAAGGGGTGACCTGAAGCTGTGTTTTCTGTTGTGTCTTAAAAAAAGTAATTCATTTGAAGCTGCACAAAATAGTATTTTTACCATTCTGTGCTAGACCCCTTTAAAAATACTAAAATTTGTAAAGTATTTATGGGGAATGGACAGTAACACAGACCTGCACACTTCCTTATCTATTGCAGCTTTGCACTGTCACACTCTTGGGCCCTCAGCGAATCTGATTGTTTATTCCCAATGCATGGTCACTGCTTGTAAAGTGAATAGAGTTAGGGATGAGGGGGGAATAGTTTCAATCTCCTTCACAAGAACCCAGCTGGAAGAGGAAGGAAAGCTGTATGATTAACTAGAACGTGGAAGGACTGAAGTGCAAAAGGAAGGGGAGGATGAAAGTTGGTAGATCTTAGTGGGAGAGGAGGTGTGAAGAGAAGGATTACGAGACATTTTGGACAAATGAGTAATGTCAGAGAGAGACACTACTCTAAAAGTCTAGCAAATTTGGGTGGCTGCAAGGGGACTGATCAGTATGATGGGTGAAAAGACCTAGCAGGAGAATTCAACTAGAGCTTAGGGGTCAAGAGCCTGTTGTGGGAAAAAGAATGAGTATTTGGGATTGGAGTATGGAGGCAGAGTTGAGAAAGATTGTGCCGATGACTTTGGGGCAGCCTCCAGTCAAGGCAGTGAGCAACCGGCTCTATCTGACCTTGCTTTGAGCAAAGTGTTTCGTTAGAGAGACCAGAGATGTCTTCCAACCTCAGCCCTTCTGTAGCAGGGCAGGCTATGAAAATGTCATTGTTTCAGTACATTGTTCCATTAGCAGCAAAACTTCATAGCTTTATTACAGGTTTGAGTCTGAGATGTATTTCTTCATTATTGTAGTGTTCTCAAGCATGCAGAAAATCTGCTTTCCTCCTTTATGTCCTTTACTCCACCCATCTGACAAGAAATGATGTCATGTCCCATCTGGTGGGGCAGCTGTCTGGTATCCAGCAAGCTGGATAAAAGCTTTTATCACAGTCCTTTCCTCTGTAAGACCATAATCTCTCCTCTTGTTTTATGAAAAATGGCATTTTCTTTTAGGAAGAACATCATCTTCGAGACCTCTCAAACTCAGTTGACATTGACTAGTTGGCTTTAGAGCTAAGATTTGGAAGTCTGAAAGAAAGACAGGATGATGGTAGATCATGTCATGTGATAAGCACTATTAATAAATGAGGAAAAAACTAGTTGAAGAGCATCTTGAGACATGAGGAAGTTACAGGCACATTCTGTGATGACAAAGTCCCATTAAGTCTGTAGTATTGCACTCAGAAAATGCTCTGTTATGGTCTTGTTGGTTCCACATCTGAGCTTCTGAAGAGTTGATGGGCCACCTTTTCTTTTAAATAAATGCATCCTTTTGAATATAAAAAAAGTGCTCTTGCCACAGTTCCTTTTCAGGAGTATAGAACTTTGCTTCACTAAAATGGTCAAGTCCCAGTATCCCTGACTTGTGTGTGCTTCTTTGGCTTGTCTTTGGACACTGAACCAGTAATATACTACTTTATTGCAGTAGAGCTATTGCCTCTCAGGAGTAGAGTGTAGAAATGAGAACAATCAAGATACACTTTTTCTTTTTTATTATTATTGTTTGAATAAAAATTATCTTCTGGTGTGCAGCTTGTGTTTTAAGGAACCAAGCCACTACAAGTAACAAAGGAATTTCACTTTTCTTTCACTTTTAACACTTAATTTGACATTTTGGTCCTCTTCTACTGCATCTGCTAAAGCATATAAAAATTATGAGACTTAAAACAACCTGCCAATTTGCTTAAGAAGCAAGTTCTATTTTTTTTTCTGATGCAGAAGATTACTCTGAATTAGGTTTTATGCAGTAGTTGGGTAGCTGAGAAGGAAGATGGAGAACAGGCAGAAAAGGATGTGTACCCTGTCGCAGAAATGATCAACACTAATTTCAATAGAAATTAGACAATTTCTGTTGTCGTTCCTTTTTCCTCAGAGATTAACAAAAATATGCATCAACAAACATATATCCTTATCATATCTGCCTGTTTCATGCAATGATCTATATATTTTAAAAATAAAAATCTCAACTTGTTGTTTTATGGTCCAATATTCCATTCAAGAGTAGTAATTCCAATGTGTTTGTTATTTTTGTTGTTGAATTTCTGGATCTGTTGCTTGCAATTGATGTTTCATTTCAAAAGGGTCCTGAAATCTTAACTACCAAAACCAATCTTGACAAAATTTCCTTTTGGTTAACCAGAACAAATGCAACATTTACTTCCTTTTTCAATCTGAAGCACATCACACATGTGATGAGATGTAGACTTACTGCTTTGCTTTTGGGCCAGGCACCTGGGAATTTCCAATTTAATGTTTAGGTGCTTCCCATCCCTTCCTGAAATGCTGGATGGTCAGGGTAGGGCTTCTGTGAGCACGTCTGAGTCTTCACCAGTGGGCTGTGCTGGGGTGTTTGGGGCTTTTATCCTAAGTGACATATCCCTCCCTATGGCTTAACAACTCTCACCATGCTGCCATTTCAGTTCAGTGTAATATCCATATGTTACCTTTTCCAGTTATTGATAAGGAAGAGGAAAAGACAGGCTTTGAGCCAGACTGCATACTGTAGATACCATAAAATCCAAGACTCCTGAACAGGGCTGTTTTAGTGCACTTTGCAGTTCTTAGCTCATTAGGATGAGGTATTTTGTTGTGTTTGTATAGGTTTTACTAAGAAGACACTCTGTGACGTGGTCTCTTCCTATCATTGTTTTCCCTAATGGAACAAGAAAAAGCAAAAAGGCAGCTCCTGTAGTCTGGGGTCAGGAGAGTTGTGGAAGTTGCCTTTGGTACCAGGAAGGGGTTGATAATAGTCAGCCCTTGGGAATTACGTGATTTGAAGTGAATCCTCTTTATGCTCTATGAATAGTGAGGCAATAAATTGTTATGACTCTTCATTTAAGGGCCAAGAATGGAGAATGGAAATTTTAGTTTTGATTTTATCTAAAAATCTTGGTTTTCATAAGGGAAAATATGCCAGGTTTTCCCTTTCTGTTGTGGATTCTTTTATATTAAAAGCTAGTTGTGTTTCTTTTAATGTTGTAGAGCATCATATAATTAAGAATTAGAATACAAATTTTTAAACTATTTCGGGTTTTTTTGCCTCTATCATAAAATGGCATTAGAATTTTCTTTTCTGCTTTTTTTGTTCTTTCCTCTTCTAGATCATTCCATATGTTGGGACAATACATGGTGGCCTTGTTCCTGGGGAGCTGATTGTGATACATGGGACTGTTCCTGATGATGCAGACAGGTAGAAGCTATGTTGTCATGTTTTGCAGCGTCACCATGTGAGCAAGAATGTAAAGGCTGAAGTGTTTCCAGGGGTCCTACTTAGGATGGCACACAAAGGCTTGATCTAAATCCTTGTGAAAACATCAGATTGAATGCAGGCTTAAAGGGTAATCTGACACTAGCAAAATTGATAACTGAATGTGTTGTGTTACACATCACAATTAAACTGGGATAAAGGAGGTATGGACTAATGCTTGTGCCCAGTAAGGGGGTTCTGTACCCTGACCTTATCCAAGGTTCATTTGATATGTTCTGCTGAAGGTGATGGGAGGGAAGGTGGTGAACACAGTAAGTGAGGAGTTTACATGATATGAATGATGACCATTAAATAAATGTAAACGTTTATATGCACTGCAATAGATCATGGGAGAGTCTTTCACATCTATGTAGGAAGAGAGGAGGACGAATGTTTCTTTGGGGATGTTTTCTTATCCAATGGCATTCATTGTGTATGCCTGTTCTGAGGCTGCACAGTAAAACACAAATGTATCTAGCCTTTAGGTGACTTCTTGAGAGACTGAGCTGAATGTGGTTTGTCTTATTTTTGTGATTAGGTTCCAGGTGGATTTACAGTGTGGCAGCAGCATAAAGCCGCGAGCTGATGTGGCATTCCATTTCAACCCCCGCTTCAAAAGGTCCGGCTGCGTTGTTTGCAACACACTGGAGAGGGAGAAGTGGGGCTGGGAGGAGATCACTTATGAGATGCCCTTTGGAAAAGGAAAGTCATTTGAGATTGTCATCATGATTTTAAAGGATAAATTCCAGGTGAGTCTGGGTTGATTCTTCGTCTGCAGCCACTGTCAGACCAATAAAGTAGAGGTATTTTGTATAACTGAAATAAATACTGGAGGTCTAGGTGTCTCTGTTACCTAGGCATAGTCTAACTACAGAAAAGTTTAGAGCTTTTCTTTAAAGAAGTGCTAATTAAACCAGACCTTTAATTTTGTATTGCTTCCCTCCAAATTGGATGAGTAGGCAAGGAACTTCCTGCTGTAGCTAATGGCTACTCCACCCTTTTCTCTGTATGTGCAAAGTGCTAATCTTGGGATAAACCTGTTCTGTGGCTAGTGTAGGACAGTCCTCCTGGAGGGGACATGTGAGGTGTATTTGTCTTGCTCTGTTAGACTGCAATAGTAGATTCTATTACATTTATAATACCATGCTGGTAAATGATCAGGTGTTAGAAAAAAAGGTGTGAAAATGCAAATTTTAGTGTAGGTAAATGCATCTTCCTCATAGTAATGGAAAGACAGGCTGAACTTAGTTGATCTGATATTTCTAGGACACTCCTAAGAGTGTTTTGTACCAAATTGTTTCTGTACCAAACCAGTGTAAGCCAGAGATGTGTGCATACAGTTTGATACATGGCTGGTGTAATGTATGTTTAATACAGTATTTCTGTTCTGTTTCCCTTCTCTTTAGGTGACTGTAAACAAAAAGCACTTGCTGCTCTACAACCACAGAATTAGCCTTGAAAAAATAGATACTCTTGGAATATACGGCAAAGTGCAGATCAAAACCATAGAGTTTGTTTCTAAGGTAAGTTGCATAGATAGCTGACGTGTTTGATTGATTTCTTCTTTCCTGCTAAACTGCGTAGTGGGATTTATGGTGAAAAGGAAGGAAGGAGAAGAAGCTACACAGTCCAATGTTAGTAAGATTTTGGTTTCCCCACATTTCAGCATGTGACTCTCATGAGGATTTCTGTCTTCCTGTTTTAGTCTTGCAGTAAAGGGCAAGAGTGTGACAAAAGTTTACAGCTTACAAAGTTAACAGGACAGATTGTATAAGAATTGATTGGATACTTAGTCTAGGAGTAGATTAGAATTCTCAAATATTGCAGGGGGTCCACAATGAACTCTTTTAAGTATTCATTGCTTTTAAGGGACAAGTGTAGCCATGGCTGTAACTTGTTGCTTGGCTTTGAAATGCCAAGGTCAGCTGCAGCTGGAACTCCTTGTGCACAAAGCCCTGTTTTTTCTGCTCAACTGACTGATTTGTTGATTGAAGTCAGAAGTGTACATTTATGGGGATGAGAAGAGGTATTCTTTCTCAGTCTTTGCAGTGGACCAAACTGCAGTGAATTCGAAGTGAAGGCTGTGCTGTGCCTCCTCTCAGCTGCCAGCTCTGCTACTGATAGTAAATTAACAGGGAGTTTTTCCCCTGTGCAGAAGGAGAGATCCTTTTGTTCTGAAAGAGTTAGATTTTTGTAACAGAAACTGAAGGTGATAAATTCCAGGGATATACAGAAGGTGAATGCCTTTTCCCTATTCTGCCACTTACTAAGGTAGCCTTCCTACTCCTGTGAGATACTCTGGGTCTCTTTGGCACAATCTCCACTACATTGTCGGCGAAGCTTTTGACTCTTGCTGCCAAATACCAGGTCTAACTCAGGTCAGCAGACTAATAATTGTTTTGGTAGGAGGTGAAGCTGAGCATAATGAAATCTAAGCTTTAAACATAGGTCTGCTGTGTTTAAAGATCATTTGCAAAGCTGGTAAACAGATTTTCATGGGTTCCATCACTTGGCCTTGGGCATGTTGCCAGAATAATATTCCTGCAAAAGCTGTCTGCATCCTGATCTTGGAGGACTGACTCCAAGAAGAGCTTGAGGGCAAGCAGGTGCTGTAAGTTGGTTTCTGACCCAAGCACAAAACATACACTTGGTTTAATCTGTGCCTGCTGATGCTGTATGCTTTGTTGAAGAAGGGAATGGAGAAAGCTGATTCTTTCCTTTTAGTCTTTGCTTCTAACACTTTTCTGAGGAGGAAGTTGGAGGTTTGTATTGAAATAACCTGAAGACAAGCTGGAACTGTCTCTGCTATGGCCATGTTGCTCATCTGTCCTTCCCATGAGAAGGGCTGCTTAGAATCCCAAGAACCCTGCTGTATGGACTTGCCATACTGGTATTTCTACCCCAGTGAGGAAAACTCTATGAGTACCCTGAGATTCTGAGGGTTAGACAGTGCTCTGACTGTTAAATAAAGATCCAAACTGTAATGAGGTGATCTTCAGAAATCTCGATTTGGCTTCAGCAGTTGATCTTCAGAGCTTTTCCATAGTTTGTAGGGGTTTGGCTATCTTTTTCATTGACATAGCCCTAGATTTCCATCTTAGCAGTTCACCATTCAAAGCATGATGATCCTTACATTGTTCTAAACCAACTTTATGCTAAAGTTATATGACGTTAGCAATGACACCTAAATATCTCTCTTTCTGCAGTCTTTACAAGGCTCTCAGCCATCGTCTCTAGGAGTAACAAAGATAAGCACAGAAAATGTACGTATCTTTGTAAAAGGTTGAGTGAATCTCCCTGCTGTCTGATAAGCTAGATAATGTTATTTTCTTCTCTTGTAGGGGGAAATGCCAAATGATTCACAATTGGTAAGTGTTTCCTGTAGACTCGTGGCAAATGTTGAATAAAAAACAATCAAAAATACTTCAGTTATTTATGAAAAGACATGCATAAAAGACAAAAAGAAAGAAATTGACAGTCAACTGGAGAAAGATCATCACTGGAGTTTGTAGAGGGTAATCCTCTGCTGCTAGTACAAATGAGACTATTGTTACATCATTTAGAAAACTCAAAAGATAAACACAGCATCTACAACCATAAACAAAGAAATTAAAAGTGAAGTATCTGAAGTTTTAAAGGACCAAGTCACATTCAAATTTCTTTTCAAATAGGCATACTTGGTTTTCTCTGCCTCAGGGAATACCTGCAAAGCAAAAGTATTCTGTAGTCATATCATGTTAGCATGTGTGGAACCTGTCTGCTACATCTTCCTCTTGTTGACAGATCCTGTGTGCACTTTAGGTAGCTTGATGCAAACATTGCACCTTAGGGATGCAACTTGTACCCAGCTAAAATGAAGTATAGGTGGAGTGAGTGCTCATCTTTTTGCAAAAACTTGTGCAGGTGGACTGTATCCACACTGGAGCAAAGACCACACTGAAACTGAAAAGGGATTGAAGCCAGGAATATATACAAATTGTGGAGAAAGTGAAGTTGCAGTGAGTGCCATAATTTTAGATGCTTTGTCACTTGACAGTCTGCCTTCTTTAGTCTTTTTCAAAACCAAGTAACATGCAATATTGTAATTTGCAAGTGGTGGACTTCAGCAAAAACAAAAGTGAAGTGCTTCTCCATTCCATTCTTTTCCCTGGTAAAAATAACTGCTAACACAATGAAAAAGTAAAGACGAATAAAATACTTGCACTGTCTATCATTATGAACTGCTGCCAGGAGAACAGAACACTTAGTGACTCTGCTTCTAGTACTCATGTGACCATGGGACAACAACACACCTTAGCATGAGTCTTACTCTTTTAAGCAAAACTGATACTTCCAGAGATGAGAAGTCAGGTATAAGTCTGGATAATTATGTGATACAAATTTAAACTATTACAGGGAGTTTCATGTTTACTTTTTTCTTCTATTTGTTTTCTTTCCCCTTCTTCCCCTCCTTCCACCATTAGTGGTGACAGAAGTAGGTGTAAATAATGTTTGTTTTGAATGCAAGGTGGTAGTCTAAATTAAAGCCCAATACCCAATGTATTTATCCCAGTGTAAGTTTTCCACTATACTATTAGGATCCTGTAATATGCTCTAGGAATAACTTTAGCTGTAAGTGCAGATTTGCAATTATAGGCCAAAATTTCTTCCTGCCATAGTAAAGCTCATCTTGTATAAAAAAAGCAAAAAAAGTAAGTCACAGTCAAAATTTTTCCTTGGGGTGTTCTTCCAGGGTGTTCCCTACGTTGGGAAACTTGATACTGCACTTCGTCCAGGATGCACAATTGCCATTAAAGGAGAAGTGAATAAAAACCCAAAGAGGTATGTGTTACTGGTGGTTTTCGTTAGTTTTTTTTTTCTGTTACTTAACTGAGGTACTCTTGAGAATAAGTAGGCTTTTCCATTGCCTCTGTATATCCTTACTCACTTGCAAGTTAGCATCTGGAATCACCTGAAACTACAGTGCAGTTTCCTCAGGAACCAGCAGGATTGCCACTTTAGAGAGGACTTAAAAGAGCAGCTCCGTTGGGAAAAGTGAAGGTAAAACCTGTGTGTCTTAGCTATTAAATCTGTGTCATTCACAAATTTGTGTGTTTGTTTAAGGCTTTCTGTTGTGCAGAAAGTGTGAGCAAATGTACTGTACAGAGATAGCTTTTATTCTAAAGAGATCCAAGAGTAAGGATGTGGCAGGAATAGGTAAAACATAAGTGAGGCGAGTTGCTGGTGTGCCCAAATGCTGCATGTTACAATATTTCTCTGATAAACCTCCTTGGTGTAAGCATGAAGGTGCCTAAAATAACTGAGTGGTGAAAGTGATTAACTGAGTGATTAAGAAGGATGGAGCACCTCTCCTAAGAGGAAAGGCTAAGAGAATTGGGATTGTTCAGCCTGGGATAAAAAGTGCTTTGAGAAGAACTAATTGTGGCTTTCCAGTACATGAAGGGTACCTATAAGAAACATGGAGAGAGACTATTTAGAAGAGCATGTAGTGACTGAAAAGGGGAATGGCTTCCAACTGAGAGTAGGTTTAGGTTAGATATGAGGAAGAAATTCATTACTGTGAGGCTAGTGAGACATGCCCCATGTCTGGCAGTGTTCAAGGCCAGGTTGTATGGGGCCCTGAGCAACCAGGTCTGGTGAAAAGTGTACCTGCTCATGGCAGGGGAGTTGGAACAACATCAGCTTTAAGGTCCCTCCCAACCCAGGCCATTCTGAGATTCCATGAAAGCTGATAGGGGAGTATGAGCAATAATTTTGATAGCAAATTAGGAACAAAGGATTGCAAAAAACACATTTTTCAAACATGAAATAAAGCTTGGGGAGTAGGGGAGCACAACAGCATGCTTTAGCATGCCCTTTACTTGAAGGATGGTTTTGGCTCTGCAAAAACATGCCTAAAAATGAAGCAATTAATGAGAAATGAAAATTATGAGAAGCATGTTTTCATATTGTGTGTGTATTACACTCCTGCTTCCTCAGGGCACGTTTCTTCCCTGCAGTTGAACAGCATTCTGAGTTCATACTGGAATCCAAGGTCTAGAATCCTTATCCACAGAGCTTGGATGGACTCAGATTGAATAGGATAATTAATACTTAGAGAGTAGTATTTCTTTTCCTTCTTTTAGCTTGAAAAGTTTATTAGCACTTTTCAAGGGCTAAATGTGCTCAGATGCGTATAAGCATGAAGAGGCTTTTGGCTGTTAAAGCATGCAAGCTGTCTGCTTTTTATAATTATGCTTTTAAACCTATATATTTATATAGAGTTTGTAAGTTATTTCATGTCTTTTGCTCAGTTCACACAGCTTTAGGTGTTTCTTTTTCTTGGTGTAAAAGAGATCTTCACAGCTTGGAAGTGTTGCAATATTTCCTATCTGGACTGAATCATTCTCAAAAGAGGGCAACAGTCTGACAGCTGGAACTAATTTGGGTGGGGAGGAAATATTATTTTCTTCAAATGCAGTAAGGTCTTTGCCACAGGTTGAAGCATTCGTTTGAACTTGAATGACTGCTCCCTTTGATCGCCCTTCTCCAGATCTCCCCTTTAGGAACCCTGTTTGGTGGGCATGTCTGAGATGGTAGAGTACTCAGCCTGGGCAGAGCTTTGCTGCCTACAAAATAACATTTTGTATGCATGGCATCCCAGCAGTCTTAAAGGCATGGAGAGAATCCTTGAACTTTTCCTTAGAGTCCAACCTGTTTGTTGGCAGAAAGAATATGGTATCTTTAGGTAAAACAAAGGCTCCCACTCTCCATTGCCTGAGTGAAAGAGGTGGGGGAGCAGGCAGCTCTGTATGTTCCTGTGAGAATGCTGCTTCCTAGTGCAGTAGGGGAGCCACTCTTGGCTCAATAGCTTCTTGCTGAGACATGTACAGAAAGCTGTGAGTGATGAAGTGGATCTAGCCCGGGTCATGTCCTACATTTGCTGCCTCCAGCAAAGGTGTCTGTGCAGAGGAGACAAGTGCATGCTGGCTGACTGCCTGCTTGGTTCTTCAGGTGAATCACAGCCCTGGCTCCCAAACAGCCTGAGTATTGGCTAAGGAATTGGTAAATGGCATTGACTGCTGTTTTCATGTCTGTAAACCTTGGTGCAGTAAACTTTAAAAAATGTCTTCCAGCTTTGCAATAAATCTGAGACCAAGTGACTCAAAGGACATTGCTTTGCATCTGAATCCCCGAATGAAAAATAAAGTTTTTGTAAGAAACTCCTACCTTCATGACAGCTGGGGAGAAGAAGAAAAGGAAGTTGCTAACTTCCCTTTCAGTCCAGGGATGTACTTTGAGGTAAGATTAAATGAAAGAGCATCAAACTGAAAAATCTGCCAAATGGATTAGCATTGGTTCTTAAATGTCCTAATACTAATACAGATTTAAATAAAACTGCTATTCCTGCATTTCATGTCTTGAAAATACTATTTAATTAAATTAAATTAAACTAATTAAATGGGACCATAGAGAGCAGAGATTTGTCTTTATTTAGTAACAGTTTTCTTTTTAAGTAGTTGCAAAAATTTAAATTATGGTAAGAGCAAATTTAAATTAAATTGAGCTGGACTTGATGATCCTTATAGGTCCCTTGCAATTTACGTTATTCTGTGATTCTGTGAATTTTATTGATGCTCCATTTTTTGTTTTTAAATGTTGCTTTTGCACAAAACATTATTTCTAACAGAAACACATCTTGCCGAAGTCTATGCTAGGTCATCAGATTGTTTTTCACATCTTACCTGAGCTTAAATCTTAGCTGTTTCTTTTCTTGCTTTCCAGCTGATTATTTTCTGTGATGCCTACCAGTTCAAAGTTGCTATTAATGGTGTTCACACTCTGGAGTACAAACATCGTTTTAAACAACTTGAAAAAATCAACATTGTGGAAGTCACGGGAGATGTTCACTTGTTGGATGTGAGGAGCTGGTAGCTCTTTTCAATCAGTACTAAAAGAATTTAACCTCTTCTAATGACAGTGCCTCCTTGTCAAGTACAAACAGGTGCTGACTCATGCTGAGCCTGCCTTTTATCGATCTAGGCTTTGCATTTGCCTCTCTGAGTTGGGCAAGGACCAGAAATGCTAACTGCAAATTTAAATCCTTCTCTAGTCTTCAGTTTCCTGGCAAGCTGTTAGTGTTTGCTCAGATAAATCTCCTGCATTACTGAACCTAGCAATATGAAAATGCTGCATCATACTGTGTCCAACAATTGCACTCTGTAAACTACCATTTAGCATTCCTTGACACTGTACGTTCAATATTGTGAAGTAGAAATGAGACTGAAATAGAATCCAAAGATAGTTATCCACTTCATAAGGGATGTTTATAATTTATTTAATATAGAATGATGGATTATAATTTTATATGTCTTAATTTATGTTAGCACCAATAACCTTTACAATGAGGCTGGATTAAGCAAACAGTTGACCCCTTACTTCTGGCAAAAGGCAAGAAGTTTGATCTTAGCCTGCTGCTGCAATAGCACCTTCTCTGACATCTATGGTTATGTCACCTCCTGCTTACAAGGGCCCAAGATTTCTCGCTTTTTGTTTTCCAAAGTGAAACACAGGAAAGTGATGTAGCTGGTTTCAATTACATGAACTTTTGAAAGCTTGTTTGATCTGAAGTGGCTCTTAACTGGGTTAAGAATCCTTGAGCTCTGAAGTATATGTTTGTGGGTTTCATTTTTAGAATATGTCTGAATCCAGGCAGTCCAGATAAAGTTTCAGCTGAGATGGCATTTGACTATTCAGCAGTGGACTAGAGAACGAATCCTTTTTCAGTCTTGTATTAAAATACTATCTACGTGAAATAAACTGTTCCTGTTCAGTTTTCCATACAAATGTCAGTCTTTTTATATCCTTTTTAAAAATAAATTACTGTTGGTTGTCAATACATGCCTGAAGGATGTCCCTGTATGGCTTAAGACTGCTAATACCGAAGCAATTTCAAGAATAAGATGTACACTAAAAGACTTTAAATGAGCAAAATTAATGTATAAAAAGCATCAATAAAAACATACTGAACTCTGTTTTTCTCCAAGTGTAGATAAAATCCCTTTTTGTTCTATTATCTTGTTTTGCTTTGTTATTGTCTTACCAGTTTTGTTATTGTCTGACCCTGACTGGAGAGCCATTTCCACATCAAGGAATTGGCAATCCACAGAGCAGTTAACCTGAGCAGGCGCTGGGCTGGGCCGTGCTGATGCGGCCTTAAGGACAGTGTTGTGTTGTGCTGTGCTGTACATACCCCTTGGCTGCAGAATACTCATTGGACGAGAGGAGCTGGTAGGCTCTTGGCAGTAACACCACATGTGTGTTCTTGCCTTTAGCTAAGAGTAGAGCACATGTTCTCATGGGAATGTCCTTTTTTGTTTGACAGCAGACACAATTAACAGTTTTTAGAAAATCCTGTAAGAGCTTGATGTGGTAATCTTTCCACATCATGGATCTACATGTCATGCTGCACCCTGGACAGAGGCTCGTTCCCAGCACCCAGTGGGATATAACATCCTCTGTAGAGTGTCAGTTCTACCCCATTGCATTTTAAACCCTATTTCACAGAGTAAGTGCCTTTCTTAGCACCAGTTTAATGAACCAGCACCTCGTGCTGCAAAAGAAGTAGTAATTTTTTGGGTAAATTCACTATCATAGCAAGCAATTTATTTTTGAACTTCAGCTAATCAGTAGCAGTCTTTCAAGACTGTAAAGCACATTTAGTTCCTACATTAATCAGTTTCTTGGAACTTCTTTTTCAGTATCTTCAGTGGGTATACTTTTTACCTCCTTACAGATGACCGAAAAAACCCAGATTTTCAGGATTGCAGTGCATTGGTTCAGTGAAGACCATGCTTGGAGCATGACAGCCCCTCCACTGGGACAGTAACTGTATGCCCCGAGCACAGTGGAATTCACTGAGTCGCATTCAGGATTTGTTTATAACCTGTGCCAGTTTCCCACTGTTAAGAAAAGAGCAGTTATGGAAAAGACGTAAGAAAAGTCCCCAGTCCATCCAGAAATGATAAAGCCAGATTCTTAAAATATTTTATTAAAAAGTTAAAATCTTGTTTCTGATAAAAATTGTTATGACAATTTGCCTGTAACACCTGAATGTGTAAAACTAACACTTCAGACAAAATTTGAAAACAAAGGGCATAAACTTAGAAGTAGCTTTGGAGTGGTTCTCCCAAAATGACTTCCAGTTGTTGAATTGTCTTCTGACACTGCTGTTCAACTTCTTCACATTCATCTAGAAAAAGAAATTAAGCAGGAATTAAGTAGAGCAGTGATTGCAAGGCTACCCAAGGAAGGCTTCATCACTCATCAAGGTTAGAACCATCCTCAAACAACATATATGAAATTATTCAGAAATAATTTGTCACTGAACTAGGCAAACTCTTTCTACTAACACTGATATAAAACTTGCACATGGAGAGATGTGCACAAGCTACAACACTGAAGAAACCACTGTAATGTAACTGAACTTCATGAGTGTTTGGCATAATCCATTTTAGTTTGCATTTTGCACAGTATAAGCTACCATATACAAATCCATAAGATTTATAGCAGTTATAACAATGAGCCTGTCTGAATCTTTGAAATTAGTCACCCTTCACTAATGTCAGTTTAAAACATTACCTTCCATAAGCTCAGCTAAGAATGGAATAGATTCTGGAAGCAGGACCAGGTAGTTCTCCTTCAGTTTCTGCGCAACTTCTATCAAAGCAAGCAGGGCGGCAAATCGGACCTAAACCAAAACAATTACGTAAGGAAACAAACATTACAGTATAGTTCCCCATTCTCCCCCACCCCTACCTTCCTTCCATTCATTAGAAGGTTATAATCTTTCATTACTGAAGGGAACTAGTTTTAAGCTAATTTAAATATTAACATCTGTTAACATAATGGCAAATAAAAAACAGGTTGTAAGAAGCAGGTAATGTTGCTGGAAGTTATTTGATAAAATGGACTTTAACTTCCTGTCACAATGACACTTCCACTGTATCAGGGCTTAGCTCAGCACTGTGAAAAACCAAGTACGCTCCCTTGATATCTATAACCTGTCAATAGGAGAGTCTTGACAAAACTATGAACAGGCCTGAAAGCTGGTAACTGTCTTCCCGTTACCCTTCTAGAGTGCCCCAGTCTTCACACACAATTAGCTCTTATTCCAACAGATACAAAATCTTCAAAAAGCCCACACCCCACAGTATGAAAGATGGAATATTGACTGCTTACAACAAGAGCAGAAAAACATGTTGCACCCATCTTTACAACTTGAGAGTACTGTGGTACAGCACCAGTATCTTAATTTAGTCTACTATTTCAGCAATGACTTGGTTAATTCACTTCTGATTTGAGGGGCACTGTTTACATTTTCTAGCACAACAAAGAAAACCAAATTCTGATAGCTCCCAACCTTAGGAGAACTGTGCCTTGTCTTCAGCAGGATCTGGTAGTTCAGTGGTTTCCAAAGAGAATCATCTGCCATTGCCACTGAAAACTGAGCTATGCAGGGTATCAGGTGTGCTGTCACTCTTTCCTGGAACTTCTCATCTCCTCCAAGCACATTTTCTAGCTGTGGAAGTAAAACAGATTCAGGGTCAGATAAACCCAGCCAAAAATATTCTAGCTTTGGCTTTTAGGTACTCAAGAATTAAGTCAAAGCTCATCAGTGGGAGTGCACTGGTCTGCAAGAGCTCAATAAACATGCAAGAGCCTTACAGAATGAAGACATTTTTAAAAAGGATGAAAAACTCAGTAATTCAGAGCCTTAGGCAAAGAAATCAATATTGTCTGTGGCCCAAAACGAATGAACTAATCCCCCCATTTTTGTTAAGGGGGAGGACTGACACTTGGTTTTTTTTAACTATGGAAAAAAAAAACAGCTATGAATTGTTTCTATGGATTTGTCAATACCTGATCGATCAGAGGCTGCATCAAGGTTTCTGCTCTTTCTTTACTCAGGAACTTCTGGGTGTCAAACAGGAAGAGCTTGTGCAGACAGTCCATGGTGAACTGCAACAGTAGACAGCTCTTTTCTGTGCTGTTGTCAGAGTCAAAGAAAGCTTCATCTACACATGACCCAAGGAGAAGAAAAAAACTATCATCAATGATATGAAAACACAAAACTTCTCCCTGCAGGACAGAAACATTGCTACTCTGTCAATGTAGCTAAGGGATGCACGACATAGCAATTATGTACTCATCACTCAGAACAATAAAGTGGATGTGATACTTTATCCGGCTTTAAGCTACTGCCCTAGCAGGTCTGCTAGTGATGAAAATAGAAAAGAATAGCCACTGGCTACAGAAGTGCTTGGCCATACCTGTGGATATGGAGAATTTCTTCAGGTCACTACAACTGGGATGGGCAGAATTTCCCAGAGAAAATAATAACGCCTATTTTTGCCCAAGAATGCAGAGGAGTCTGAATACACCAGGCAGCACATAAGAGAAGTCAGTGAATGAAAAAAAAAAAGTAAGAAGAGAAACAAGTCTCCCTCTTTCTACACAATTTCATCCTCGGGAACTCACTGGGACTGACATTGAATATTTCCATTTGGTCTCAATATTGTAAAAGCAGCCCCATGCCCATGGATGAAAAATGTCCTTTGGTTCCATCAGAGGAAGATTTCTCATTTACCAGAGGAAGAAAAAAGAGAGAAATGAATTATGCGTGCTGTGAAATAAATCCTGTAAGACTAAAATTTCTGCAATTAAAATTAGTCTCTCAGCAATCAAGACTAAGCCTCTCTGCAGCCAATAACTGACAGCTTACCAGTTTTAGAAATGTTGACCTGGTTCAGTGTCTCAGCAAATGGCTTCACTAAATGACCAGCAAAGAGGGTGAAGAGCCCCTTGAGCTTGTCTGCAATGCAGTCTGCTATTCGATGGAATGTCAGCAGCCTGTCTTTTAGGGTAGCCTCTGTTTTGGACCAATCAAAGAGCTGAAAATGAAAGGCAGATTAGCTGTTTCCTCTGTCTGTGCACTGGAAAACACAAATATACTGATGCAGATGAGTTACATTTAGACTTCTTACCTTGAAGAAGAGGGGCCTGAAAGAAGCCTCGGAAAGTTTCATAACCATACTGATTAGACAATCAATAATGTAAGCCTCTATCTTACCAACTTCCTCTAAATCATCCTAGAAAAATCAGAAAACATAATTATAAGTTTGAAATGTAAGAATTTGAGCTTTCAAAGTACAATTTAATTTTGTCTATTTCAGACGAAATACTTAACTACCATGTTTTCCACCATAAAACCAATTTGGAACAGAATATCTGATACCCAGAATTTCAGAGCATGTGTACAATGGAATCTACTAATCTTTTTTTTAACAACAGAATGGGCATGTAGAGAGGTGCAGCTGCCACTCATCCTCCCAATCAAGCTACCTCGGCATGCTCTGTTCGGAAGTCCAAGACTTTCATGAAAAATGTTGTCAGTTCAGGCTGATGGGAGATCACGTGTTCCTTCTCCATACCAGCAATGTGCTCCTTCAAAATGTTCATAAGGGGACCCAGGCAATTCTGCCAAAAGAAAAACAAAGCAATGCAAAGGCAACTGTGATACTGAAGGTAACTGAAAAACATAATTAGGGACTTGGATTTATGCACTTCATGCATTTACTCACTGAAATACTGTCGATAAAATAAATAAGCTTTTTCCCTGTACTTTTGGGGGCTGAAGTTAGTAGGATTTCTGAAAAGCATTTTGTCTACCTTCTGCCATGCTGGAGAGAATTCTGACTCATGTTCTCAGCACAAAAATGAAGTCCTTTATGAATGGTATGATCTCCCAAGTGTTCATCATCTAACACGCAAAGGACATGAAACTGCTGGATCTCTTCCAGATCTACCTTTCCTGAATCACCACAACAGTACAAAAAACCCCAGAGATTATGATATAAATACTATATATTATAATATATATAGTCTTTGTAATACAAAGACTATGGCAGATTTGGCTGGGATAGAGTTCATTTTCTTCAGAACAGCTCACATGGTGCTGTGCTTCAGATCTGTGACCAAAACAATGCTGATTACACAGCAGTGTTTTTAACTATTGCTGAACAGTGCTTGTGAGAGTCCCTTTGTTTCTCACTCTTCAGCCACAGTGAGCAGGCTGGTGGTGGCCAAGGTGCTGGGAGGGGACACAGCTGAAACAAATTTTAACCAGCTTGTTTCATTTTTTCTTCTCCTTCTTTATCACAGGAGTGAAGGATGAAAATAACCCTTACCTTGCGGGTATGCAGCACTTCACTGTAACACTTGGTAACTGCAGGCAGGAGTATTCGGGGGGCCAGCCTCGTGGCTAGGATGGTTTTCAGTGCTGTTACACGGACACTTATCTGGGAAGTAGGGCCGAACTCGGCCACAATCTTTTCCAAGCGGACAACCTGTGAGGAATTCCAACAAAAGTCAGAACTACTTAGCAACTTAAGAATTTATTTTATAGTAGTGTCTGCTTCAAATGTCAGACAGGAATTTTGCTGCTTGCACCACTTCGAACAGCTTGCATTAAGCTGTCTGTGTACAAAGCCTCACTGTCTTCAGAAGACAAACAAAAATGCCCATGTCAGCAGCAGAGGGTTAGAATGACTCCAATAAGAGTGCCAGATACACATTTGAGGAGACTGAATATTCTGGCATGATCTTTCATAATTTGTCTCCCTTTTCAAAGATGCAAAATACAAGCTATCTGAGGGAGGAGAAGGAGATGCTCTTAGGTTCTGTATCTGAGTTACCTGCATAAGAAAGTGAGTAGTATGTTATGAGCTTTAAGACAGGAAGCACACACTCCTACTTCAGTTTCAGAGAAAAAAAAGTAATCTCTACAGCTTCTTCTGGGATCTGGGCAGGTCCTGTCCCCCCTTTACACAGCTGTAGGAGTCACAGAGCTCACCTGCAACAAGCACTCCAAAAGGTAAGGACTAAGGAAGTGTGGCAGTGTTTCTGCAACCTTTAGCAGAGCAGTGATGGCACTCAGCAGGTAAATCTCATTGGAGACCAGCTCCTTCTTACTTTTTAAAGTCTTCAAGAGTGCTGGCATCAGCCTGTGAATAACCAAACATAAACAGAGAAAGGTGAAATAACTGAACATTTGGAGGTATGTTTCTAAACAAATAAATCCATCTGTTGAGCCTGCAGGGACAATTTTCACAAAAATTTTTACAGGCGTATTTGAGAAAACTCAGTATTCTGGGCTCATTGCCATATTTTTTTTGAAGCTAATAAAGGATATTAGATTTAGAATCACAGAATGGTTTGGTCAGAAGAAATCTTTAAAGATAATATAGATAACACCTTTCACTCTATCACTCTCTCTATCACTCTAACACTATTTACTCCATTCACTAAAGCCCTATCTTTAAAAATTTAATGACAATAAGAGACTTGTATTTGTAAAGAAATGAAACAGTCTTACAAGGAACAAGTTAGATACTTGGATTCTTCTTGGATAGGGAGAATAAAGTAATGGAGCATGAAGGGTTTTCAACTGTACTAGTTCTCATGTTTTTAAATGCAATCTCTTCTACCAGAAAAAAAAACCAGACCATGGTCTGATTTTTATAAAGCCAGAAAGGTTGCCTCTCTAGTGACAGCAGCAGACTCCATAAGGAACTCTATTGTGCATGATAAAAGTCTCGCAATGTTCTCCATTAGTTTCTTAGTTCTATGACCACAAAGCACCTTCAAGCACTAGCAATACTTTTAATCTTGTCTATACAAAACTCACAAAGGGCAGACTGCCTTCAGCAGCATTCTTTCAGTAATGCATTTTGGTACAACTAATTCCTGCTGCAGTTGGTTCTGTTAAGAACCCAACAGTACCTTGGAAGCTGAGGTATTGCTTGGGCTTTCAGTGTACAGGTGACCTCAGCTATACAGAGCAAAGCACTTCCCACCACATTTTTTTCCTCCTTCTCTGAAGAAATGAGATCAATGGCCATTTTCAGGACAGGCACAAATGGTGCTGGATTTTCTGTGCCAAAACCTTTGCAGAGCAGCTTGAGGCTGAACAAAGCAGTCTGCCTGTTGATTGCTTGCTCCTCCTCTTCCTCCTTTCTTCTGCACTTGACAATGGCAATCAGCTCAGGAACCAGCTCTAAGAGCTGCAGGATCTGAGGAAAACACACACATCAGACATTCAGTTAGAAACTCAGGACCTGCAAGGTAGCTGTGGGCAGGTAGCCTTCGTGTCACGGCTCAAGAGCCTTGCCAGACTCGCAATTGGTACCTGGCATCTTTACATGGGGTCAAGCACTTGCACATCAATCTCCTTCTGGGTACTTTTGCTAAAGGAACTGGGTTTAACCCCTTTGCCTCACCTGGCTCTTCTGCCACTTGGTGCGCTGCTGCACCTTGTTGTTCAGGAGGTCCATGGCCTTGCGTCTCACCGATGGCAGCTGATTCACCATCAGTCCCCCAATTACAGGGATGAAGGTTTCTGTAGGCAGTAAGGCATTGACCTACAAGAAAACAAACAAAACAATACCATAAATGCTTTTGCATGCACTGTGACATTGCAGCCTGCTGATAAGACTCTCTTCAACTTCCCTCATGGGTTTCAGGGTCAAAGAAGAGAGGACAAGCCAGCAGTGCTGTATCTGAGGCATGCAAAACAACAAAGTAGGTTCCAGCTAGTCTGTGTTCACTGGCTTCAAAGCACCCATTATCCACTAGCTCTGAGATTTCCTCAGCAAATCCTTTTGTCTGCTCTCATGACTATCCCTCTTTACACAAAATAATTCTGCCAATGTCCTCTGCATGTACACAATGAAAACTGGAGAATGCTTTACAGGTAAAAAAAAAATAAAAAAATTCCAAGCTGTAAAAGATCTATGTTCTGACTTATGCAACAAGATAGCCACTCAAATTCTACAAATATATTACTAATCAGAAAAAATAGTAAGATGAAAAGTGTAAGGATTTAATTTAATGTAGAAATACACAACAGCATTAGCTAAGTTATTTTATGAGTTAACAGTGAGAAATGCTGCCAAGAGCCATTTTTCTCCACCAGACATAGTGAAATGGCTGCTTACAGCCAGTAGAATATTAAACTAAAGGAAACAAGCATTTCCTGATTTTTGTTCTGCTTGTCCTAAGAAGCTGTTAGTTGTAGTTATCAAGTTGTTAGCTGAGTTTAAACATTGATGTACCAGGCTGCAGACCATCCAGTGAAATATAGTACTAATGCAACAGGAAACCCTACCAAGTTTATAATCATATTAACAAGCAAAAGCAGCAATGTCCCAGTGCTAACATGCGGGCTAGTGAGACTTACTTTATCCAGCATATCATAGCACTTGCTAAGCAGAACCCTCCAAAATTTGGCCGTTGGCTTGTCCACATTTCCTTCCACTGAAGATGCCACAGTATTTATGTAGTGAAGAACTTCTTCTAACAGCCTAGACAGAAAGGAAGTAAATTTTAGCAAGTAACAAGAAGATTAAAAAAGTCCATTGTTATTACTGGAAAAGATAAAATCTCACAAGACAACAAAAATACATGGAAATGAAATAGAAAAATTTAAAAATGAGCATTCATGGAACATAGCATTTAAAAATAAATCTTACACCCTTTTTCTCTTGGAACAAACATAAAAGCTAAGCCTCTGCAAAAGAAACCCTTAATTTCCTATCACTGGCTTTTACAGCACAATGGCTGCAACTGTGATCTTTGATTACTGGTACTTACACCAATACAGAGGCACCTGTGAACAATGATCTTTTTTTTTTTTTTCCTACCAATGAACCAATGTGTTTTGCTAAAAATCTGGAATTCCTTTCGTGATTTAGACATGAATAGCATGACAGTTATGGCCAAGCATGTAAATAACCTCTATCAAAAATACAGAAAAAGAATGGATACTGGGTAGAGCAATCTTTCAGAAATAAAAAGTTTCACATTCCATTAAAAATAAAAACAAACTAAAACCAAGTAACTTGCACATAATAAATACTGTTTGTTGCAGAGGAAATTTAAGAAGTATCATTAGAATAAAAGATATTCTAATGGCACTAAACTTAAAGATATTCCTAGGTTGCAGTAAAAGCTAAGAATAGGAGTAGGGCATATTTAAAGCATACCTCTGTTCCAACTCCTGCAGCTCTTCCGTTTCTTCATATTCAACTATCTGGTTTAAAAAGCAAGAATGAAAATATGAAACTTACCTCCCCTCATTAAACTAAAATGCCAGAATACACAAATTTGGTTTTTTCGAATCAAATGTCCACTAATGTGGTAATTATGAGTCCCTACACCTTATTTAAGCCATCATTCTAGAAGGAAATCTGAGCACCTTGGGCAATTCAGTCACATTAGCAAATACATTTCATACTGGTGGATGATCTTCAGCTGAAAAACTGGGACTACCAGCTAGAGTCAGAGCCTGAAATTCATAACATTTTGTCTTTTCAATTAACAGCATGAATCCCATGCTGAATTTAGAGTTACATAGACTGTGAGTGAAATCCCAAGCTCCATAAAGCCAGTGGGAATACACTGGGAACAGAATTTCACTTGGTTACCTATGCATCAGTCACACAAATGGAGACTGTCTGGAAAAGCCTTAATAAAAAAATAAATAATATTACTGAGAGGTTTCAAAACTGTGTCAATAAAGATGTCAGCAAGATACGCTGGACAGTGCCACCCCTTTGAATATAAAGTCATACAAAAAGGTAAATAACACCTCAGCTATTACAATATGGCACAATCACTTACTGTGATCAGTCTAGAAGCAAACTGCCATTTTTACCTTTTTCACAAAACTCTGAGATGACAGAAGTTGTGACATGAAGGAGACTGACAAGAATTTGAAATGCCGGAGTTGTTTGTCGGAGTGAGACTCCACATTAAAGAGCTGTCCATCCTGATTTTTCGGCTTGGTCTTACATGTTCTTAACTTTTTTGTCCCAGGATCATCTGTTGAAGACATTGACAAAACAAATTTGCATCCAAGAAAAAATATATTTAATTTCTGATCACAGAAATGAAGTAAAATTACAGTGTTCAAAGCCCCATCTAGCCTGGCCTTGAACACTGCCAGGGATGGGGCACCCACCACCTCCCTGGGACACTTGTTCCAGTGCTTCACCACTCTCAGAGTAAAAAGTTTCTTCCTTATATGTAGTCTGAATCTATCCTCTTTTAGTTTAAAACCACTACCCCTTGTCTCTTATATTAGGAAGGTTTACATGCATTGCTGTCTCTGTTTTGTGGTTACCTTCTTTATTTTCTGGCAGCTCTGTCAGATATTGGATTATCTTCATCACGCTCTGGAACTGCGAACGTACATTAAATTCGCAGCAGATGGAAATCCAAAATTCAGTGTCTGCTTCCAGAACAGCATCCTGTTAATAGTTCAGAAAAAAAAGAGAAATATTTCAAGGATTAAGAAAGAATATTTCTACCAACACTAATAAAAATACTCGAAAATGCCTAAGTGAGCTTGTGAAAATGCCATGCTGAGCTGGACACTTCCAGGATTAACACCAGTGGTAAAAGCAGCAAGCCCTTGGAGGGAACATAGCTCCAGAGGGGATAGAGAGATAAAACTGCTGCAGCAAAGGCAATCTTCTCACCAATGTTCCTTTAATAATTCTTTCTGTTTTCTTCATAAACTATGCTTTCACCTAATCTCAGGGCCTGCCTACACAAAAACTTACTAGGGTTTTCACCTTGGTCTGTAGAGAAAGACCAGTATCATGTTTCACAAACACAACTGAAGGAAAAAAACCCAACTATTGAAGCACTACATAATTAGATTATTAGCTCCTCAGATGAAGGACTGCTGTACAATATGATCTGATTTATTGCTCAGGCTCCAGGACATAACACTATTGAATGTACAGTACAAGTCATAGCCAACATCACCATCAGGTCCTGCTGTAGCACAAATCCAGAGCTCACTACCTTTTCCAGCATAACCTGGGGCTTCTTAGGAACCTTCCTAAAGGCAAGACCACGAAGAAAAGAGATCAAGCTCTCAAGGACAAAGCTGGCCCCTCAGCCTGCTAACCTTGTCAGTGCTTGGTGTTGCTGTCACAGTTTTGGTCACATACTGCTCAAAGAGCAGCACCAGGAGAACCCAGAGGAATTTGTCTCCTCCCACCGTAGTGATCAGCTGGGACAGGATGGGCAGGCGCCGGTGCTCCGGCACGTGGGGCAGGGCATCCACAAACACACGGATGATCTTGATCACCACCTCCTCCACGCTTCCCGAGGACTCCGACAAGTCACTGTCTTCAGCCTGTGCACAAACACAGCAGTTCAGACAGGTTACTGCAGGTGGCTGCAAGGCCTTTCTTGCAATTTCAGAAAACAAGAGAAAGCACTAAGTGCCAGGTAACAGCATTGCCAAATGCATAACCTCAAGGAAAATGCAAGTGTTCCCAAGTAAAGTTTTTAATTATAGTTCCTTTTCAGTGTTAAAGGAAGATGCTTCAAATAAAATTTTTAAAAAAGGAAGAAAAAAAAAGAAAATAAGAGAAAATCTCTACTTGGCATCAGCTGAAACAAACAAGACATTTTCAAGAGAAAGCAAAGCCACATCCTTCAGAAAACTTTGCCTGAGTTAGGGTCTTAGATTCAAGGGCCTAGGAAAAATAATGTACATGGGCTACATGGTCTCAAGTAACACGGTCTCAAGTAACATGTAATAATCGTGTGCCATAAATAATTTATCACAGAAACTTGTGTGGGCTGCTAGGAAAGGTTTTAAAGAAAAAAAAATTAAAGAAATTAATTTGTCTCTCTTTTTATATAACAGAGAACTATAAAAGGATGAAAAATGTATACACATACAATTAAGTACAGCCTGGGAAATCCTCAGTCCATTACTGAAGACATTTTTTCCCCCCAATACATTTTTACATGACATTTATACATCATATTTCATGTTTAAATCTAATTATCATCAAGAATTAAGATTTCTTAGGTGCAAATGAAATCTCAGTGAAGAAAATGTTGATTTGAAAAATGAGGCTCTATTTTTGCTTTGGTTTATAGCCATTTATCTAAGAGGTTTCAGGCAAAATCAAGAAAAGCCCCACAAACACCAAATGGAAGAATAAAAGCACTTCTACTTCTTTCAGACCATGTCTACTATTACCATGACATATTACAGGACTAATAACCAGATTCTTCCTTCCAATGGCTCCTCTACTGAACCTGACTGCTATTTTTATGACAAAAAGCTTGAACTTAAAGTTATCCTCTTTTCCTCTCCACATATATAATGCCACATATATTGTGGCAATTTTGGCTCAACCATTTATAAAGTGCAGGAACTCAAAAGACTGAAAAGAAGCAGCAGTCTGATGAACTTGGTCAGAGAGAGAGGAGTCTGAATTACATTATATTACATACAATTTAATGTCTATCAAAATAATCCTAGAGTAGGTGACAACTTATTCTATCACCAATATTCTAAATAAAGTTATTTAATTAATAATCTTTCCATTAAGTAGACAAATGTACCTGTATAAGAGCAGGAATAACCATCTGCACTGTCTTGTTAATTACTTGGAAAGTGTAGGTATCATCCAGACGCAAGACATTTGCTCCCATGAATGTAAAAATGGGCATAATGTTGTGAAGAACTTTATCCTGGAAAAGAACAGATGAAATTAGTTCATGCTGCTGTGCATATTATACCTTAAGGCATTTCTCACTCCCACAAATGACACTAGATTCCTATTAAAAAAAAACCCAAAACCAAAAGAGAATCATGATTATCTTTCAAAATCTCCCTAAATGAGTTTTAAATGCATATTGTCCCTTAATACTACTTACTGAGGGATTGGTAGAGCTCTAAACATTATTTAGAAACCAAGACACACATCTAAGCAAGTAATTAGAGAGTGGAAATTGAGAGTTTTGTATGGTGAAACACCTTGTATCCTTCCACTCAGCGCCAGGTGAATACAATAAAAACCAGCCATGAGGAAATCTGCAGAAGCACAAATGTGGTTGTGGCACAGATTCCAGTGATTTTCCCACCCACCTTCTTTTTTATCTGTAAAACATCTGCAATATCCACAATCATACAGTGTAAACTAACCATACTCATTTCAATTTTTGGCTTTTTGGGGGCCTAGACTGTAATAGTAACTAAGCGTGTCACTTAGCTCCAAAGTTATTTTCCTAGAGTTTGCCAGGACTTAGAGCAATAAATCATGGGCATATATTTTTCATTTAGTTTTAGTGAGTGGAAGAGGTGTTTTAGATTTTAAATGTGCCATAAGGTGAATAAAAAATGTTTCCTTCTATTCTGACCTTGAAAATTTTCTAAGAACCAATATTAATGTAAAATAAATGCCTGGTTCTAGCAGGTGGTGGCAGTAAGATGGACAGAAAAATCCCAAACAATAAAACTACAAAATCCTCCAAAAATTTATCAAAAACATCACAGTTTTGTCTTTCAGAAAACATGTTACCTTTCCAAATGTGTGGAGAAAATATTGAAGTGAATATAGAAATGCAAACTGAATTTGATACACCTGTATACATTTTGCTGGTTTAGAGTTTTACTGGTTTAGAGTTTCAAAGCAAAAGAATCATTGAACAGTATACAGCCAAATTTCAGTCCATACAAGAAAAGGCCTGTTTCTTGGTCAATTAAAATCAGAACAACCCAGTTCTACTATCAACTACCATTACATTTTTCAGTGTTGTACAAGATAGGAACTTGTAAGAATGCATGTGCTAACAGGCCAGGTGTTTTCCATTTTATATAAAAATGCAGGAGAAAGAATAAACAAGTCATGAGAACTCTGACCACAGTGGGAAGATGAGGCAGGGCTGGTGTCAGAAAGCTGCTACCATTTCTACTGCACTCAACTGCAAGCCACAAATGGCTGGTGACCAAAGCATCAAGACAGACGTTTGCTTTCAACTAAAACGGAATATAAAGTCCCAAAAGAGCAGGGAACCTGTCCATTTTGCCTCTAGCTCCTTTCCAGGAAGGTTTTTCCCTGCAGAGCAGATCTGTATGTTCTTCACTATATCCAATATTTGGAAAAAACCAAAAGGAGAAGAGCCGACGTATAAATTCCAGGTGTTACTTACAGGAAATATTCCAGCAACAGCACCAAGGAGCAGCAGAGCATGGTGGTGTGTCTGGGGCATTTTAGAAATCCTGATGCACTGAACTATCAGTTCCACATTGAATTTTTCTTTGTCCAGGATATCTGCAGGTAAAAATACTCACTGATTAACACATTAATGGTCAGCCATGTAGGAATAAACAGTACACTCAAGCACTGTTTTCAGTTTGCAAACCATACCTAAATACCTAATGCATCTAGAAAAAACAATTAGGAAGGCAAACTTGTATACCCTAATGGAGAAATCTCTCTCTCCTCAACAAAACAGTGTAGACTGAGGAAGAAAACCGAGTTGAGACCATTGTTTTAATGCTGAGCTGATGAGAGAATTTAGAGATGAGTCTCGTGATTTTTACCTGCTGGGACCTTGCTACCATCTGATGACAATTTCTGACAGATGTTCAGCAGGCAGCTGAGGATCAGCTGCTTTGTATATTCCATATTTTCTTCTTTTGATGCCGTGCGATCCAGACACCTATACATTCATGAAAAAAAAGAGATGGAAAAATAAGTAACGAAGCTGCATATTAAGATACAAATAAGAAACTGCAACTTTAATTCCACATAAATTTTAAACTGTGGCTTCCAAAAGTCTTTGCCAAAAGTTTTGGCAAAGACTCTTTACCAAAAGTTTCTTTTTTTGTTTTCAAATGCCTCAACTGGTCTAATAAAAGACACTTCTCAAAGTACTGCCAAAAACTTAAGTATAACCTGGACTATAATTGCCAGTCTATGTACAAGCAAGTCGTAAGGAAAGAAAAACACCCAATCTACATATAAACTTAGGATAAGTGCCTGGATATAGGGCTAGCAGGAAAAACAATTGTTTCCTTAGGTTACACTGGACTAAGACTGTTCCACAATGTGTTGGGAGGAATTTCAAAGCTTAGAGAATTAGCTCTTTATCTAATTAGCTTTAGCTCTGCTGAAGACACAAGTCCTGCCAATTATCCCAGTTTTAGGACAGGTGTCATCCTTCTTGGCAATACCAAGCCCTCTGCCCAGTAAAGTTTTCACACAGGAGAAGGTATGCATCAGGTAAAAATCTTACTGTTTCAAAGGGAAAAAAATCATAACCTCCCATTCCCCTCCTCCTCCTGATTGGCCTAAAAGAAGTTCAATTGAAAAAGGGAAGCTAAGCTACAAGACATGGCACCAAAGCAGAGACACAGTAGTCCATATTTCCATGCTTAGGGTGTCTGCTGCAGCAGAGAAGGCTCCAGGCTCTGTTGTGGGGGCACCATTACCTGCTCAGAAGGGTGAAAAGTGCAGGTACCAATGCCTGCGGACGCCGAATCTTCTTCTTATGCTGCAGTAGTTCCAGAATAAGCATCACCCTCTGCCAGCTGCTGTGCCTCGTTTCTGGTGCCAATTTTGCATCTTGAGGCTTTCTAAAAAGACAGGACAAACAATCAGGGGTTTTCAAAGGAAATGCTACAGTGCTTCAGGAAACACACACACACCCCAGTAAAAAAAAGACAATTTTTCTTTCACATAGTAATGTATGTCCTTTACTGCTGCTCCCTGGACGAGTGGCTTTTGATTGAAGCAGCAGCACATTTTAAACAAACAACAGAAAAAATTCAGACCAAACTTGAAAAGACAAGTGTTTCTTGGAAACACTTCTGGAAGTGGTGGCGGGGGAAATAGAATCTGCTACCAGGTAACTGTTCAAATGATGATCTGCTTGCCATCCAGGAAACTTGCCTCTCTGGAACTACTAGTGGTTAACACACTGACTATGCAGGCAATGAGGGGGTGTATGAGCATGTCTTTTTGCAAACTGTGACAAGTAGAGTTTACAGATCGGTCGATCTAATAGGTGATGATTATTCAAAATGGTCAAGTGGAAGAAAATTAAAAAACCTATTCTAGGTCAAACCAGGAAAATTAACTCAATATCTTGTTTCAATATGGCTGAAAGAATGTTTAAGGAGAGTGAACAAAACAATTCCTTATGAGAATGGAGAGAAGAAACAGGACAAAGATTTAAAAATTATATTTTTAAATTATATGATTGGTGATTTATTGGTGACTGGTGATTGGTGACTCATTGGTGATTTTAAATTATATGAAGGTGATTATATTACCACCTTACTGGAAACAAAATACTGTTTTTCAGTCAACTAATGAATACTTCGATAAATATCTGTTAGGTTTCAGCCAAGTGTATGCAATTTGTTCATGCATCTATATTTAAAACTAACCTTACTATTAACAAAAATGAATCTTGTTCAACTGTGTCAAGATTCTGTAACAGCAACTGCCAACAATAAATATACTGGACTTTTTAATATATTTTGACTGTGTTTCCATGAGCTCTTAAACAGTGACATGAGTTGGTTTTCCCATGCCAAAAGTAGCTTGTATTTATTTTACCGCGAAAAGAAGAAATGGTTGCTTGCGTTTTCAGTACAAACTATGCAATGTATTAAGACAATACATTTGGTGTTTTCAAACTGCATGGATAATACTTGTGGGTTTCTAGTTATTTTACCTCTGTTGCTGCATTTTCTGCCTTCTAGTCTGTTGAACAGTGGCCAGACTTTTGGTTTTCTCAGGAGGCTCCAGTTCTTTGACAATCTGCTCAGCACACACTGTAATCTGAAACAATAACGATGCAAGCACCAATGAACAATTTGCCACATCACATATCCATGCCCTGCCTTTTTAAAAAACACATCCCTTTCATGCACATATGGGTATATAATCCACATATTCCTGTCATATCCCAGAAAATGAAAGTCAGTGCAGCAGAAAAGGAGTGACTTTTGCTGCATTCATTCACTTAGTGTAGCAAATGACTGATAGGTGGCTATTAAAGAAACGCCTTTTAAGGGCAGTCATTTAACAAAATTTTCATGCCATTAACACTATTCTATTATTTGACAAAAAGCTTCCCATTCCTTTCCCACTCTAAATGATATAAACAACAAGTGTTACTGAATGTAGGTGACACAAAATCACGCTGCAATAGGTTCGAACATATTTCTGTGTTCTGGAAGTTGCCACTTACCCCTTTAAACACACTGCTGATTGTCTGGGCACAAAGTGGGTTCTTACAGTTTAAAAGTAAGTCAAACAATACTTTTAGTAGCTTCTGTTGCACCATCCCATCTGACACAGCTGCAAAGAATGGCTTAGTAATCTACAAAAGGGGAAAAAAAGGATGCAGAGAGGTTTACTTTAAGAGGGTAACAAAATTGCAAGGTGTTGAATTAATATATGTTGGATTCTGTATGACACACCCCATCATACAGTACTGCAAAAATCTGCATATTAACTAAGTATTTGTATATATCCAGGAATCTTAAAAATGTAGATCATATACATGTGAAATATCCAACAGAAACTGATTTCTGAATTTTTTCACAAAACTGACTGGTGTGAGGAACAAACTTGCTGTTGCCAGCCTTTGGGAAGTACATGCCAACACCTGGCCAATATAGGCCGGAATTTGTAGCTTCCTTCAAATTAAACTATTTCTCACCTACTGTATTTTGTTGATAATTTTTCCTCAGATGAAAAACATTAATAAAGCTCTTGCCTGACTGACAAAAACCTAAAACCTGTGGAACAGGAGTATCTGTAACAATACAGGAACTCATCTGTGAGCAAACACAGTATTGCTATTTTGTGCTTGTCAAAATGCAAAAGATAGAGCAAGCAGCAATATCTCCTTCTGAAAATTTTAAGAGTTTGAGCAGCCTGTTTAGATGTTTCAAAGACACCACAGAGATAGTGAAATCTTGTAGCAAAAAAAAGACAGGTCAAAAGCTATGGACTCCTCCACACAGAAAGAGCCTTGTAAATCCAATCTTAAACACTGTTAGCTGCTTGAAGCATAAAAATAAATAAAAGGTATTTCATAAAGCCATACCTGCCCAAGTGCCGTGATCTGAAATGGTGGAATTTCTTCATATATTTTCTTGGCAGCATGCAGACTTTTGATAAACAAATCCAGACTCTGCTGATTCTTGCACAGGAGGGTTGCTGAATACTCATTAAACTTTCCAAGCATTAGATGCAGGAGAATGACTTCATCTTTTAACATTGCCTCAGCTTTGTTAGAGACCTTCACTAGCAAACGATCTAGTGCAGGCAAGAGGTGAGAGAGAACCATCTGCAAACAGAAAATGCATAACAGAAGTTTTATCCATTCTCAATTTAACAACTTTCCAGTAGCACAGCTTCATTTCACTGCAGCATCCCTTCTCTCGGACCACACTGCATACAGTATTTTAGGCAACAGTTGTTCAACTGGAAAAATACAAGACATAATATGAGATTACCCCAAGTACCTGCTCATCTCTCTTTAGCGATTCTCATTTGCAGAACAGTATTTCATAATTTCAAAGTACAGAAACAAGGTAATTTTTCCACCCATTTATGACTGCTGTTTTCCACAAAACCCAAATGTGAAGCAAAACCACTCACCCCCTCTATGCAGTTCACAATGTTTTCAAGACACATACAACTGAACAGAACATAAAAATTAAAATTTAATTCTTGTTTTGAATTTTGAAGTCATGTATTTTCCAGCACTTGGAGAATTCTGAATATGCTAGATAAGAGTAGGTTAATATATATAAAAGAAATTCACAGTACTACTTAACACCTACAATTCTGTACAGAAAACTCTATGTTCCCTAACCAAAGTAATACATTTCTTCTGTAAAAATCTGCTCTGAAACAGTATTTTTTAGTAATATCAAGGGAGTTTCCTTAAAAACTCCAATGCAAAATTCTGCAGCCATTACATTCCTGGAAGGAGCATGCAAATGTTTTATGTTTCATTAAACCATACTTCACAGCTTTACTACATATTTTTGGAGGTGTCAACTTAATACCTTATAATCTAATACACCATGGAATTATTTAATAGCATTATCACTAAATAAAATGTGATTTCAGCATTTCACTCAAGTGCAGAACCCATAAAAAACCTCAAAAGGCAGCACTTACTTCACCATGGATTTCATGAAGAATTTTCATTAAGTTTCTTGCGATATATGATGGGAAAATAGGGCTCTGTACACAATCAAGTATGTTTTCCAAAGCTTCCAACAATTTTTTCTTCTGGGATTTCTGTTTTGGCTGTGTCTCAAGCTCCTCAAATAGAGTTCCCATAATCTAGTTCATTAGCAAAGTGAAAATTAAGTTATTTTCTTGCAATAAAAATGCCTTAAAAGAACAATTATTTGATGCTTTCATAACACTGCAATCTAGATATAAGCAGAGTTCTTCATCTGGGAATAAACCACTGTTAATGCCTCTTAGGTTCTCACCTCTCTGCACGTAATAAATCACTTGAATGTTTTTATAGTTCCTAAAAAATTATAAATCAGTCCACTATAGGATACCAAGACAATTAACTTTCCTGGTTAACTTGATTTCTTTTCTATGAGATCAAAGCTCACAGCAGGAAACAAAACTTGTATTAAGGTACGCCTTAATTTAAAACATACCTGTGCTATGTACGTAGGGTCAGATACAATCTCTTCTGTCTTTTGCTCTAAATGCTGAAGGAGAGGATGAAACAGAGACTCCTTTACTCCTCTCAAGGAATGGAGGCAGTTGAGAGCAGCCCTTCGAACTTCACTCACCGGACTACCCAAGTTAACTAGCAAAGACATCACCACTGCAAGAACAATGAGGGGAGGAAGAAAAGAACAGAGTAAAGTGAGGGGTGAAAATTTTACTAGCTGTCCCTGAAGAGGCATCAACATTACTCTGGAATTAAGAAGTTGTCTCTTTGCACTGTAAACCTCTAGGGTACACAAAACCAACACAAGTTTCACAAATTCATGACTCTGACCTTCATCACAGTCCTTATACTCATGTTTAAGCTCAGAGTTCATGTATTGCTACTGACTGTCACATCCTGACACTGCACAGACAGTAATGTCCTGCAACTGACTCGTTCAGCACAGCCCTGTGCTCCTTTAACACTTATAATTAAAAAAAAAAAAGGTGGCTTCACTTACTTCAGGCTTGGACTTACAACTGCACCAGTGAATCAGCAAGAGAACTGTCTCAGCCCAGTGCAGCTGAACATAAATAACTTGAGATACCCTCCATGGTATAAAATATTGTAAAATTGCACAAAATTAAAAAGTACATTGATTGAGTTCAATGATGAGAGACAGACAGATAGACAGATACTGTTTTACTTTACCTGGAGATGATGGTGATAGCAGTTGTTTCTTTTTCTGGTTTGTTTGTGATTCAAGCAGTGCATAGCCAATATACAGAGCCTGAGTCTGTAGCATTGCACTGACTTCATAGTTCAGTTGATTTGAAAGGTTATAACTGTAAGTCCATAAAATGGAAAGGAATTTGAAGAGAACCTCTGAATCCTTTAGATGTACCTTAAATTTAACACAACGTAAAAGAAAAATAAAAGAAAAAAGCACTTGTTTAATTTACTTGGCAAACTACTACTGAAAACATTTGATAAACCACCCCACACACTTCAAAGGAGTACACCGAAAGAGAACTTTGTCTCAGAAAAACAGAAAAGCAGTGTCTTTTGGGAAGAAAAAGTTATTGAGTAAATGCTGCATGTATACATTATTTACATATGCACGTGAAAAAACATGAGATGATGTAATAAGGAAACACAAAATTTCTCCTAGAAGTTTTCCTTTCAGTTTCTGTATTTAAACACAACCAAATTTTACAGAACAATCCTTTGTTGTGCTACCAGACAGAACCTAAACTTTTTGCTCCAACTTTAGGCTCTTGATCTTGTTCTATGAATCTGTGTTATGTTTTCATCTTTGCCTTCACTAGTACATTTGTGTTTTGGTGTGTTTTTTAACCTTAGTTTTCCATTATTACATTTAATTAAGGTTAAGTAACTCAGCTGAAGCTTACACTTCCATCTCCTCACAGTACTTGAATGTCACAAGCAGTGTTACATGACCTGTCGACCATTTTTTTCGAATTTTCCTTAAAAGTAATGCAACCATGAAATAGTTAATTACTCATAATTCAGAGCAACAAATGCAAAAATAATACCTTGAATAAGAGATTCATCAATGCTCTGTACTGAAGAGCATCACTTCCCTCACTAGCTCCACTGACAAGCAGGTCAAACAGCCCCAAAAGGAGGTGCAGGTAGTCTTGGCTATCTTGATTCAGAGACTCAGGATTCCACCAAGATTCCTCTAAAAAATACAGGTATAATTAAGACACAGCAGGTGCATAGGAACACCCTCAGAAACCAGGAGAAAACAGACATCTCTAGTTAAAAGAGGACAATACATTTGGTTGATTTCATGTTCACAAGTAAGTAATCTTTACAGATGTCAATAACAAAGGAGAAGGTTAGAGAAGCAACATGTCCTTGACTCCAACAACTTCTCAAGGAAAAAAAAATTAAGTTTATTTTTTCACTGGTGCAAGCGACAGGCAAAATCTTAACACCTACCTTTAGAAAAGGACAGGGGAGGTTTCAGGCCATTAATGAAGTTTTTCAATAAGAACAGGACCATAGCTGACTCCTCTGCATGAGCAGTCTCCTCACTATTGAGCTTTTCTATATATGCACTTAACAAGCCCTCAGGCATCAAAGTTTCCTCTACTGTTTCAACAGACCAACTTAGGGGAGTTTCCTGTGGATGAAAATCAGTTTTAATGTATTCTGTCACAATTCCATGCAACAGAAAACAGAAATTTAGCATTAAACTTCAGTCACATTTCATTTCCAGCCTCCAAAGAGGTATCCTTATGGACTGAATTACATTTCTGATTTTACATGGAAACCAGCATCTGCAGTTTTAAAGCCTATGCCAGCTCTTTTTACCATAATTACAGTTACAGAAATGAGGTGACAGAAGAATAAAATATCAGTCTATCTAAAATCTCTCTTCAAAGGGAATTGCAGCATTTTTGACAGTCAGTTTAACACTTTCATCTAGCTCTGTTCCAGAAAAATAATCCATATGTTCCAGATATTTGCATATACAAAAAATCATTAATGGAATAACTTGAGGTCAGAATAAATAATCACCATGTGCCACTATGTGTGTATATGTGAGGGGATGTACACACAGAAACACAGCCTTGCTCACATGGGTTTCTTACGCACAGAAAAAAACCTAGAGCTGTTTCTCAATAAAATAAATAAAGAAATTTCCAATGGAAACACACATAAAATATTAGAGTAATCCTTAATGGCACTATTGCCAAGTGTGTGTTTTTGCTCTGAGAAGAAATGAAGGTGAGAGTTTTCACTCATTCTCCAAGCTTCTGAACCTGGACTTCAGTAAAAACAATTTAAAAAAAACTTCTTTAATACTGTTTTCAGTACAAAGAAAATGCCCTCTCCACACTGTTGAAATCTTACCTCTGCAGGTTCACAAGTTCTGAGATTTTTATTTTTTTTATCCAAGAAGCGGAAGACTCTGATAGCCACTGGAAAATATTTTTCTTTCATCTGTGTATTGCAGCAGCACTGAACAAGCACTGCACCAATTATATGAGTAGTTACTTTTTGTCTCACGCTGTCAGATTCTGTTTCAGCGACAAGTATCAGGTCATCAACCTTAGAAAAAAGAGTGGAGTACGACAAAAATCAGTATGACAGTGACACTTCACTATGACTAAACTGAACATGCAAATAAAAAATGGTGCAATACTGTTTAGTTTCTATTATAGGTAAAAAGTTACTGTCTGCTGTAATCGTACTCTTTGAAACCTTGCAATGCACAAACATCAGTTTCTATGAACTACACACAGGTATACTTGCTTACTCTCTAGAATTTTTTTTCACCAAAGTAAAAATTCCTCAAATTTAGTTACACTAATCATTTGTCAAAAAAAGGTAATCACTTCCTTAAGTTAAGGAAGAAATTGATTTTATATGGATGGTATTGTGGTTTGTTATTTTTAATA
>WBNO01002495.1:0-33696 GCA_013400575.1 Peucedramus taeniatus | reverse complement strand
TCCATCCATCCATCCATCCATCCATCCATCCATCCATCCATCCATCCATCCATCCATCCATCCATCCATGTCTCACTGCTCTCTTATGTCGTGATTGGATGATAAGGGAGGCAAAGTTCTTCATACTGATGCCTGAAGTTCAGCTTTCATATTTTTCAGATTCTATGCTGCATTAGTACCTAACTCTGAACTTCATATAAAGTGTTGGCGAGTTCTCCTCGCAGTGTAGTCAGACAAAACAATCCTTGTCCAGCCCCAGAACCAAGGACACGGTTGCAGCTTCAGGCCCAAAAAGTGTAAAATGAGGAGAGCAAAGTGGGAGGATGGGACTTCTTAAACTGAAGCTGCAATTAGGCAATTAACCCCAATATGGAAATGGACCAAAACTTATAAAAGTGTGAAAACACGTGACCCAGAGTCCATCTTGGGTGTAACCTTGTCCAGGCTCTTGTACTGCCCAAGGTGTATCCTTTGAAGGCCTTTTAATAAATCCCTACTTTATTCCTTTAACTCTGTCTAGCCTCTGTTCTATGTAGCCTCTCCAGGCATGAATACACCCTTTAAATTGAGATCATATTCTGTGTTAAATTGTCAGGGAGAGATCAGAACTGTTCCCTAGTTGTAAGCTGGAGATGGAAACCAGACACGTTCAATCCAGAAGTTATCTGCACTCTTAAACAGTGAAGAAAAATAACCACAATGAGCACAACTTACCTCAGCGTCAGGATAGCTTCTCTATTGTCCATCATTGCCACATAAGTGATTTACTAAATTAAATTCTAGAAACTCTTGTTCAAAGACTGTTTTTTAATTCTCTGCAGGGAATTCTCTGGCCAGTGCTATGCAGCAGCTGAGAGGGTGAACAATGGCAGGAGTCCCTTACATGACCCTGTTCAGTTCATCCAGGAAAAAAGTCATCAGACACATTAAAAAGGTTGGATTTGTAGGTAAATCAAGCCACACATTTGTTTTTTTAAAATGTTTTCCCCATGTACATATTTCCTCCTCTAATGAGTTAGTATTGTGTTCAGCAGAGCTGGGTTTATTACTCTTCTCCATGCCATATTCCTGTTCCCCTAAGAGGCTCTTGCCTTCATGCTGGATAATCCAGTTGGACTTCTCAGGCATCCTACTTTCACAATGATTAACTTTTAAAACATAGAACTCAGCAAGTAAAAGACAAAACCAGTAAAAAAATTGGGGTACTCGACTCTTTGCTTTAATGGCACATTAGAAATTTTAATTTTAAATTCCCAGGAAAGTTATCTTTACTGTTTAGCTTAAGTGTTGCTTCCAGATTAATATCTAATTTAAGAGCAGCTCTCATTTTCCCTTTGTTGAATTTTTTTTCATAATAACAGCCTTCAAAGTAACTAAAAATATCCTTGTGATACAGTGCAATAAATGTTTGCAGATACAAATCCCATTATAGTTTATGGTGATTAAAACATGAAATAGGACTTGGTATTTGGTCTCTTCAAATTCTGTTGCAATTTGAAGCAGACAGACCTAAGAGCAAATATTGTATTTATGTCCTTTTTACCCCAGGGCTTCAAACTGTGATGGGGATAACTATCATTTTTTCAAAAGGAGACTTAGAAGATATCAGATATTGGGTTTGCTGTTATCCTCCTCTTTACTCTGTGCTATCTCATTCATTAACTATTCTGACCAACATACCAGCAAAGAAGAGGCTGAGATAGTGGATGCTGATGTTTCTAAGAGAAGAGAAAACTGAGGATATCTGTCTTTCACAGGGTATCTATACGTTTTTTCCCTGCAGCAGCATACACACAAAAACATTAAATGTATTGTTTAAATTATAAAGACTGCAAAACAGACCAGAGTATTATAAATCAGATTTCTTCGTTTATTCTTTGGTCTTGTTTGTTTGATTTGTTGTGGTTTTAGATTGGTTTTTTTAATTTTTTTTGGTTTTTTTTTTTGCTGTTGTTGTTTTGGGTTTTTTAAACAGAAAAAATCCATATACATACCTCAATAGAAGAACCCAAAGGATCTGTGCCAGCTGTGATCTCAGGAGAGCCCTAAGCATGCCCATCAATCTGTATCTACCCCAGGCTGTAATCAGCTATAAAATACACTGTACAGGGAAGATCTTTCTCTCACTAAGCCATTCTTAAACACTCCCTAATCAAGAGCTAACACAGCTTTCTTCCATAAATGTTCTGAGATATAAAGTGATTTCATTATTCATCTATGCAACTCTTACTTTGTACTGAGATGGAGTAGAACACCTTGCACAGACAGACAATTAAATGTGATTATCCTAAAATTCTTTAATAATGCCTTTCAGATTTTTCATGTGACTGTGGAAATTGATATCTTGGTTAACAGGTCCATTTTGAGCACCTATTTAGTATAACCACGATTTCAGTCAGAGGGGTTCTGTTGTTTTGCCAAGTGGAGGCACCTGGACTTATCTGTCCTTTTCCACACTATAGGGAGGAATTAAAAAAAAAATACAAAAATAAACCTTTTGCTAGCTGCAGAGTCACCACATGAAGCAGCTTCTTGTGCTGAGGGCTCCATGCCATGAATCCAACTCACTGGAAGGAGGTGGGAGTTTTTCAGGCACTGCCAGACAGCGTTGGCGTGGCCCCAAAACCCCCAACTTGTGGTGCTTAAAAATACTTTGAACAAGGAGGGGATTATGGCAGGAGCTTTTTTAGACTCAGTCCAACCAGCTCAAGCTGTGATAAGGGAGTGAGTTATTTCCTTCATCCAAATGCCTGTGCTCAGGATAAAGAGGGAAACACACAACCCTGGGATGGCAAAGTGGGAAAGTTTTAATTCTCCATGAAACACTTCCCAGTGTCTCACAGAGACCTCCAGTCAATGCTGGCACTTACCTGTGACTTTCCACCTATTTTTATTGTTACATAAAATTGATACCAACATTTTAATACAAAGTTCAAACACAAAGTTACTGACCATTTAAATATAAATAGGTTAAACCAAAGGGAATGAGTTTAGGTTTATTTGTTTCTCATTTGGGCTTTTTTTTTTTTAATGAAGTCAACATGGATTTGAAGTAATTCACAGTAATGTTGAATTTCTTTAAAAAGCACGTAATAATCAAAAATTTCAATCTCAATGAAATTTATTTTTCCAAAAGATAACTGTGTACCTAAAGGAAAACAAACTCACCATCTAAAATATGAACATATATGGCATTAAGGGTCATAGTTTTTTAGTGAACATGGCAGTGCTGGGTTAATGGATGGACTCAATGATTTAAAAGATCTTTTCCAACCTGAAAGATTTTCTGGTTTTATATCTTTGGCCAAGTAAGATACTCCAATGAGAAAATGCAGAGTATTACACTATTTCTTCCTGCGCTCTCAGAAATTTGTAAATGTATTCTTCAGCTTTCTTTCTCTCAGTTTTCTCAAGGGTTATAAAATCACATTGGCAGTAGTGTTTATTTTAGTGGACATCACACAGAACAAAACTGGCCCAAGTTCTCTGGGTATGGCTTATCAATGCATTCAAAATCACTGGAGGAAATGGCCTCTATAAAGAAAAGTAAAAATTCCCATTTATTTAAGAGTCCCTGTTCATCATGACAGTGAGAAATACAGCTACAATATCAGCTTTCAAGATGCACTCATTAGAAACAGGTAAACTGCACTTTGATTGGTGAATTTCTTTTAGGGTAACTGCTCAACAAACCAAAATCCTACAAGATGAAGCTGTTTTTTCATGTGCCAATTTTGGCTGTCGAACATCAACATCTTGAAAGTTTTATATCGGGTTTGTGGGATTTTTTTTCTCTCAGGGGGTCCTCTTGTGACTAATCTGGAGTCTGGTTCAGGAGATAGTCTGAGTTATCTTTAAAACATAAATGTTTCATAGCTCTTGTCTTAGTTGTTTTTTGTTATTTTGAGGGTTTTTTTTGGGGGGGGTGTATTTATTTCTGATAACCTTTTATCCAAGCAATTGCAGCAAACAGTGATCAATATGCACAATGATTATTAGCACTACAGTTGTTGTTACCAGGTCATATCTTCTCCTATACAAAAACCCCATTAAATTTCAGTGCAGAAGTATGCCAGATTTTTTTGTGAGGTAGATTCACTCCATCCCCATAGAAATAAGAGATTTTAATTAAAAATTAATTAGTCCAAGTCTAAGATGCATTGAGTGATTTTAGGATGCATCACTGTGGTTCTCTGCACTGTCATATCCATTGTGGGAAAAGCTGTGTGTAGGTAGATAAATCTAGGAAGAAGCACAGTTTTTATTATAAATCTTATAAATTTCTGCCTTTTACCACTTCATCAACATGTTGAAGGGAACATCTGCAAAAACTGAATTTAACAATATTGCAGTATATGATGCTGGCTCATTCACACCCTGCCACGTTCAATACTGCAGATTTAGAAGTTCAGGGTGTCAGAAACAGATAAACTCCACGTTGAATCTATACACCCTAGTTTATTGGCTCACAAACAAAAGCCTATTGTTAAATCCAGAATTTAAATCACTGCCAAAAGTGAAAGTGAATAATCTGAGATGGAGAAGACAAAGAATTCTGAAAGTTAAAGTTCCTATGGCAACACTGACTTGGACAACCTGCCACAAAAATTAATTGTTTCTCTGTTCATTATGGTAGGAGGTGCAGGTAGGGAGAACACTGCTGGAATAAACATGGTCAAACACCCACAGCCTTTCTGATTAAGTATGTTTTGATATCAAACAAGCCTGTCAAGTCCAGGTTTTTAAATATGTTCAGAGAAAATGTGAATAAGAAGCACAGAGTTAAGTACTAATGCATAGATTCTGTATGCTATCCTCTCATGGAGTATAAATCTGTTTATACACACACAGACACACCCCATCCAGCTTAATACATTAATTTACCCTCCAATTCCTACACTGTTTTTATTTCAATTTAAGAGATGCTTTTGCAATCAGATATAGAGTTTAGTTCTATAACTCTGTTCTTTTAATCTCATTTACTTCATTTCTCAGGAGGGTTTTTTCCTGGAAATCAGCACTGATAAAGTATTTGAGAGGAGTTTACCTGCCTGTAATTAATTACTTCCTGTTTCTGAGGTGTGTTGCAGTGTAAATTAAGAATAAAAGCCTCTTTACCAGGTATTTTAATCAAGATCTGGCAGTATTGATTTGTCTCCAGCAAGAAAACATTTGTCTCCATGATCCCAGAGTTCTGCTAATGTTCTTAGAGAGAATTCAGTATGTGCAGTGTAAGACAGACACAGGAAATATTTAATACGTGTGATAAAAAGAGTCTGAATGACAAATATTTTACAACTGTAATTTTGAGACACACAGTGTAAATCTTGTCACCTGTACACCTCTGCTTATATCTTCCCTCAGGATTTTCTTTGTGCATGTCACCAAGACAGTTCCAGAATTATAATTTTAAAACATTTTCCATTCAAATTGCATGATTCTTGACAAATATTTGAAAGCTGATAGGTTCTGAAAACCTCCTCCTTTTCCAGCATACATTTTATCCCAAGATGCTCTAATTCCATAAAATTTGGGGAATACTTTTACCTTAAAATTTAAGATAAAACCTCACAGTCCATATGAGAAGATCTTCATACCAAGCCACAGATGTGATACTAATTCACACAAGCTTTGCCCATTTTAACTGGCCCATTATGATGTACATCCAAATATTTATATTGTAAGATCCCTTTTCCAAAGGCAGCTTTGCTCCCAGAGCTAATAGTCTCCACTTAAACTGTCCAAAAAGCAGGACATTGCCTCCCAGTAGAAAATCATCTCTGCAGGATTTTATCACAATTCTTTAATTTGAGACTAGTGAGAAACTGTGCAATCTAACAGGAAAATGAGTTGTGAAACATCATATCTGGGGTTATTACACCTCCAAAAGATTATTTGTGCAGGATTAAACTAAGGCTACTGAAGTACAGCAGGACTGAAGCTTGAATTCTTGTGTCAGCTGAGGACCTGGCTCCTTTCCCTGAAGTTTTCACTCTCCTTCCCAGAAGTGTCAGCTGAAATGAGATGACAATTCCAAGGGCACCATTGACTTATCAGCAAATGAGCAATAGCCCAGCACTGTAACTCCTGCCAGGGACTGCCAAGAAGGGGAACTTGGTTTTCTTGTGTTTCAGTAAGTCCTGAGATCTATGGGCAGCTGACCTTCAATGTCTATGAAAACTGTCCCTGCATGGATGGATCTACTTTTACCTCCATGGTATTTCTGGATGTGAGAGAGTCAGTTTAAGAGCAAGATAAACCTTCCTTCACTGCTTCTCTGCAATCGCCCTTGTGGTCTCTTCTAGTGCAGATCTCATGGCATTTGCCAGGAGAGGGGAAAAATATTAAAATTTTACAAGTGGAATGCATTTGAGAGTGTCCCCAGAACTGTATGCATATTATCTGAACATAACCCATCTTTTGCAGAGAGTTCTTTCTTGATAGGCCACAAAAATCATCCTGACACAAGCACAAAGGATTTGTGTGGAGATGGAACTCAAGCAGTTTGAGCTGCATATGGAGACAGGCTTAGATGTACAGGGCTGTAAAGTTGTTCTCTCAACCAGGCAACACCACAAGCACTGCTTCTGAAACATCACTTCAGGCAAGAAAAGTAAATTCTGTACCTGTTTTCAAATGTCTTTCTTGCATGGAAGAGTTCATTTTCCTTGCTCTAAAGGATTACAATTTGCAAGGCAAAGTTTAAAGAGACAATCCTTAAAACCACCACCTGCTTGAGAGAATCAACACATGAAATATAAAACAAGGAGGAAGAAAGCACCTCCTTCTTGGTAAGACTAGTGCTTTTTAGAAAAGCAAATGAACAATTGCAAAGCATTTTCTTGTCTGAAGTCTTTTAGACTGTTCAAATGGTAAAATCTCTTACCACTCCTTTAAATGTTAGAGGCACTAAGCCTCAGATGTACAGATCCAGCTACCTTACTCTTCTAACAGTGTCAGATCTTGAAACAACTTTTGCCTTTAATATGTTAATATTCTTCAGTAACATGAGCATGGATATAATCCCACTTTCCTTTATACTTCTCCTCTCTTCCTGTGCTTTACTGGATTCATGTGTTTTGGGAGGAGAATGTAATACTAATAATCATCTCAAAGGAAATCTTGGGCCACTTCCAGTTGATGCAGAGGTAGTTTGAGGTACCACATGTGGCTTCAAAAGCAATCTGTATTGTAGGACAAGAACTTTTAGAGACACCAGTAAACCCAGCTTTGGAATTGCCCTGAAATGTCATTTAGCTTCTCAGTACCTCTCCAAGTCCTTGTAGAAATGCAAGGCTGATCAAAGGTACAGGATGGTATCAGCATGATGAGTGTATAATAGACCAGCTCTTTTCAGCCTGGAAAAAAAAAAAAAAAAGATGAGTGAAGAAGTACATGACAGATGCCATCAGTGGCACATAAAAGATGAAAAGATAGCAAGTCGTTCATTGTCTCTTTCAGTGGAATGAAATATAAAGAAGGCAGATCCAAAATAAGCATGCATTTTCAAAGTGGAGAGTTAAAAAGAGTACTCCTTGCCACAGGCAGTTGTGCAAACTTTCAGAAGTATTGAAAAGGCAATTGATGAAGTTGAAGATAATAATAAAATAAATAATTCATTGTGGGCTATTAAGAAAGGCACTTCTGCTGGTTAGAGGGACTCTAAACAGAAATTTCATCAAACTGAGAGAAAACATTCCAGCAAAGGATCATAGCTGATTTCTCCCACTCCTATATTTTATTCCACTTTCCAAATATTGGTCATATTGTGTGACAGAATACAAGGTTACATGCACATTTCCTCTGATGCACTACAGCCATTCCCTTAGTGTAATTGTATAGAAAAATACCAGAACCTGCCTGGAAGATAAAAGGAAAAAAACCCCATATTTTCATGTCAGGAAGAGATTTTTCTGAGTGCTTTGCAAACTCATTTGAAGTATGAAATGCTATTAAAACATGCTCATTGATACAGAAGTGCACACTCCTTTTCCCATTTTGTCCTTGTGTAGATTCTGATTGAAACAACCTGACCAGAAACTTTGTACAGTTAAAACTGTTCAGGACTTGGAAATAGAGTCTTAATCCAGGGAAGTTATTATTTCAAAATCTTGGTGATAGCCTTGTTGCAAATGGGTCAGGAGTTTCTTTTCTATATTAGTGATATGTAATTCCTAATTACAGAGGATGGCAGAACCAACATTAACTTCCTAATTTCTACCTCTAAACCAGACAGATGTTTGCAGGTACCAGAGACCTCCACCAAGGGGATCCACCAGGTGTTACCATAACATTTAACAGGTTTGCTGTCACAGAGTACTGGTACCACTCAGAAACAAGAACAGCAGATTGAGGGAATACTTTTGGTTCTGTCACCAAGTCTTGCTCAAAAAGAGTTGCAAAGGAACTCCCAAAATAAGATTGAAGAGGTATGATGCTGAAAACTGAAAGCTCAGAATGAAACACCATCCCTACTTACCCAGTGTGCCACTATTTTTAAAAGAGATAGAATACACTTGGAAATTCAATTAGAATTTGCTGGCATTAAACAAAGTTACAGTTAACTGAGATCAATTAAACCTGATTTCTCAGTGAAAAGAACCCAAAATCTTGTATTTCTGCTTTATAGAGATCTAGAATTGTTTAGACCTACCTCAGGACTGTAAAAATTATGTGAAGTGAAAAGTACAGGGCAATATCAGTACCTATTGTCCTTTTTGCTTGTTCTTTTCCCCAGTTCTCTAAGTGGCTTTATCTAGAGTAAGTCAATATTGGGTTAGATGACACATAAATAATTTTCTAAAAATTATTAATTTTTTTCTTCGTATTTCCTGGCAACTGCTCATGTTATTTGATTTCTTGTAGGGCAGGTGGAATTCAAATAATGGCTAAGTTGGAGGCACAGTCACTTCATGGTAATACATTTTTTCTTGTGAATGTGAGTTAAATTACTATCACCTCTATCATACATAGCAAACTCTGCTGATGGAGCCATTGCTCACTGATGGAACTGAATGTCCTCAAAGTGGTTAATCTTTAAAATAAATTCTTCAGCATTCAAAATACATAACTGGTAAAATTGCACTCATCTTGTAAATAAAATTGTGTCACAATTCAGAATATCCCTTATGTCTTAAAAAGTCCTCTACTTATATGGTAACTGTGCACAGACTAGATTTATCCTGCTGTAAAAAGGGTACCAGGACCCTGAAAACTTTAGCTCAAGGATTCTGTCATTACAGAGTACAGCAGTGCTGATACCAACCTTAATAAGTTTTCCTATATGAAAATATCAGAGGAAAATTTCCCTAAATGGGACAAAAAAATTTTTGATATCTCCATTTTTCTATGAAGGAAGTTGTTCAAATAGGTCCTGCTACAGAAAGTGCCAACAAATTGTTTAACAAATTGCTGTGACTCTGCATCTGAGGTTTTCCCAATGTCACATACTCAGCTCATGAACCAGTAAGTGATAAAATTATTTGGCCTAATAAAGAAGCATTATTGAATTTTCATGAGCCAAACTGCACAGAATGATAAATCATCATGGGTACCCTTTGGCTTGAAGAATATCTTTAAATTTATGAACTGTCCAGCTATCAGCTCAAAGCTAGCTCTTCAGATTTCCATAAATTTGATGTTGGAAATGATAGACCTGTTCTTTAAAAATGACTCTGCTTGCATGTGCCTGACTTAAAACACCTCAAAGAATGCTGATGAGAAGGAGGGAGTTTATTCTTCTCAATACCTTGTATTATAAGAATAGAACTTAGGCCCAAGTGGCTGCCTACAACATTTTTCAGCATTACAGTAATGACATAAAATACCAGAATCTAGCCTTTCTCTGGTGTTACTATAAAGGCCAAAAACTTCAGAATCCTTGGAATGATTTTTCATATTGCTACTCCCTCTTCTCCTTCAATTTTCCTACCACTTCTCCTCTTGCTCTTTTAATGAATCTTTAATAGTTGAGGAGTGAGCAGAGTCCCGTTCAAAGTTTAAGTTTCTGAATAAAAATAATAAAAAAAAAAGTCATATGATCAATTCTGTGCTCCCTGACAAAAACCCAAAATAACAGCCTTCAACCCAGTGTGTCCCTGTACAAAAACTTGATCTGTTCTCATTCATACATTGTGCATAGATCAGACTTATTTATTAGCAGACAGGTAGATTCTTGCATTGCAGTTGAAGTGACAATTCCATTAGCATTCAAAGCAGATACTTATGGAATTGGCTGACAACAGAGTTCATGTTTATATGCATGGGATGCATTTACACTTATAACTATGTCATGATCTACAACATCAGCTAATGTGAAAATTATGCATTTAGGTTTAACACTGTGTAAATGCCAGATAGGCTGAGTGGAAAAGTCCATTTAGCTTTTTAAGCACAGCCTCCAAAGGCAGTTTAGAATTTTTAGTTAGCAACTACATTAATATTTTTTTTTGTTCTTTTATTATAGAAATGGGTAGGAAAAGCCATTTGACACTTTGACTACAATGAGCAATTCCACCTGCTCTCCACTCTTTGCTTTTATTGCAAAAGGCTGTGCTTTTATTGCAAAGCTATTTACTACAAATAGCCTTACTATAACATCCTGTGTTAGTATCTTTGCTATAATAACCAAGGATGTTCATGTCACTACATTAACCACCATTCTCTGACCCTGAAGGGTTGAAAGTCTTTCCAAGACAAAGTATTTTTCTTTGTACAGAAATTATAAGTATATTAGTGCCTTGCAAGAAAGAAAAACATATTCCTCTGGGCTAACTTTCCTCATCATAGTATCCTAAAAAACACACCACTCAACCAGTTTCTATCCTGATCTTAAAACATAACTGGGTATAGGAGCTTATCTATAGTAGAATTGTCAGAGCACGGGTTTAAATAATTCTTTTAACCAATGCTGTCAGATGTAGAAGCACAAATGAAGGAGCCAAGATGTCACACTCCCAGGTTTGGCAGCTGCTAATAAACCTGTGGGATTTCCATTTTTCATCTACCTGCACAGAGAACCATGACTGTGATGTAACTCCTCTCACTCATTAAAATCTGTGTGCGAAGGAAACAAAACGTCGTTGTCTAAACCAGTCTGTAAGCCAAAGTTTAAAATGGGCATCGTGGGAATGTTTCTGAAATTAAATTAAGTAGAAGTGTCTACTGCAGGATTAACAGTAAAGAGTCTAATACTCCAGTCTTCTAAAGACTCTATTGGACATGAGTGAAGCTGCAATGGAAATGAAAATGTTTTTAGGAAGAGAAACAAGAAGCGATCTGGCTAATGCGCCTCAGACAAAAAGGAAGGGTCAGGGGGAGCTAATCTGCCACCTGCGCCAGTCTCAGCCATTATGCCAACTGGTCACCAGCAGAGTAAGATTGTTTTACTCTTAAATAAGTCTTAATTTGTTTATGCTGAAGTTTTTGTATCAATACATTAAAATAATTTAACGCAGAGTGTCACCATTATTCCCTCTGATGAGAGGGTCCCCTTTAGGGAACCTACAATGATCTACTGCTCCTGTCACCACTAGTTTTACCTCTACCATTTACAGAAATAAAAGTGGGTTTGGGCTATTTAGCCAAAAATAATGATTGCATAAACTAAGTGTTAAATTTCTCATCTGGAGGGAAAAGTCCAGCCCTCCACCAGTGTGACTTACCTGATCACTACTTCATGGGACATGGATATCTATGGGGAAAGAAAAACTTTCCAGTAAAAAAGGAAAAAAAAAATTGAGCTGGTATCTTAACTTCTAAGTCATATGAATTTTAACTTCAATACATGAAAATGAATATTTTTTGCAAGATTTCTTCCAAAAACTATGCAATTCCCTGTTTGTGTGCACATATGCATGGGCATCCTCAAGAGAAATAAAACATATTCTGTTGTTTTTATTTAGATATTTTATATAGTCCCACATCTTTTATTTTCAGTTAATGGACAGTAAATCAACATCTTTTCGTGCATATGTTAGTGCATAAATAAACAAAATAGTTCCTACTTAGAATTCCAATTCCTAGAGATTTAAATAACTCCCTTCACAAATAACCTCGATTTTAAGGCAGTTAAATTCAACCTAGGGTTACAAAACATGCATTATACATTTCCCCTATGACTGCTAAAAGAGATTTAATCTGTTTATAAAGGAGGAGTTCAATTTTATTAAACTTTTCTTAACAAAGGTCCCTGTGCTGCAGAATGTTTTACCTTGAAATTGTCACCCTTGCCTCTTAAACAGAATCCAGAGAGAAAAAAAAACTATCCTCAGACATAACAGCAGCCATATATAATTTATTGTTGGGCTCTATAATAATATTTTCTACTCATTATTAATTTGCAATTAAGAAGCAATGAGCAAAAATTATTGCAAGGTTTCATTTCTGCCCCAATTAACATTTTGGATTTTGCTTTGGGGTCTTCATTACAAACAAGTTGTCAAGCTAAATGATGTGGCAAGTTATCTATATTTAGCAACCCATAATTTTAGCTTGTGTTTTACTGGTTGAAAACACGAGCAACAGACAACAGGAAAGAAGAATGAACTAATATTAAAATCCCCAATAGCATGCATTAATCTTCTGTGATTAAAACCCTCTGCCCGGCCTTTCTTTGAAAAGACAAAGGTTTCCAAACTGATTAAACCTAGAGGCAAGGCTGTTTTGCATATATCTTGTAAAAATCCCCAAGCTGCCCTAAACTTTACTCAAAATTTAGCTGCAATCAAATTTTTCTTAGATAGTCATGTACCAGCTTGGAATTCTTCCAATTTCATTTCTCAAAATCTGATAAACTTGGAGTCCAGTTTTTATAAATCAAAAGTGTGCTCGCATTTTACCTGATTTCATCAGATGTTCTAAAATTGTTCTAGAAAACTGGGCTCTGTTTATGCTACTGAGTTCAGTGAGCTTTGCTGTTAGAAATCAGCCATGGTACACTTCTGCTCTGAGTGGACAACATCACAGCAGGAGTACATTCTAATTAATTCCAATGTTAATTGGCAATTCGTTAAGCTTAGCTGTGCCATCAATTAAGTTTAATTTTACCCAGGTATCCTCCAATGTGTTCAGAGGCACAGCCACATATATCATTGCTTTAGGCCTTACTCCTACAACTTCTGAAGTAGAAAAGAGCTCACAAATATATGGTGGGTAAAATACAGACAGAAACAATCACAGCAACTTTGATGCCAAAGAAGCTCAAAAATCTGTGCAGAGGTTAAAAGCAGCTGTTTAGATCTGGAGAAGTCAGCTCTAGTCTGATTCATCTGAAGTCACTGCAAGCTCCACTCCTGCCTTCAACAACACAAATACTGAATTAAAGACTGCATCTGTACTCAACATTTTTCCAAGCTGCTGAAAGGCTTTACATGGTCGATGCAATTCCCATCATAATTTTCCCGCAGAACTAAATAAATCTGGAAGTTGGTTTGAAGCCTCATTTCTGAGAACAGGGAGAATACTTTAGACTAATTGTTGCACTCTGATTATTCCAAACAGGAAGAAATCATTCCATTTAAGATACTAACAAGAGTCAGAAATCCTCATTGGGTCAATAGCAGGACATGGCACTACTCAGTGTGGCTTACTGAACAAAAGTGTCCTCTTATTATGAAGTGATTGATTAACATAAAAAAGGAATTAAAATTATTACTGGTTGGGATATTTTTGAGGTGGATTCTGACTTCTCTGTCCAGATAGAGACAGAATATGTCCACCCTTGATATCAAAGAATATTGAAAAACCACTGCTAAATATAGAATTAACACTGAAACTGTTTTCTTCCATTATAATTTGCAACTAGTGTAAGTTGACAAACACATGGGTGACATCCAGTGTTTTTCCAAATACTAGTTTTAATACTTTGTAATAAAATTGTTTATGTGAGATTTTGACATAATTGCTTGCAGATACAAATTAAGAAGTTATTTCCTAAGCTGCGCAGAACTGAAATCCTATGGCATAAAAGTAGGAGTAAATAAATACTGCAATATATTTTGTAGAACATTTTAATGCACCGTGTGTCCCATAAATCAGAAGAAATGCACAACTTCCCTTGCTTTCCTGGATTTAGTCTTACAGAAGATAGGGCTGCCTAAACTTCAATCCTGCCCTGAACTTAAGCCTTTGTATTTTATCTCTAAAGGTCTCACCAAGTATATGAAATAAGACATTGAATCATACTGGGGATGATGGGGAAAAAAGAGCTTAAAAGCTAGAACTGGATAAAGCTAAATCAAGCCAATGAGCACCATAAAACCTGCTTGAAGTCAAAGTGCCTTTGCCAACCTTTTTGGCAGCTTAATATTCCAAATACTCAAAGTTGGATCTTTAGAAATTACTAGAAAACATCTCCTGTCCATAGCCACACTTCACAGAGAAAAGTTGTTTCTTTTTCACACAACTAATGTTTAACTCTCCTGATTTGCCTGGCTGCAAAGATCTGAACATCTCTTCAGAAGATGTTTGGGAGACTTTCATGAGTATAATACTGAATTACTGAGTGGCTGTTCCTACAGTGTTCCCATTGCCCCTGAAGAATGCCTTTCAAAAAATATTTTTCAAAAAGCAGGCCGGGCTGCTGAATTGTTGTGGGTTTATACTTAATAACAGACATTTTGCAAAGCAACATAAAATTCCAAATAAATCAGAACAGAATGATTCTTTGACCTCAAATCAAAGCACCCTAACAGAGCTTCTGTCCACACCCCCAAACTCTCTTTTTTCCTTAGAACTGTCACAATAGAGTTCCTTTCTCTTTTGAGCCAGTAATAGTGCTTGGCAGTATCTCTAAGCTGCAATTCTATGCACTTAGAACTCAGTCTCCCTTTTAAGCTTGAGAGTGAGCTGGTGATTCAATATTTCTCTCATAAAGATACTTCCAGGCTTTTTCTGTAGATACTATGACCAAAAGAGTAGTGCTGAAGGTTTCATCACAGCTCAAAGACTTCTAATTCTAATGATGGAGCAACATCCAGCCCATATCAACCATCAGAATTAAACTCTACATACCTTATATTTCCAGCTTTTGGACCATCAGCTTGGCTGTTCACTGACCTCAAGATAACAAGAAATAAATTGTATCATGAATAACCAAGTGCTGTTTCTCAGGAGCAGCAAACTTACACAAACTTCTCATAAAATATGAAGTAATTTCTTCATAAAAAAGCTGCTTCACCATGTAAAAGAGAACATAAAAATACTGAAATATCCATTGTCTGTTACTTAACAAAGCAAAAAGCAGCTAAAAAGCAGGTAGAGTTTACCTACCTCTTGTTGCAGCCATGTGCTAGAACAGCAAGGAGATGCAGAGCTTGAGTTCCAACTTCCACTTAAAACATTGGAAACCAAGCTGGCAGGAAAACTGGGTTTTCTCTATTTTGTAGTTCTGATTATGCCAAAATCAGGCTAAAGCAAACAAAATAATTGCTGGTAACTGAAAAAAATTTTAAAAAATCTTGGTTTTCTGGAAGCATGAACATCACATTTCAGGGTGTTTGAACTCAACTTTAGTCCCCCAGACCAGGTTTTGGAAGTGATCTGGAGATCCCAACCACACTGCCCATCAGCTGGTGATTCACAATAAGCAAATGTTACCAAGAGTGATGTAAACTTTATTTATGTAAAACTTTAGAGGATGTTATGACATTGACCATAGAGCTAGTCTAGGAAAAAAAAATTCAGATGAGATTAATCACTATATTTTAATTTATTGATGTTGGCAAATATTTTTCCAGAGAATTTTCATAACTATGAAAATTCAAGTTCATAGTAATGAAAATGCTATGAACTTGCTTCACCCTAATACAGCCAGGAGAGCTAAATATGATTTTACAAATCATATAAATATATATATATATATATATATGTCATAATTAAAATATTATGACATTCCACATGTTCAGCAATTCTAAATTTCTTATTTTGGTTGCCCAAACTAACAATTCAAATAAGTTATTTATTTGAAGTTATAAGCTTCAAGTAAATTAGGCTTTTGTAGTACTTTGATGTTTCCTAATTAATACATTAAACCAGGAGAAAAAAAAATAATACATCACCTTATACAGGTTATTTTACTCAGATCATGAAAAAATCAATTACCTTGAATCAAGCATTAGATGATGCACTTTTCCTTTTGATTATGCATCTGCTATCCAGCTTGATAAGACAAGAATCATCAGATACAAAGGCGTTATGTCGAAAATAATTATAATTAAGATTAACATAGCCAGAAGCCAAGCCTTCATTACAGCACTGAAGAAATTTCATGTTAATGGGAAGGCACATCTTCTAAACAGACAGTTTCACAGCTTTAGAAAATAAGAACTCCTTTTCCTTCTAGGCAAACAAACAACAATGAAAAAGTAATTTTCCAAGTTCTGAGGTCCTCCAGGACCTGCCTACAGCTACTATATCTGAATTACCAGATCACTTCTCTTGCTTTAGATTTGGATTTCAGATTTATTTCACTTGTAGGCACCACATCAAGAATCTTGATATTCCAAATTGTAGTTGCCACTCCATTCTGCAGTTTTACTTCTTATTTGGATATGACTTAGAAGACATCTGCAAATTAGGAATAAATGTATCATGCTATGGATTATTACAATATGCCTCTGCTTGGTTCTTTGATGGTAGAATTTATAAAAGCATAGTGTTTAATATGAATTCATGTTCTCATCATATTTCACTACTCCCACATTCAGCTACAATATGTTGTTACCCAAACTGCATATGACATTTTCTTCATAACTTGGTTGTAGATTTTTGTTTGGTGGATTTTTCTTTTGGTTTTGTTCCTGTTCTGTTGTTTTTTGGGCTTTGTTTTTTCTTTAGATTATAGACAAAAAAGATGCTATGGAAGAACATACTGAAAATATAATGAAGTCAAGGTAAATGACATCCAAAAAGCTTGCACACAACTTACACTTAAATCCACACTTCCCATTGGAAGTCACCTTCCTTTTGCTCATGCACCTGGTTTTGACTTTCAAGAACCCTTATTATATGTATTTCCAAGGAAATTCCTCACTCATTAGCAAGGTGAGCACAACAACTGCCATTCTTCAGTCATTGAAACCCTCCTTATCTCCATCTGTTGGTTCCAAACCTTATTAAATACTGGCAAACCCATTCATAGCCCTGAGAGATTTAAGTTTTTTACAGGAGTACCTGTCCCATCAAAAGAAATCCCTCAGAGCTGTTGCCCTTCACCCAGCTGGTTTGCAGATAGACTGGATAACATCAAGGTTAAAAATTCTTATTTGCAGAATCAGAGAATGGTTTGGGTTGGAAGGGACCTTAAAGATAATTTCCTTTCAACCCCCTTACATGGGCAGGGGGACCTTCCACTAGCCCAGGTTGCTCAGAGCATCATCCAACCTGGCCCTGAACCCTTCCAGGGATTCACTGCTGTCCAATAATGCAGCCTTGTCTGACCTGCACCACCCTCATAAAAATTTGGGGAATGATAAAGAACAGCTGGACTTCAGTAAACTGGTCTCTAAATACACACAGAACTCACAATATGAGACCACACTGCCATTTCTAGACAGGGAATACCTCTGCTGTTATTACTTACAAAAATAGCTAATTATTTTCTGGAAAAATTCAAAAGACTAAATAAGCCAGTGAAATTGTCCCAGTTAGTTTTTCTTATCTTTTTTCATAGCCCTGATGAACTGAATTAGTGCAGCAGGAAATATCACATGGGCACCTGTTAATATCTCACATGTGAAAGAGATTAGATTTAGATAAATGAAGATTAAAGCAGATTTTGCAAATATTGATCTGCTTTATATTTTGTATGAAGGTACAGATCATAAATACCCAGGCAACACAGATATACCTCAGGATTAGGAGAATAACACTATCATTCTCAGTTACTGAACTAAAAAAAAAAAAAGATTCCATACCATAGCAAATTACAACTTCCTGAATAACTGCCACCAAAATTAAGGGGAAAAAAAAAAGAGAGAAAGTAAATCTTATAAACTTCAAGCAGAGATTTAGGCACTTAGATTTCTAAACCTGACTTCTTTATATATTCATCTTTAACCATTTTCTACTACCAGAACAAGAATTTCTAATGAAATACAGGCTTTTGGAAAGAAAACACCTACAGAAACATTCAAACACTTCTGTATTTTATCTATTTTCTTCTCCACTCTGCTAGTATCCCTAAGTGCTCAAAAAATACTTTAGTGAGCTGCTCTGTATTATATAGGGACATAGACTTCTCCCACTTCCAGCAGGCTCTACTTGCTAATTAGCCCTTAATTAAAATGAGTTGCAGCTGGTTTGAGACACTCCCCTCTCCCCAACCTCAGTGCCCTGTTTCTAATTTCAGAACTAATAAAAATTCCCACAAGCCAGTCTGGTCTGGGTACTTTTCTTGAGAGAGTATATTCAGCATTTCTTCAGTGCTCTTTCCTCTTCCTCTTCTCTGTTTGTCTTCTAAGCACATAACTTTAAGAATAGATTTTGCTTCTTGTTGGGATTTTTTTTTTTATTTCCCTAGTGCAGTGAATTATATTTTTTTTTCGTTTTCCTAGCTTTGAAACTTGTTTCAGTCGTTGATTTGATGAGGCTTTAGGCTGGAATAGACTGAAAGCTTGACAATAAAATCTTGCTAAAGGCCAGTACAGATGTGTTACAAGGTTCCCAGATACTGCTGCCAACACATTTTAACTGAGGCTTGTGATGTGTTATTCCTGCTTTTCCACTCAATTGAATTAAATTCCATTTGGATTCTGTGATGAGAGCAAACATCCACATAGGATGAAACCTCTCAAACTTGATTTGACCTTCCTGGATTTGCAAAAGTCTGCAAGGATGAAAAGGCTGGGCAGCCTCTTCCTCTCTGTTGTGACTGTGTCTCACCAAGTTAGTGAATAAATATCACTGAATAAACCTCATTTCAGCTTCCTTGTTATGTTCCTGACTCACCCTTCTGAAGGTAATCTGATATAAGCCAAGAGATATATTAGGGTCTCCAGGAAATGCTCTGAAATGGTTACTGTACCAGAAAAATAAAGATGTGAACAGAGTTTTACAGAAAAAAAAATCTGGAAGGGAAAGTGGGGGAAAAAAATGTGTATAAATTCACTCAGTTCTGAGAGAGCAACGTGAAGTCATGGCTTGTATATTCTCCTAAAAAAAGATAGATTTTCCACTTAAATATAACCAATAACAGAATTCAATCCACTGAGCATGAGAGGTACAAGAGAGAGAGTCAAATAATAGCTGAATTCTTTTATTTTCCCCAGAGGGGTAGATCTTCTCTGCTTTTGTATTGGCAACAGGAATGTAACCACTGCTCCCTTGGAGAACTCTATACACAGAGAATGACAACTGCAGTTCACCTTTCTGCTGTTTCCAGGAGTTTCAGAAGGGTTTTATCTCAGTTCTTTGAGTATCTGGATCCAGATTATAGTTTTATTAATTTATTAAGTTTATTTTCTGTCTTGCAACCATGCTCATGTTTCTCTCCCAGTCAGAAGTCAGAGGTTTGGGATTGGTTTCCTCCCTGCCCTTCACATGTGAGCTGAAGTTCAAAATAAATCATTAAATAGGTTATTTGGGGAGGGGGGGGAATGAAATATTTCCTGTCAAATTCATTTATTTAAATTAAATTTTAAGATTAAATGTCATTGCATCATTTCTGGGGGAAAAAAAAAGACGAAAACTTCCTTCTGAAAATATAAGAATGCAACAACAACAAAAAAAAAATCACCTTTATTAAGCCCTGATAAATACTTCCTACCCCATTTACGTTTCCATCTATGAATCTCCCATGATTTCAAAAAGTCAGAACAAAAATCCTAAATAATAAAGCTGATTTTAAAATGTGTTTGTAGAAAGAACCTAACTTTGAAAAACTGCAGGTTGAGGGATGCCTTCAGATCAGGTTTAATTTACAGAGAACATTTCATGAGGCAGCACCAAATGTTTCTCTGTTTTCAGTTAGCTTTCTAAATAAATGCATTTTGCATTTGTCATGCAGAGAACACTTTTTGTCTGTATTTAATGTTCAGAATCCCAGGTTTTACCCCTACTGATGATCACCAGCTGTGGTCACTTACTGCTGTAATCTCCATACCTCAGCAGATTTTACTTGGACTCTGAAACAAAAGTGCTTAAAGTTGCATCTAGAGGCATTTTGGTGTTGCCAGTGGCAGTTCTAGTGCAATTTCCCCCACCAGGATATGTTCAAAGGTTGTTTCAATTTAAAATATCCTCTCAAATGGAAATCCCAAATCTCTCTGTGACCGGGCACACTCCAGATGTGTCAAGCCCTAGGAAGCTGTGTGCTGACTTTTCTCTAAAATACCTTTTTCTTCTTTTACACCAACTGATACTTTTGGTAAATTGACTGAGATATTTTAATGATATCCTCTAAAGACACTCATTCAGATGATTTTGAATCCTGGTGTGCAGCTGACAATGCACAATCAAAGGCTGGCTGCACTCCCTGCCTGACGCCCAAATTTCCATCGGGCTGAGGAATGTGGTCTCCTGCTTTTCCTTCCCAGAGCCTTCTTTACAAACACAGTCCACTGAAGGACAGATCCTGCCTGGATGTAGGAAAAGTCTTATTGAAAATTCAGCACTTGAGCAAAGACTCTGCTTTCACCTTCCAGAAATCTCTTTCCAGAGGTTAATCCTAAACTTTATGATGTTAAAGATAAATTTTCCGTAGGAAGTTGACAGGTTTTTGACATGTTCTGTCTGAAGGAGATGATACAAGTGAAAAGACACATGAATTTAGCTCCTTATTAGAAACATAGAGAAATAACTTTGAATAGAAGAACTTTTGTGCTTTTGAGAAAAAGCAGAACTTGTAAGAAACAGAAATGTCTCATTCAGCAGATGATTAAAGTTCCCATTGTAAGGGAATGAAGAAAGATGTTACAATCAATGTTAGGACTTGCAGTGAATATACAGCTGAGATAAAAATGCATAATGGGAAAATATTTTTTTTTTTTTCCCAGCACTCTGAATTTCAGGCAGCAAGCTGGAAAACAAAAGGAGATGTAAGACTGCCCTGCAGCTCCAGTCAGTTTAGTCTCATGTTACTTCCCTGTAAATGTCCCTGAAGGGATAAGGCAGTGAGGAATCAGTTCAGAAAATTACTCTCTTCACTTTGTGTGGCCAGAGGGGGATACTTTGTTAAAAGACAATGAGAAATAGAAAGTGTAATGAGATCCTAAGCTCCTATTATAGCCATGTATGTGATGGTAAAATATTAGTATAGTGTGAAGGAAATACAGAAAGAAAATCACTGTAAATCACTGAAAATCACTGTAAAATCAATGCAAAAAGTAGCTTGGGTGAGCTGATTTATGTCCAAGGGCAGTCATCATAAAATCCATGAAAGAAGTCATTGTAAAATCCATGGAAAAGTCAGAGGAAAATACTAATTTCTTTATGTACAGGCAGCACAGTAATTAATTTTTTCTTACTTGTACTGGGCATACCTTCTGTACTATTTTCATACATTTTACAAAAAAATGGGATTTAGAACTGAGTTAAAAGAACCATATTCTGTCTACAGGGAGTTTGTATATTTCAATATATTACAAAATTCTGAATAACTTTTTGATGGAAACCAGGATGTGTCTTGGCCATGTTTATAGAGTGAAATTAGTTATTAAGCAGAAAAAAAAATAGGAGAGAAACTTCTTGACTTGTTGGACTAAAGTAACATTTTTTTTTGGAAGAGTGTTGAGATATTGTGCAATACTGTCGTGTCACAGGAAAGACAACATGAGGTTTAAGGTTCAAATGCTTTCAGGTTTGTTCTCACCTCAGATTTGGGGATCAAAATTCATTTTACACATTAGATCTGGAGATGTGATTCATCACATTTTCTGTAGAGGACAGGTGCAGCACATGATGGGAAACACAATTTGTTTTTCCAGTCACAAGGAAAGTGTGGCACACTTTTTAATTGACTCAGAGTCAAGTTTGATTGGCTCAGGATAAAGTTTCAAGTGAGTTAAAAGTGGCACTGCTTTAATATGGGTTCAAAACAATATAAAATAAAGGTATAATATTCCATTTTCCAAAGAAAATATGGTGTAATCTTAAGGAAAGAGAATGGACATAGCTGAATAATCTTTCCTACAGTTGTGGGTGGGTTTATTTGGGGAGACTTCTTTGCTTTTTCTTTACCCAAGCCTTTCTTCTTTACTTACTTTCAATATAAGTTATTCTGCCAAAAACATCCTTCTAAAATGTCTATTTCTCTATTCAAACCAAGGCTGGTGTGCAACACTGCATTCAAATAAATCTAAGAAAAATTGTTCATGCTCCTGGAAGTTGGTAACTGTGTTCCCTCCTTGTGTGTTCCTCAATGGTCAGTCTGCAACAAATTGCCAGTTGAAAAACTGGAAATTGGAAGGGTTCCCTTTCTTAAAGAATATCATTAGGCAAGTCCATTTAGTATTTTTTAGGCATTCAGATGCCTAAAAACCACTCATGTGGAGCCTGCTGTATTTCCAGGTACAGCACTTGTGCACTTGACTAGAGTTTAGATGGAAATCACCTGTTTGGTATAGAAAGGATACTAAATGAGAAAATAATAATTCATGATTCTAAATCAGGTCACTAGGAAAAAATGTTGATGTTCCACTTAAAAAGATCAGAGATATGATCAAGATCAGGGTGATAACACTTAAAACTCTTTTTTCCTGTAATGGATGTAAAGAACCCAGGGAAAGATGGGAGGGACAGGTGGAGATGGTTTAAGTGGTGGCATTTAACAAAGGGATGTCAGGCAGAAAGCTGACATCTGTTTTCAAGCCCATCTTTATATTCATCACATAAATGTTTAGATGCACATAGAAAAAAAAGAGAATTTCAAGAAGATTTGGTGTGATGGGTCTCTTTTCATGCCTTAAAAGGATAACCAGGCTAAGAAAACAGTTAATCCCTAGAAAGCAGTTAATCCCTAGGAATGCAGCACATCTGGAAAGATCACAGCTGTACCAGAAGCCAGATGTTGCAATAATCTTATTTAGATTGAGAAAACAAGAACAACAAAAGAAAGTGTGAGGAAAGCACACACAGTCATAATGGATGGAAAAGTCAACTTGAAAGAGCAGGAACTTTGTTACTTCCTGCTTTTACGAAGGCGAAAGCATTGATTATTCTGGAGATGTTTTCATTTCTGAAGCATTTTGGAGGAAAAAAAAAAAGGTTGTATGAACAGCTGGCTGTCAAAGCCATGGCTTGGAAAGTGGGTGCAGACTTGGCTTGACAAGCAACCAGAAGTTCTCCTGTGATTAATCCTGCATCCATTGCAATTTTGTTGTGGTAAGAAGGAAAAATGTCCAACATATGAGACATTCCATAAGGAAGGGAACAGGTTTTAGTGAAAACACCATGTATTGGAGGAGGAAAGAGTCTTTCTTTTAGGAACTCTGCAAACATGACTCCAGCAAGTAATCTGGATCTCATCTCTCAATTTCACTTATTTATCTCTGGTGATGCTCTGTTTCCATTCTAATAAATATTTCAAAGCTCCGATTTGTGAAAGATTTTTTCCATCAGCTTTAATTATTAAATCAAGTAAGGTAAATTAGTAAAGGAGAAAAGATACATTTCATATAGAACAATCTTCAGAGAAATTGCACATGGACATTTTCTGACTATGTGGTTCTAATAAATACCTGAGCATCTATATTTTTTTTTCTCTTTGAATTATGTATGCATCAGCTGCAGAGTCTATAGCATAAATAAAACTTCCTGGAATATTTATGACAAGTCTAAAATATTAATAGTGACAATAACTTAATTCAAATGAAAAATAAACATACTTACAGTGTGCCCTTTTTCCTGATTCTGAACTGATTTGATTGAGACATAGCAGTTATTGAGAAAAACATGATCCTTACATTGTATTTGCTATAAAGGACTTCTATATACTAATTTGAAACTAAATTTTAAATAATGACAATATTTTCATGTGCCATAGAAAGTATGAATCATTAAAAAAGCTCAATTATATTCAAATGAAATTATATCCTTATGTTTGGTGTCATAATTTTGTTGGAATAACCAGATAAAGTAATAAAACTACTGAGTTTGTTAAGCAGCACTAGCACAAAAAAAAGAGAAAAAATTTAAAAAAAAAGTATGTGTGTGTGTGTAAGTAAAAAAATATGTGTCTATTCCAGTGAGGTCTCATCCCTGGAAATGTTCAAGTGTTCAAGGCCAGGCTGGAAGGGGCTTTGAGCAGCCTGGTCTAATGAAAAGTGTCTCTGCCCATGGCAGAAGGCTGGAACTCAATGGTCTTTAAGAGTCCTTCCCAGACATTCTGTGAGTCTGTGAGAAAATTTTGAGGTGGATGTTGAACGTACTCAGTATTTTTTCTAATATAACATAATTGTGTTAAAAAAGATGTAGAATTTTTTATAAATTATTAAAAATGTATTATATATCTTCAAAATAACTTTTGAAATTGAAGAAGTAAAAATGCTGTAGGGCTTCAGCAGGGACTAAAAATCACTGATGGTCTTTAGACATCTTTAATCCATACACAGGAAAGCAAAGTATATCCCCATCTTTTTATGGAGGATGTATGCATTGTTAAACAAATATTCAGGAGATTTTAATTTCAAACTGTAGGAACAAATTAGATAGAAACAAGTAGGAAATGGCCAGGATGTTCCCATAAAAGTTTAAATGGATTAGAAAAGGATTCTGCAAATTCATGTAAAATTGGTGCATCCTTTTGAGTGTTAAACACAATCAGATGCCTAAACTGGCATCCAGAAAGTCCACAAACTGCTGACTGCAAAGACAATGTCCCCAGAGAAAAATCTGCCTGCATAATGACTATTTCTTTTTTAATCCAACTATCCTGTTGGCAAGCAGGATGCTGGAGTAGGAAAAAGCTGTAGCCTATCTCAGTATGGCAATTCTTTGCTTGTTATTGGGGAAAAAAAGATTTAAGTACCTCAGCACTTAATTATATTTGTAAATGCATCCCAGACTTAAGGTTGAACATACAATTAGTTTATTTGCTGATTTGGTGGGTTTGGATTTCATTCTGCAAATTATTTATTGCAGAAGTCTAAGAGGTTCCAGCACAGACAGTTCACAAGAGTGTATCCTTATATTGCCCTGTTCCACTGCCTCTGGCAGGTGAACTTTCAGATCTTTGAATTAAGAAATGGCTGCTTGAAACTTTGAGGTGAAGTGTGAAGTGCAGTAAGATCACATCCAATTAAAAATTAATTCTCCAACAATGTTAACTTACAGGTCACTCATCTTTTTAAGAAGCCATAAATAATTTATTCATTACTAATTTGCTGCATCTACTTTACCATCATATCTCCTATTTAATGAGCAACATGAGAGCATTATGTTAATTTAAAACTATACGACTTGTCAAAAAGGAGTCAATTAAAAGGATTCTCTTCAGGAGGCTCTAATGGAATTCAGGACAGGCTTACATCTGAAACAAAATTGAACTTTCTGTCCTGTGGGTATTTTTGAGAGTTCAAACTTCTTCTGTCCCAAACTGAAACAAATAGAGTGAATCTGTTTATTTGTAAGGAAGGCAGAGGCACGTCAGTTTGAATCAGTCACTCTGGATATCCTGATTGCTTATATTTCAACTCTATTCTGCAATGTGCTGTCAGGAGATTGGATTAGGAAGAACCTTTATTGTAGCAATTCTAAAGATGCTGGAAGAGAAAATTAGATTTTTTTTTTTTCTGAAAAGTTTTGAAGGGTGAAAGAGACTCCCCATGGTCCCACGATGTGGCTCCTGTTGGCACAAACACTGGAGAAGAACTTTCAGCTCTCTTCTCAAGCAGCTATGCAGAGCAGAAGCTCCCTTATTTTCCATATGAAAAGACAGCTCCAGGGGAATATTAAAAACTTAAACCTAGCTAAGTTGAGGAAAGGATTCATCTCACACAGTCTTAGCTAATTGGGTTTGGTCAGATGCGTTGAGGTAGCAGGGATGTGGGCAGAGAGCTGAGAGAGGCACCTCTGCAATGCAGGCTCTCAAACAAGGCAAGGTGACACAAAGATTTGGAGCTAATTATCATAAAGAAATTTTCTGTACCTCTCACTCCTTCAGAACAGCAGATATGACTGCAATCTTTTATCTAATTTCTCAAGACTTCTTCCAAATCTTGTACTCATTTACAAAATTAGGCCCACAATTTCTAGACACTAGGAATATAGGGATATTTTTATCTATCTATATATATATATGCTCTTAAAAACAAAACAATTATACACCTTATCAATTAAAACAGTTGATCAGCTCACCATACCTTAGATTTCAAAAACAAAGCTCCTAATTAAATGTGAAATATTATCTACAGTTAATAGCAAAGGACAGACAAATCCAGAACCCAAACCAGTTTGTTTGAAAAGCTAATTTAGGATTCCCAGTGGAGAAAATCATCTTTCTGAAGACATCAGGCTTGTAAAAAAAACATGTGTGTTATGGACAGGCAGAGTGAGCTGCTAACATGAGAGTTATTCTGACCTGTGGAACTCAATGCAGGATTGGGAATGAGAGAGAGCACAAAGGTACAACAAGATCATGGAGCAGCACCTTGGTTTGTTTAACAGTTACTTAAAATTTTCATGGCTATTTAAATTGGATTAGCTTCAATTCTCAAATGGTCTGCCTGAAAAAATCCATCCTCTCATCTCTAATGAAAGGATAAATCCAGAGAATTTAGAGTGCCAGGAGGAAGCCTACAAGAGCAGAGAAATAGTCTAGCAGTCTTTAGGAGGTCTTTACTTTCATTATTTTACATTGACAGTCTTTCTCTTGCTCAAACAAAACATTTCCCACCCAAAGCATATGAACAGGATGTTATCTTTGCACCAGGACTTGCCAGAGATTAGATGGAAATCTCCTGAGTTTTAGACCTCATTTAACTTCCAGTCCCCAGACACTTGACTCTTTTCCAGTTGATGATTAATTAATTGGCTGTGAAGATTTTAGCACAGCTTTCCCTTAAACATCTCTTGGTTCCATCACACCTCTGGAGTTCTGGGCTGCACAGGCAGCTGGGCTGTCTGAGCCCCTCTGCAGCATTCACTGATGTCAAAAGGAGCTGCAAGGCAGCAACCAGGAAAGAAAACACCATCATGTGGCATTTTAAAAGGTTTGTCTTCAAGTAGGTTTTAAAAGTTGCTTTTTTTATTTATTTTTTTTTAGACTTTCTCTGTAATCTAGAGATCCCACTATTGTCAGGCCAAATAAAACAGTATCTCATTCTGAATGTTCTCAATGAATTTTCATTACGAGCAGATCTGTTTCCAGCAGTGCTCAGTTTGTGTATTTCTGACTCAAAATACTGAATATAAGTATTGAAAAATGAAATCAGAACCTTGATGGTTTTAAAATAACTGATACCAGCAACTCTTGCAGGCTATTAATTCTCTGGGAATGCAGCTTGCCAGATAAATCAGTTCTGATCTGTGGCCCAGTTTGTATTTAACCCAGTTCCTTAGAGACAGTTCTACAGTTCCCTCATTGGGTATTGTCTGCTTAATAATTTCAAATAAGTAAAAAAAAAAAAAAAAAGAAAGCAGAAAATGAACGAGCACCTTCCTATTTATTTTTTCTTAATACAAAAAAGGACATTATGAAAATTAAAAATTATTAAACCATTTAAGAGTCCCACTCTTTCTGGAAGAAAATAAAAGAAGTGCAAAGTCACCATGCAGTGGCACAAACGCTAATTCTGAAAAGAAATATTCTGTAATTCATGTTGTCAAGATGAGAGGTATTTTCTATAAATTCACAATAATACATGCACATCTGGATTCTATCACTGTGGGACAGAGTTAAGATTGTTTTAAAACTTTAATACAAATTTATTTATATTAAATCATAGGCAGTCAATATTTTCAAATTTGAGCTTCCCCAATTTATTGTTTTTCAGTTGTGATGCATCATGCAATGGAATTTGGGTGTCACACTATAGACTTCTTTTTGTTTCCTCCTTCTTGCAGGGTCATTCAGAATAATCCACTAATTTTTAAAGGTGATTAGGAGTTAGGCTTTAGATATCATTTTAGATAACTTTAAACTTAGATATCACTTTAGATAATTTTAGATAAGCTTTAGATAACTGTATTTCATTATCTTTAGCCTTAACTTTGCTTTTCTGGTTTTATCTCTTCCCTGGTTCATCTCATCTGTAAAGAAAATCATGAAATTACCCTTGGAAGAACAATTTCGTTCAACGTTGGCTGAAGAAATTTTCATTTATGAAAAAAAAAATGTAGGCAGAAAAGCCTATCAGTCCTGAAAGTGCCTTTTTCAGTCATACCTAATGCTCCAGATGTCAGCAAGTTGAAGGCCTCCATCCACAGCACAGACAATAAAAATGCCATAAGAAGTATAGAATTACTTCAGAATTTGAATGGAGAATTATGTGGAAATTTAGAAAAAAGAATAAATTAAAAAAAAAAAAAACCTCTGGAAAAAACACCCGGAAAACTATAAAATAATTCCACAAAATTTATGCCTTTTTATTCCATTATTGTAAAAAACCTAAAAATAGAGAAATTATGTCTACTTTCAGCTGGTGATGGTGGATAAATTTCCAAGTAAACATGTTTTTAACAATAGTAATGTGAGAGTAGCCACAAAAACACTAAGGCCTTGTCCTGATTCTAAAGGAGTTAGAAAAGCAAAAGCACAGAGAAAACATATTGACACCACTTAAAAAATTAATAATTGCTTCACATTCTTTAAAAAACCTCAAACCCAACCATTTCATCGAAATGTAAAAACATAGCTTGTTTTTGGTAGTACCCCAACATAGTATGGATGGGTTTTGGAACTTTCTCCTTTCTTTCCCTCAAATAAATATATTTTCAGAGAATTCAGCAGTATCTGATATGTCTTGATTTCACTGGAATTGGGTATTTCTGACCTTTTTGTGGGCAGTTTCAGAAGGGAAGCCATCCATACCCCAATGATATTGATAAGGAGGTGGCACTGGAGAAGGGACTTGTCCCCAGTCCCACCCCAAGGCAGTGTCTGGGACAGAGTAGGGAATCTCTGAGCTCTCATCTGGTGCCAGTGACTTGAATTTCCTCAGCACGAGGGGAAATTTTTCACTGCTGTGAACTTTTCACTGCTGCTCTGGTCGTTCATTTGAACATTATCCAACCTCCAGTCCTCCCACTGCTCATTTTTCGTGTTCCTAGCACTGCTGAAGTAGCTGAAGTGATCTGTCACTCGTGGCATTTTGTTACCTCTCAGATCCAGATTTATGATGCTCTTATCTACATGACATGGGTAACTCACATTTGATGTACTGTGCTGCTTTTACAGCTCTGTGCACGACTTGGTGGGAATCTCCACAACAGGGAAGGAATAGTGAACAATTGATCTAAATTTTCACTAGTTCACTGAAAAATTCCTCAGGGGTTAGAGCTCAGCATTACCTCTGTGTGAACCTCATGCCCTTCTTGAAAAATCTGATTTGTATCTTAATGTCACCGTGTGAGTTGTGTTCTCCTCCAGCCCATGTGGGTTAAAAGTTATTCTACTTCTCCAAATACTTCTTAAATTTAGAAGTAAATTTCTGAATTATGATAAATCTTCAGAACTATACCAAAAAACCCCCCCAAAAACCCAAAACAAAACAAAAAACCCCAACCAACCAACCAAAAAAACCCAAACAAGCAAAAAAAGCTCTGCATAATACCTTGCATTACTGAGCTTTCAGAAACCAATGTGGAGAATTGAAAATGGGGCTGACAGAAAATAAACAGCATTTTTTTTGAGCACAGAATTATTGGGTTCATCTGTTTCTACACCAGCATTGCACACAGCAGTGATCCCAACCACTGTCAAAGCCTGATTACCTCATAGAGTATAGGGTTTATGATGGCTTTTGATTTTTTCATGGAGAATTTTCAGAAAAAAAATCTGAGTCTATAACTGGAATATCTCAAATGGCAAAAATAAAAGATCTGAAGAGAAAGAAGACTTTATAAAGAAGGGAGTTGAATACACAATATGCATGTGTTAGTGTGTAAATGTATGCAAATGTGAAGGTCTATTTATTTATATTCTCAATTGTGCAAGTGTGCAGCTTTACACAGATACACAAAAAAGTTTGAAACAAAGTTGAGAGAACAAAACCAATGACACTGGATTCTTTATTATTCTTTTAAGGATGAAATGTTTTCTTCAGAATACCATTTTTGTGTCTTTATCTGGCCTGCAATAATTTCTGTTTCTGGCTTCTTATAGTAACAATTTTGATACAAACGCATCCACCTGCAATTTATATCAATAGCAGACATCTTCAATAGCTCTCAAACTGCAAATTATTTTGAAAGGGAAACATCTGTACATATTGCTATTCTGATTGTAAAGTCTGTGAAAACATTTTTCTCCCTGAGCTCTTAGCTTGTTTTTAATATTGGAATAAAACCAGCTTAGCTATGCTGAAAAAATACTTGATCAAAATGTTGAAACCAGAGATGGTTGGTCATACATTGTCTGCAGAACCAGAAGTAAAGCTGCTCAGATCACTATCAAAATCCCACTAACATGCCTAAAATAATCTTTACTCTCCATTTGATGGTAACTTCTGGCACTGATGAAGTATTATTTTGAACCTTTACCACATTTCTCAACAGAAGAGGCTAAATTTAATTTGTGGAAGAGAGGTGCAGTGAGAGCAGTTATTTCCTCTGCATTTGTAGTGTCTGTTAAAATGTGGAGCTGATGAAAAAGACCTCAGTCACTCAATCCTCAGAAAGAACAAATCCAAAATATCCACACTCTAAGCTTCCAGTAGAATATAATCAAGAACCAGAAAATCATTATTCATTGAGTTGCACCATCTTCCCACATCTGTAAATCTTTTGAGCACTTTTTGAGAATTAAGTATTCTCAAAGTTCTTTTTTTTTCTGATTGGGAAACTTTATTCCTGCACCAATCTTCACAGACCATATTTTCATATGTTAGAAAATCTTTTGCAGATCTGTACAGAAAGATGTTCATGGATACTAAAATACAGTTAGCAAAGTTTGTAATGAAATATAACCTCAAATCATGCTTGGAAAGACTTTTTCACTCCTGTCCAGTTGTAGGTACATCTGATTGATGGGAATATGAACTATTTGATTGCAATATATAAGTTGTTATATCATTACCCCTTTGATAAAAAAAAATGCCATGAAAATACTCCCCAGATTTATAAGATGATTTTTACCACCATGCTGTTGAGGTCAAGAGTAATTTCTCCATAAATAAGAAAGAGTAGTCAGTTCCACACAGAGCAATCTGTTTAAATATCAGCTAGAGAATAAGAGTATGAGTATTGTCTCTGTGAAAATTGGTGCCTTTTTACTATTGATTGACCAGCATTCCTGTAAGTTATTACTATTTGACTAAATAAGCATTAGTTTAAAAGATCTGCTTTGAAGAATTCTTTCAAAGTAAAGGATAACCAACAGCATAAAATGGTGACAGTAATTCTGGGCTTAATTAAAAATTATTATTGTAAATTTTTGCTATGAACCATACAGCCAAACTCATAGAAATAATTATATACAAAAATGCATACATACTTAATCCCATATTTAATGTAATTACTTATATATGTCATAGTGCACTTTATGGGGCCATTTTACTGTTCATTACAAATTAGCTCATCTGCATTCCTTTTTGTAAACATGCATTTTTCAGCTCTGATCCTATCTTTCAGTTTTTCAGGTCTGTTCAATAGATGGAACTTAATTTGTATCATATTTCCTAAGAATTCAATTTTCCTGAGTTAGAGACTACTACCATGGCCTTTTCCTTGCAATTTATCACATTTGATTTCACATACTGGTTTGGTTTTCTGGGGTCCTGATATTGCTTTCACCTTAAATAAACCTCATGTTCTTAAGGTCCTGATATTAGGAATGAGAGAGAGAGTGAAAAAAGTCACCTCACAGTAGCAGAAAGTTGGCTAAAGGAGCCAATAATAATTTCTGTCTCTCATCTGTACTTCACTGGATTAAATGCAGTAGAACATGATGTTATTGTGACTTTCATTAGTGTTTTGGGGAATGTACAAGAAATTCCTGTGTTTAAAAGGACAGTTTTATAAAACCAGAAGCAGGACTATCTGTGATCTCAGGATTACCTTCACTTTACTGGAATTGGCTTTCCTTTTGCCAATTTTCCTGTTGAAAACATCCACAGGAAATAGAAATCTTCCTACAAATCTCAGCTGATCTCCAAATGTTTCTTTTCAAAAGCCACCAAGATGAGCTGAAGGAGTTGCAATGTAGGTACTTCACAAAACCCCTCTTCTAGACAAGATTCTCACTGAATCATCTATCCCAAAATTCACCACAGCCTCACCTCTAAGTCCATGGAAATGATTTCTCATGGCAGCCAGATTTCTATAATGCATGACAACAGAAGTCAGCCTGAGGGCCTTTGGCTGGAGAAGCAAAAGTTCACATCTCAGGCTCAGTAAAAGTCTTGTGGGACACCAGAGAGAAATATGAGGACCAGAATAATCTAGTTTTTGCTGTGATTAAGGCAATAAATTTCCAGTCTCACATTTTAAAAGTACTAGATGTACAAATACCACCAAAAGTTGTTTTTTCACCCAGTGTTAAGAAAATGTTTTGACCAGAAATTCTTAGCCAACCTGCCTAGCATCAAGAGAAAAAATAAATACAATATAACCCACAAACAAAAATTCAACTGCAATATATCATTATGCAGTCTGGGAAATCATTTTTATTCAAGAATATATGTAAGACTCCTCAAAGTCAGCAGAATCTTCATTCATCTATTATATCTGAAAATCACAACCTAGAAATACGTCAGAGAAAACAGTAACAATCCCAAACAACACCTTATGTCCTCACTCATGTTTCTCAGCATGTTTGTAGGTTTTACAAACCCCTGAAAACATGAGAATAGATCATCCATAATCCCATCCATGCATGCAGTGCTGAAGTGGAATGTAATTTCTTTTAAAAAGTTTTAAAGGGCTGAGTTTCTAATAAAAAGTTCATTTTTGAGCTCCTGTAAATGTTCATAAGAAAAGGCAGGAAGTTCCACAGTTTTAAACACAAGTAGAATGAAGACACTAACTTTTCACATCTGCACTTCTCACCTCCAAGTTTTATTTCATGACTCTGTTGTTGTTTCAGAAAAAAACCCAATGCTCAATTGTTATTTATTTACTTTTTCCAAGCCTCTCTCTGTCATATGTCATGTTGTTCTTTCTGCCTCCATCATCCATATTTCATATCTTTGCCAAATCTCTTGTCCCTTCCTCAGCTGAAAAGTTCCAATCTGTTTGGGTGAGCTTCAATTCAGACAAGAAGTATCACAGAACTGCATCTTTCAAATATTACAAACCTTTATTTCTAGAAAATACACTCAAGAAATAGCACTCTGTTAACCTCAATAAAACATATTTACAGAATCTAAATGTTTACACCCTCTCACATTTACAACCTCAAGTTAATCTTTGATGACCATAGTCTGTCATGCTTACAAATTTGTTTTCAGAGGTGTTCTATGAGGAGTGTGATGCTCCTCACACAAAGTTCCAAGAAAGTAGCAATTCAGACCAAGGTTTGGTAAACTCTGATCTATCTCTGCTTGTACAGGTTGAGAAAATTTTCCTTTATGGGAGTCAAGTTGGAATTAAGTAACAAGGTTT
>WBNO01002494.1:2027-33754 GCA_013400575.1 Peucedramus taeniatus | reverse complement strand
TATATTTATATAAAAATATAAATAATATAAATGTATCTTTATAAAATCTATATTTTTTATAATGTATGTATAATGGATATATTATATCCATTTAAGAACTGAGGTTGGCTTAAATGAGTATCTTAATTTGATGATATTGGGTTTAAACCTTCCAAAGAGCCCTGAAATATTTAATTTGTGGGATTTGTCCCTTTCAGTGCCCCCTGAAAAAGTGGAGAAGGCAATGGATGAGGTTGAGAAATACATCATGACTCGACAGTATAAATATGTTTTTTGCCCTGAGACAACTGATGATGAGAAGAAAGACCTTGCTGTCCAAAAGAGGATCAGGTGAGTCTTGAAAGGAAAAATAATTGAGTAATCCCTAATTCTCTAAATGAGCTCTGAATCAACCATGATAAAAACCTTGTGCTGTGCAAAGAAAAAATGGCTTGTTAAGGGTTCAAACCATTTTATTTAAAAACCTTGTGCTGTGCAAAGAAAAAATGGCTTATTAAGGGTTCAAACCATTTTATTTAAATTACAGAAAGAATTAATAGGTGGGATAATGACAACCACTACACTGGGAAAATTCGCTTTTCTTAAATCACAGCCAAAAAAAATGTTTTAAAAAAGGAAGTGCTTTCTCTGAAAATAAATGACATCAATGGAATAAACTGGTTTGTGGCTGGAATAATGCCTCATTGACACAAAGCATTCCTTTGCCCTGAGCTCAGGAAGCAGCTGGTTTCAAACACCTGGATGTGGCTGGCACTGAAGAGTTTAACCCTTTTTCTCCTGTCCCAGGGCTTTGCACTGGGTCACTCCCCAGATGCTGTGTGTTCCTGTCAGTGAGGAAATCCCTGAAGTCTCTGACATGGTTGTCAAGGCAATTACAGGTTTGTGAGTGATGAATTCTGTATTTACAGATTTAAATCTCATCTCTCTTGCTTATTGAGGTGATTTTTGCTGTCATCACAAGGTGGGTCCAGGCTGTTAAAATGTGCAGGAATTTGGAGTTTCATCTGTGGAGCAGGGATAATTTTCCACACTGAAGTGCTTAGGCTTAACTGATCTGCTTGAAGCACTTTCCCACAGACAGAAATGATGCAATAAATGAATTTTAAATAAAGAAATAGAATTTTAAATAAAGAAATAGAATTTTAAATAAATAAATAGAATTTTAAATAAATTCATATACTTTTAAATTAGTTCATATACTTTTAAATTAGTTCATATACTTTAAAATTAGTTCATATGATTTTAAATAAGTTGACATAATTTTAAGTAAATTCACATCCGGATACCGATGCAAGGATGATTTCAAAGGAACTCACATGATTTTAAAATAAACACTTTAAATTCATATAATTTTAAATAAATACATATAACTCGAGGTTGCTTTTTAGAAGGAGCAGGAGCAGAAAAATGCTCTTTATTTCCATGAATATTACCCAGCAAATCCTGCTTATTGAGTGCCTGATTACAACAATCTGAATGATTCCAGGACTTTTTTCCCCCTCCCAGACATCATCGAGATGGACTCCAAGCGCGTCCCTCGGGACAAACTGGCCTGCATCACCAAATGCAGCAAGCACATCTTCAATGCCATCAAAATCACCAAGAATGAGCCAGCCTCTGCTGATGATTTCCTGCCCACCCTGATTTACATCGTGCTGAAGGGGAACCCCCCACGCCTGCAGTCCAACATCCAGTACATCACTCGCTTCTGCAACCCCAGCAGGCTGATGACTGGGGAGGATGGATATTATTTCACCAACCTGGTGAGTGCAGCAGGGATGGGGGGGCTTGGACAGCAAGGTTTGGCTTTTGTTTGGAGGCAGGGATTGCCAGCAAAGGGCATAAATTCAAATTTGTAAACATAAATTCATAAAGATAAATTCACAAACAAAATTCAAATTCGTCTTGAAGCAGTGGTGAGGTTGCTTAGAGCACAGCTAGTTTTGTCTCCTCTCTCTTCAGTCTCTGCTTTCCAAATCAGAGCTTTGCTTTCTTATTTTATAACTTTAAACCCTTTATTTAAAAAGTTTGATGCTAAGTTTGGGTGTATTTTTATCCTGCAAGATCAGGACTCTCTTCCTCAAACCCTGAGTTTGGGCTGTGCAGATGTTCCAGAGGCAAAGTCCCCTCTGAGAGTTTCTGGAAAGCCCTGCAGAATTAGGCCATTCATGTGTGGAGGTAAACAGGTTTTTGCAGCTTCTCCAGGAGCATTTCTTGGTGTGCTCTGTATTTTATCATAAAATATCCTGGAGGGAAATGACAGAGTTGAATGAAACACTTGGAATGTTAAAAGTTCATTTCAGCAGGAGCAGAGCATCCACCAAGTGAGCTGGGCTTTGACATTCCTTCATTAAATTAATTCATTAACCAATCTGCATAGCAGATCTCTGCTGATCAGATAATTAAATATTAATACACTGCTCCTGTCTCCTTGGCCTGTTCCTGCTGCTCCCTCACTCCCAAACACACAGACCCTCAGGTCTGGAATGTGCCTTGGCAGCCCAGTTTTTGACTTCTTCAAACTTCTGGGGAGAGCAAAGAGTTGTACAAAGTGTCTGATAAAATTAACTTCTGGAAAAGTTTTTATGCCCTCATTTAGGGCATAAAAAAAATTTAAAAATAAGTTGGTGTAAGAAGAGGGAAAAGAATAGAAAATGGGTGCATTGCAGTGATGCTCTCTCTGCTTTGTTTGCAGTGCTGTGCTGTGGCCTTCATTGAAAAACTGGATGCTCAGTCTTTAAACCTGAGCCAGGAAGATTTTGATCGTTTCATGACGGGCCAGACCTCCCCAAAAAAGCAGGAATCTGACAGTTTCTCCCCTGATGTGTGCCTGGGGGTGAAGCAGATGTGCAAAAGCTTAGACCTCCTCTCTCAGTTGAATGAGAGACAGGAAAGAATTGTCAGTGAAGCCAAGAAGCTGGAGAAAGACCTGATTGATTGGACTGATGGCATCACCAAGGAGGTGGAGGAGATTGTGGAGAAATACCCCTTAGAAATCAAACCAAAAAGCCAAGCCTTAGCAGCCATTGACTCTGAAAATGTGGAGAATGACAAGCTGCCCCCACCACTGCAGCCTCAGGTTTATGCAGGATAATTTTGCTCAGCTAGTTGGGAAGGGAAGGAAATTTAAGGCTTAAAAAAAAAAAANAAAACAAAAAAAAAGAGCTTGAATCAGTACATTTTTAAAGGTACTTTTGTTTTGGGGTTTGGTTTGGTTTTTTTTTTGGGGGGGGTTAAGTGTAATGAATTGTATTTATTTTAGTCCAGTAGATTTCTATTAGGCTTTGGTGGGATTTTTGAACTGAATTTCGATTTTCTACACAAACTGTTGTAATTTTTAAGCAACACTAGTCCATTGACATCTCTCCTGAAAGCTTCCTTCTAAGCATGCACTTAATTGTTTTTAATAATTAGTTTAACTTGAAGCCAAGTTCCAGCAGGAAAAAAAAAGGTACCAATGTTAGTCTGAACTTATTCTGTAGCTGTAAAGATGAATTATATATTGTAAAATATGTAAAATTGTAAATAGATTCCAAATCTAATGTCCCAGCTGTGCATGAACTCGTGTGTGAGTGAAAATGATCTCAAAATATTCATTTTAGCACCTTTCAGTTCCATCACGTTGCAGTAAAAAGGCAAAAAATGCTGTTGGAGTTTGGATAACCTGGAGGGAAGAAGTTGGAATGATTTGCAAACTTGAAAAATCATCTTAATCTGCTTTGTTTAAAAAAATTATTATTTAAAAGATGCCATTTCTTCATTTAAATGCTCTGTCAGAACACCTGGTAGCCTTGAGTGGTGCACAAAAGTGCTGATTTTACTGCTTTGGGAGGGAATGTGGGGCCAGAAATCAAAAATATTTTAGGAATAGGAAGAAATATTTGTATTAAAAACTGCATAATGTGGAACAAAAAAAGGGGGAGGGGAAAGAGACCACGAAAGAGTTGCTCCAAAAAGTGTCTCTCTCTCCTGGTCACTTCCACCAGTGGGAGAAATTTTGGTTGCTTTTTTGACAATCCTGGGAAAATAAATAATAAATAAATGTAATTCGAGGTTGCTTTTTGGAAGGAGCAGAAAAATGCACTTTATTTCCATGAAACATCAGCATTCTGCTCTTCAGTGACCCCTCCAGCACCTTGAACAAAAATGGCTTTTTGTGTCACCAAAAGTCACCAAAATTCAGGTTGGGGTGAAAAAAGAGGAGCTCAGCCCACAAAAAGCAACATTTTACAGCAGAACTGAAACTTTCTCTGTGTCATTTTGAAATCTCTTCCAGCTCCATCCAGCCCTGACCTGAGATCTCAAACACGAAGCTCAGCAGGAACTGCTTTTAAGCCAAGTTTAATTCTTGCCAAGAGGAGGAAAGCACCAGCCTCGTGCTTCATTCCCACTTCACTAAAGCACTGCTCCTGTATTAAATTTGCACTGCAATACCTTCAGACCACGACTGTGATTTGTCCTTTTTCTGGCAGTTTTTATGAATTATGCACCACCCCTGGTGTTCCAGAGAAGCAGCTGCAGCACTGGGATGCTCACAACAAAAAAACAAACAAACCAAACAAAAAAAAACCAAAACATGAAGAAGACCCAAACCACCAAAAAAGCAGCAAAAAATCAAATTATTCCATGTGTCACCACGCCCAAATCAGTTCATAAATAATCCTGGGATTTTTTTAGTTTATTTAGTTTTATTTCATTTATTTAGGTGCTAATTCTGATCTCCAGGTTTGTCCTGAGGGAGGGGTGGAGGAAGCAAACTCACAGCTGTTGTGTAAATGAGAGTGTTTAAATAAAAGTTCTGCCCTGGTTAATGAGTCCCTAAACCCCTCCTCACCTTTTGTTATTCCATGGCTGCTCCTGCATCCTCTGAGTCTGGAGAATCTACTTCTATTTCCATCAATTTCTGATCAATTTAAATATCTGTTTCTATTCCCATCAGTTCTCAAGTGCCCTGCCAGTTCTAGGCTGGGTACCAATGTTTATTTTTATTTTCTTTGCAGAGAAGTCATTGGGGTGATGAAGCACTTGGGAAGGATTTTGTAACTAAAATATCTCTATTTTTCATGTACCATCTTGTAATCAAGATGTGGGGATGTTTGGAGAAAATTAGGAAAGGAGAATTTGAAGGAATTTGTAAAATTCACTCAAAATTTGTCATAATTTGACACAAAATTTAAATTAGTCAGGAAATGTGGATTTCCACACCTGGAGTAATCCCTGAGCAGGGCTGGAGCACAGAGGTGCTCACAGAGTTTGGGTGAGACCCCAGTGCTGCAAAGAACAGTGACTTTAATGGAAATACCATCCCTTAAAGTGATTTAAATGGAAATATTATCCCTTGAGGTGATTTAAAATGCAGCTGTTGTGCTGTGCCCACTGTCACAGTATCAGAAATTTGCTTTATTTTTCCTGCTCCTAGCTCAGTATCACCGAAAACAAAGTCTCTGCAGCTCCATGGATTGGATCTTTTATTGCAAAATATTTCTTTTCCTGTGAACAACTGAATTTATTTCCTTTGGAAAGGAAGATATTTTACTCGAGGAAATGCTGGAGTCATTAATTGTGATTATCACTCATTAATTCAGTGCTGTCATTTTGGGTTTCTGACCTTTCAGATCCTCACGGGACTGCTGGAGTTTTACCTTCCCAAAGCATTTTCAGGGAATATTTTTCACCCAAATATTTTAATGCATCATTATTAATTTATTTTTTATCATTAATTTATTTTAATGCAGAATATTTAGAGAAGGGGAGAGTAAACAGCTCCCAGCAGACCTCACATTATCCTCGTGGAAACATCGTCATCGTATTACCATTAATAATAGTAATATATAATAGTGCAATATAAAACAATATTATTTATCACGATAAATGTAAACGAAGGTTTGTTTGCTTTAAGGATTTAATCCTGAACACTTTCAGGTATTGGAAAAGGTATTTCTGTTAGGAAACATAACAAAAAAGATGTTTTGGGATTGTTTTTAGAGGAAAAGGGGAGGGGGAAGGCGGGAACATCCTGAGGGAGGCTGGAGCGGGGAGCGCGGGGCTGCGGCGTGAGGGCCGGGAGAGAACGCCTGAGGGCCCGGTGCCGCTCCCGGGCCCATTCCCAGTGCCTCTCCCGGTTCCGTTCCCGATTCGGTTCCCGATGCTGCTCCCGGGCCCATTCCCAGTTCCATTCCCGGTACCGCTCCCGGCTCCTCCCGCGCTGCCGGCGCCGCCTCAATCTTGTCCCCCCCGCGCCACCGTCGGCGGGTGAGGGGTCAGGGCTGCGGCCCGGAAGCGGCGGCGGAGGCGGGGCCCGGTGCCGGGGNGATGCGGCCGCTCCGGGGCTGGGAGCAGCGGGGGGAGCACCGGGAGAGCCTCGGGCCGCGGCATCGCCGCGCTGCCCCCGAGCCCCCGGTCCCGGCTGGGCTCGGGGCGGTTTGGCTCTGCTGCGGGGCTGTAACCTCGGTTTATTTTTATTATTTTCATGTAAAAATTATGTTGGGAAAGGTCGTCAGCTTGGAGTTTGTATGCGTGGCGTCTTAGCAGAAAAAGAAAAAAAAAACGGTGAAAAATAATGATTTCTGTAGCACTAAAAATAGTTGTGTGTCAGAATAGCCTTTGCACAGTGGTTCCGGCGTTGGGATTTTTGTGTGTGGTTGTTTTGGGATGTTTTTCCCCCAATTTTTTATACACCCATATTTCATCCTCTTTCACTTTTTTAGGGGGGGTTTAACTTGTCTAATGATCTCGTGGTGGTTTTAATAATAAAATTCCTGGTGCATCATGCCTGGAACATGGCTGCTCCATCCCTGCCGGCACATCCAAACCGTGGATCCCAATCCCGAACCCTTGGGAAAATACAGCACAGCACAGCTGGGATTTTATTTTTTTCCCCTTATTTGCTCTTTAGGGTTTGTCTCTGGGGAAATTTATTTATCGGAGGGGGGAATTACCCGGGTGAATTTACCCTGGCAGCCAAACCTGGAGCGCAGATCAGGATTCATTAATTAATTAAGGTTTGCTCTCCACATCCTCGCCGAACTTCCCCGAAGTTTGGCCGCTGGAACACCGTGCTGGGGAGGAAGACCTGGGCCTGGCTGTTGTGGTAAACGATGATTGCGGTTTTTTGTTTTTTTTTTTTTTTCTGAGGGCTGAGTTACAGGAAACGCTCCCCGGTGAATCCTTGTGCCTCTGGGCAGGACACAGCGGCTCGGCTTTCCGCGGGGAGCTGCCGCCGCTTCCCTGCACCTGCCCGGGAATAATCCCGGTGGCTGCGCTCCAGCTCCTGCTCAGCAGCCGTGCACAGCACTGAGGTAACTTCTGTGGCAGCCCCAGCGCAGATAATATTGAACTGTGGCTGGAAATCGCTCCCTGAGCCCGGCCCGTCAGGCAGGGTTAAGCCCTTGGGTAGCTTTGTTACCTGCCCTGATTTGAGGAGTGGCTCTGCTGGAATGTGGTTCTTCTTTTCCACTTGAAAGACAAGAGCTTGAAAGGCCACCTGAGAAAACAAAATAGTGCCTGTGCTCTGAGTGCCCGGCTGAGGGCAGGGGACACACAGAGCTGGGTGTCCTTTGTGAGCTGGGGACAGAGGGACAGAGCCTGGCACATCCAGAGCCCTCCTGGGCCACCCCCTGAGCTGATCCTGCAGATCTGGCAGCTGGGATAATCTTCTTTTTTATTAAATAACAGCACAGGCTTTGTAGAAATGAAGCTGTTTTAGCAGTCAAGCCCTAAATTATTAACGAAACTCACTGGTGGCAGGATGGTGTTGCTTTTCCCAAACCTCCCCTTACCCAAAGCATGACTGAATTCATTTTCTAAGACTGTCCTGACCTGTGGATAAAGCAGGGCTCAGGGCTTCCAGGTTTTGTTTTGGATGAAAACCTCTGTGTGTGCTGACATTTGGGGGTTTGTTAATCTATAAAATGGAGAGTGAACTCACCCAGCTGGGGCTGAGCAAGCTGAGGTCCAGTTTGCTTTGAGCAGTGGGGGTGAAGCACAGAGACATGAGACTATTCCAGCCACAGCTTTGATATCTCAGCTGTGTCCCAGCTCCCTCGTTTCAGTTGGTTTTGCTGCTGTTTCTGTTTCCATCAGTAGCCTCTGTCTGTTTTGCTGCTTCTCTCCCTTCTTTCCACACCCAAACTCTGAATTTGCCATTCCCCAAAGCTGCCATTTCCTCAGCTTGTCAGTCATTTTTCTGCTTGTGATTCAAGCTGTGTATCTGTCTGCATCCCTGTCTCCTCACAGTTCTCATTACAGACTGAAGAGCCTTTTCCTGGCATTTCTCTGCACTTTCACTGCTGAATTGGGTCCCACTTTCCTTAACAAGTAGCTTTAATGAAGTCAACAATTAACCTTGAACTGGTCACTCAACCCATTTGTGATTATTGAACAGTTACTGAGAATTTTTACACTTCTTCATTAAAACCATCATGCATTTTTGGCTGCTGTCAGTTCAGTGCACACAGAATTTGATTTCTCATGGATCTTTAAAGATCCTGTAAAATGGAATAATTTTATTTTTCCTTTCCTCTCCCAGGTTCTCATGCTGAGCAGCAGTAACCAGAATAGCATTTTTAATACAAATTCAAAGTCCTCCATCTATTATTGTGTGTTTTATTGCAGTCTGGGTGATTTGGGTTATGGTAACTCAGTTTGGAAGTCATAACTTGGACCTGGAAAAGCTGGAAGGTTTAAAAATGCCCATGAGCTCTTTTAGATGGAAGTGGATTCATTCCCATGGCACAGGCTCTTGGCAGGCAGAGATGCCTGCTTCAAGTTTGGCACCAAAATGTCTGATTTTCAACCAGAGGTTGAGTTCATTTTGATTTTACAGCTGGATATGTTTTAAATTATGTTTTTCACTTCTAACAAAAGTCAGAATTCAGGGTTCATTGAACCAGAGGAAAACTCACTCTGTTTCAGCTCTCTGACTTTCAACTTTCCTTGCCTTTTCTCATTCATCATTTTTAAGAACTGAGAACATATCAAAAATACTTGGAACTTGTTTGGATTTGTCTGTTTCTGCACGAATTTTTGTTCCAGTGGGAAATGGAAATCAACTTTGCTGTCCCCAGAGGATCAGCTGGCACAAAGTTCAGGTGCTTGTGGTGAATCCACCAGACTTTTTGAACAACACAAGTCTGTTGGGAAGGGCTTTCACACACAAGATTGAGTAATGTTTGTTTTCCTTTTTATTTTTTACATCATTGACCTTTTTTTTCCCCAAGTTTTCTGTCTTTATAGAGAGTTGAAGTCAGGAATTTGGGTGTTTGAAATTCAGTCTCAATCTGATCTTTACAGTTTTCTATCACTCACCAAATTACTTCCCTTCCTTGGCTTTGTTTTGTGGGCAGACCTGAAATGTTTGCTGTTGGTGACCCTCTTGGGGATGTTGAAATGGTTAATTAAACTTTGAAAAGTGTTTTGAGAGGTGAAAAGAAACATTTCATGCAAGTATGAAGCATTTGCTTCTTTCTGTTCATGCAAATCCCTGGTTTTTGTTCATGTTTTGCATCCTGATCCTTTATCAGGAGGGAGGAATGTCCTTTTCCACATTTCCAGGTGCTGTTCCCCTCCTGCCCTGTGCAGTGCATATGCAAAGCCATTTTCCTGCCATTTTCAGCTTCCAGGCTCCAGGAAAATGGAAGTTTTTTGGAAAATGTGGGGTTTTTTTCTCAGTAAACTATTTCTGGATGAAATAGCTCAGCAAACTGATAAAGCAGTTCTGGCTGGAGCCAATTCCCCTTATCCCCCCTGGAGTTTGTGCACATCTGCCTGCTGATCTTGGGGTTATATTTGGTTGGATTCAAGGACCCAAGGTGATGTTTTTGTGAAGTTTCCTCCTCCACACTCCCTGATTGCTTCCCTCCCTGTGTGCTGAGGAGAAACCTGCTGGCATTTCCTAGGAGTTGTTGGTTCTGGTTTATTTTGTTCACGCTGAAGGTCAGGAGGAGGGGAGGAGGCTCAGCTGGACAGAGCTGCTGTGCCCTGGAGGATTCCTCCAGGATGAATTCCTCCTTCCTGCCTGCCCTGCTGCTGCTGGGGAAGGTTTTAGGCTGTGCAATTTCATCCCACTTCCTAAAAAGATGATCTGAAGCTGCTGCAGCTCCCAACACCTCTGTTTTCCCCAGATATCAGGATGGTGAAGTTGCTCTTCCTTACGCTTGGTCTTGAACTTCATCAGGTTGTCCCAGAGCCACCTCTCCAGCCTGTCCAGATCCCTTCCCACACAGCTTGGTGTCACTGCCAAGCTTGTCCCCATGTCCCTGTCACCCTCAAAGATGCTGAACAGCACCAGCCCCATCAGCAGCCCCAGCTCACAACACTCTCATTTTTATTTTCACTCTCAGACATCAAATTTGAAGAGAAGAAATCCAAATGAAAGATGATTTTGGTACCTGCTGCTGTTTATTGTTGTTAAAGGTGTTCAAGATGAACACCACTGCTTTGTTTGCATTTATTTATGGCTGCTTTCCCATGCTCTGTTTGATTTGTATTTGTAAATATTCCTTTGGCACACGACATCATTTTCATTCAAAGTGGTTAACCCTGAGCTGACCCATTTCCTAACCCCTCTGCACTCCTGGTAGTGGGGCACCTTTGAAAATATAATTGATTTATTTTATTGAGCTGCAGAGCTCAATTTAAACACTGTTCTGGCAATGAGATCTTGAGAACTGAAAACCTGTGAGATCCTAAAGGAGAAGTGCTGGGATAGGCACTGCTGCCTCCTGCCCTTTTCCTCCTTAGGGTATCTCAGTGGTGATTTTACATTTAAACCCCTCCTCTAGAGTGATTGCCTTGCCTGCACAACAAGAAGGGGAAATATCTGTGAGGAAATTCCATCATTTTAAGCTTTCTAAGTGGCAGGGTGGTAGTTGACATTATTGACAAAAATGTCAAACGACTTTGATCTCTTTAAAATTCATGTTTGGTTTTGAGGGGTTTTTTTCACTTTGGTAAGTGCAGTTTTGCTTTCAATACCTGCTTTAGTGCAGCATATGGGTTTTTTATTGTTCTTAGGAATTCAGCTCCTTTGATATTAAGCCTCCAAATGGGAATTTAATATTTCAGCTGTGACTCATTGCATTGACTTTTTGGTCTTTGTGATAGACTTCAAGATTTTCCTTTTTTGCAATTTAGCCTTGAAAAACTCATCAGTCTATTTCAGCAGCTTCCTTTTCCACACTCTTTCATACACAAATAAAGAGGAATTCACAATGTTGCTCCTTTGAGGTTGCTGTCAGGAGCTGTTTTGGAGGAAATCACCCGAAATTGTAGAATATTTTCTTGCTTTTGAGTTGGCTGCTCAATTCTGGGTTTCTCTGGCACTCTGCCAGATTAAACTGTTGTATTTCTCCCCTTTACCATTTTAATCTTTTTCCCTGCCTGGGTTTGTAGGTGCTGATTTAAGAGCACAACATCTCCAGGGTTTCCTGGCGAGTTCCAGCAGCTGTAACTCCTGCAGAACATCCCTCACTACCCAGCAATTACCTTGGAGCTGCTGGCCAATGTTCCAGCCTGGCAGTTTTCATTCTGGAGCTCCTTGTTTAGTCTGACTGGGGAGGTTTTTATTGCACCAAGTATTAAAAGGCTTTGCTGGAGTGGAGAGAGGCAGCAGCAGTCATTAGAGCTGCTCACTAAATTATTTATTTGGCTAAAAAGTGAAATCTGATCTTGCTTGCCTGAGCTGCCAGGAGGTAAAAGCATTGTTTTGTTTTGGTTTGTTGGTTTTTGGTTTGTTTTTTTTTTTTTTAACTCTGTGAACATGAAATTAAAGTTTAAATTATATTCTTGAAGTTATTCATTTACACAGAGGAGGAAGTTAGTTACTAGAGCTGGCAGAAGAGTTGTGATGCATTGTGATTCTACCAGAGAGGAGTTTAAGGAACCCTGAAAATCCATAGACACTTTGATCTGGATCACAAATCCTGTGACAATTAAAGTTATTTAAGTACTTTGATTAAAAAATCAGTAATTCTTCAGGCAGCAGCATGGAAAACATTCATCCTTCTGCTTTCCCCCATTGCTATTTTCATGTCAGCTCCAGTATTGAAATCCACAGTTGTTCCCTTTTCCCTCCCAAATGCTCCAAAGGCACATTACTCCTCGGAAATTGCAGCTTATGGCATTTTCTAATTGCTTTCAAAGCCACTGAGTTATGGCAGCATATTAAACAACTGGCACTTAAAAGCTGGTGATCTCTTACATAAAAATATTAGCCCGAATATTTCCCTGTGTAGGATTTTCAGCACATCCCAGGTCTTAATGGCTGGTTTAGACCCTGTGGCAAACAAATTCTAATGGAGCTGTTGGAAACCCCTTTAAAAAAGGACTCCCAGCCCTGGATGTGCTGTGGGTGACACTCAGCCCTGATTAAAAGCTGCAATAAACTCTGCATCTGTGTTATTTCCTAAAGGACATTCAGGAGGGGACACTGCCTACAACTCTGCTTTTGGTTTAGGTTTTGATCTCCTTCCATCTCCCCACGTGTCTCCCACGTTTCCAGAAGGAGTGTTGGGGATTTTGCTTCTGGATGGAGCATTTGGAGTTTTTAGCTCAGGCTCTTTTAAGGAATTTGCTGCCAGGGACAAGATAGGCAGAACGTGCAGAAGGGCGGATCATTCCCAGCATGATCCCTGCCAGCCCAGCTCTCCCTTCCCTGTCCCTGCTGCCTCCTGCCACCTTCCCTGGCCTGCCTGGCAGTGCCACAGCTGCTCTGGGACAAAGTTCTGGTAAGGTGCACATTTCTCATCACCTTTTCTTCCCCTTTCCTCCTTCTCCTTTCCCTGCTTTTCACCCTGGGTTTGTAGAGGTGTTTGCAGCACCCATTTCTCACTGAGAAAAACTTCCTGGGCTTTGCAGGGTGGATGGAAAGGGGTTGATGGTGCAAAATAATAAAGCCAGGATGAGATCTTGAACTCTGAAGAGCTCTGTCTCAGCAGGCTTGAGCCAGGAGAGCGAGTGGGGAGTCAGCAGGGTTGTGTTGTTGGCACTGCACCTGTGTCTCTTCTCCCTGAGCTGGATTTTCCCCTCTCTGGGACACTTTTGCAGGTTCTGTCAATATTTCTTCTGCTAACAGGAACTGAATCATTCCTGCCAGTAAAATCCTGAGTATACTCAAGGAAGTTGGGATCATTGTACTCTGTGGGCTCAGAAAAGGGCTTTGTTTGCCTGCTTGTTCTTTACCCTTCTTTTGTTTTCTCTTAAATCAATAGATCACATCACAGACCCCTCCCTGCCTTGCTCTGTTCCTCTCTCATCCTCTGAGCTGCCACTTTCCAGCCCTGCTACACCTGGGTTGTAAATGACAATGGTGGGAGTCAGTGGGAATCACCCCGACCTGCAGGAGCAGTCCCTGCCTTAATTAAATGTTATCAGATCTCTGTGGATGTTCCAACTTTAACCCTTGCAGTACAGAATTCTTTTTGCCTTTCCCTCAGAATTTTGGAGATTGGCAGCACATTGCTAGGAGCAGCTCCTGCCTTGGTGGTTTAGTTGGGGTTAAAAGCCTTTTCAGCCAGGGTTTTAGGTAGGATAAGATAAAGGTTGGCTTGGAGTTCCTCCTCAAAGAGCTTCTGAAGGAGATGTCACAAGGCTGCCCTTTAACACCTGGCTGTTTGCTTTTCCCTGGGTGTGGAGGTGGGGAAGCTGATACAAGAATTTGGGTCTTTTTGCTCTGCAGATAAAAATTCAGGAGGGGAATCAGACAAAATATTGTATTTGGGACAAAAATTAATAACTCGGGACATTTCCTCAGTGTGTAAGGTTCTGGCTGTGCTTACAGACAGAACAAAAAGTTCTAGATCCTGCAAGAATTAACTAAAGACCAGGAGTCTTCCAGCCTCCACCTTAAAGCAATTTTTGGGTGTTTCTGCCCATAGGATTCTTGATGCAAAAACCTTAAATAACGTGGGGCTGCTTCTCAGATCCTGCTTAGAAAATAGAGGCATTTGGGATGGGGTAAAGAGGGATCCTTGAGGCTCTAGCCTCAGTTTTCAAAGGATGTGCAAAGTTTGAAAATAGAGGCATTTGGGATGGGGTAGAGAGGGATCCTTGAGGCTCTAGCCTCAGTTTTCAAAGGATGTGCAAAGTTTGATTTGTACCTCGGTGCATTCAGACACTGGCATTAAAATGTAGCAGTGATACCTGCCTGGGGAAAGGCAAGAACTGGCTTTATTACTTATCAGCAATGCTGGGCTGTGCTGGAAGCCCTCATTCCTTAAAACCTGTTCCCAGATTTGGGATCTGGCACTTTGAGGCCCTGGGAAGGTGATGTGGAGCCTGTTCTGATCACTGCTGTATTTCAGGCACACGCTCTGCGCTCAGTGAGCAGCCACGGAATCGAATCTCCATTCTGTGTACAATCCCATTTCTCTCTTTTTCTCTGCTGTAATCCACCCCCCCAGCTGTAGCACACAGTCCAGTGACTCTGTTGGAACATTCTTTCCCCTCAGGTGAACAATTAGAATAATGTTCTACATAAACCTGTTGGAGAACCTGAAGGTTTATATCAGCAGCCGCCCTCCGCTCGTGGTCTTTATGATCAGCGTGAGCGCCATGGCCATCGCCTTCCTGACCCTGGGCTACTTCTTCAAAATCAAGGAGATCAAATCCCCAGAAATGACTGAGGTACGTGCAAAAATGATAGGAATTTGGAAAACATCCTTGAAGTTAATTTTTTTCCCCTCCTAGAGAGCAAAGAGTTGTGTGTGGGGGTGTCTCCATTTTGCTTTCAGAAGGGCTGTTGGGGTGAATGTTTGTAAGTCTTGTTTTATATCAAGGATGAGGCCGAATCATCTGTCATGGATGTTCCCTGCTGTGGCTAGGAACCTCTCTGTTTGTTATTTAGGTGTTATTCAGTTTGTTTATTTAGCTGGCTTGGGGAACTTCTTCCCTCAGCACTGTCCTGTAAGGAGGGAAACCTGGGCAGAAACCACTCACCCTGGAGCATGGTGAGGGGCTTGGAACACAAGTCCTGTGAGGAATGACTGAGGGAGCTGGGGGTGTTTAGCCTGGAGAAAAGGAGATTTGGCCCTTATCACTCTCTACAGCTCCCTGAAAGGTGGCTGTGCTCAGGTGGGGTTGGTCTCTTTCTCCAGGCAGCACTGACAGAACCAGAGGACACAGTCTCAAGCTGCGTCAAGGGAAATTTAGGTTGGGTATTAGGAAAAGTTTTTTACAGAAAGGGTGATAAAGTTCTGGAATGGTCTGTTGGGGGAGGTGGTGGAGTCACCATCCCTGGATGTGTTTAACAAAGCCTGGATGTGGCACTGGGTGCCAGGGTTTAGTTGAGGTGTTGGGGCCGGGTTGGACTCGATGATCTTGAAGGTCTCTTCCAGCCTGGTCATTCTGTGAATTCTGTGAACAGACTGAGTTTCCTTTCTAGCTCAGGGGAGGGAGCTGGGACTGAACCCATCTGACTTCTACAAACAACTTTCCTGTTGTTGAGCCAGCCCTGCTGGTGTTTGTGTTGCTCTGTGAGCCGTGTGATTTTTGTTCAATGGTCTGGAACCGGGCGGGACGGGACCGAGCGAGGCGTGAGCTCCCTCATAGGTTTAAAATCTCCCCTTTTGTTTGAAGGACTGGAATACTTTCCTGCTGAGGTTTAATGATTTGGACTTCTGTATATCTGAGAATGAAACCTTGAAGCACCTCCTGAATGACACCACAACTCCAGAGAGCACCGTGACCAGCGGGCAGGCCAGGTCTTCCACGCAGTCCCCACAGACCCTCGAGGACTCTGGTCCCATCAACATCTCTGTCACCATCACACTGACCCTGGACCCTCTCAGACCTTTTGGGGGATACTCTCGCAATGTCACACACCTCAGCTCTACCATTTTTGGGCACCAGATTGGACTTTCAGGTAGGCAAGACCGGACCTTTAAAAATTCAGGTTACAGTTGGCTTTTAGAGGTTTTTTCTAACCTTTCACAGGGGGATTGGCTTCAAACTGAAACTAAGGAGGTTTAGATTAAATATTAGGAAGAAATTCTTTATTGTGAGGGTGATGAGTACTCAGAAGTTGTGTCATCCCTGGAAGTGTCCAAGGCCAGGCTGGACAGGGCTTGGAGCAACCTGGGCTAGTGGAAGGTGTCCCTGCCCATGGCAGGGGAGTGAAGCAAGATAGATTTAGGGTCTCCTCCAACCCAAACCATTCCATGATTCCAAATAATTATATGATTTTAATAACGATATAGTCAAAAATTTACCAGCTTATTATGGGTGAGATAACTCTGATACACAGAACACAGATGTGTTCCCAGATTTATTGTGAATTTATTCCTGTATGGAGCCCTTCTCTTGTTTATTAGAGGAACTTTTCCCTGCATTCAGAATGGAAAAGAACCTGCAGGCATGCCAAGATCAGGCTTGGCAGTTTGAAATTATTAAACCTAATGACAATGGAAGGTCACATTTAAGCCAGCAAAATTCCAAACAATGACTCTCTTCAGTTTTGTCTTGATCCATCAAGTCCTCAACTGACATTTCAAATGTGACATAGAGAGTATTATGTTGCCTAAAAAATTCTAGTTTATCTAAAATGCACAAGTGAATCAGCTTTAATATCACAAACAGCACCAGATAAGATGATTATGGATTCTGTGGTGTGCAGAGACCAATCTGCTCTCTGGCTGCCTGCCAGGAAGTTTTGACAGGATTTCATAGAGAATTAATAGAAATTGATAATAGAACCTCACTGTATTTTAGCTTTCAGCCAGAATTGCATTTTATAATAATGTTGAAGGTCTTGAACCTGTGGAGAGACATTGCCCATAGCTGCAAATGAGCATTACTGGGTTTTCTGTTATTTTGTTGCTGCTCTGAGAGCTACCAAGTGCAGGTTCCATTTGCAGCAGCCTGGATTTGTTTTCAGTCTGAATTTCTCCACGTGGAGTTATCATACAGGACTTAATGTGCAGTTCAGTATCTGCTGACACCTTTTTCTCTACACAAATATCTCCAGTTTGAAAATTGAGATCAGAAAAAACAGATGTGGAGCAAAGTTCTTAGGAGGAGAAAGGCTTTTCTAATAAAGGTCTGTGAACATGCATGAATTCACTTATAGAGAGTTTCTAATTTCTGAAAGCAGCCTGATGACCCCAGTTCTGGGGTGGGAGAGATTAGAAACAGCAGCAGCTGGGGGATTTTGTGGTTTGTTTTGGGTTTTAACTTTTCTTTTTGCTCTCTTTGTTGCCTGCAAAGATCCGGGGTGACTCCAAAGGGTGATGCTTCCTGCCTTAATCATTTATCTGTTCTCCTTATCCCAGCAATTGTTGCTCAGATACTTTTGTGCACCAAAACCCAGCTTTCCTTGTCTCTTTCTCAAAGGCAGAGAATCCCACGAGGAGATAAACATCACCTTCACCCTGCCAGCTGCCTGGAATTCTGATGACTGTGTCCTGCACGGCCACTGCGAGCAGGTCGTGTTCACCACCTGCATGACTGTGACAGCAGCCAGCAACGTGTTCCCAGTCACAGTGTAAGTGCAGCCCTCCCCCAGGGGCTGCTTCCTGCCTCGTTCATTCCTCTGAGTTGTTAGCTCCTCCTGAAAATTCCTGTTGATCATGGAAATTCTGTCCTTGCGCTCCTTCCCCCGTGGTGAAACATTTGTCTCAAAAGCTCTGCTGTCTTTGAGATTTTTTGGTCCATGCCTGCCTTTCAGCTGTGATTTAAACTTTGCTGGGAGCAAGAGGATTCGTGGAAATTAAAGGGATTTACCCCATAGCTGAGTTTCAGAGATGAGATTTGACACTGAGGTTCTCACCCTCTTGCCTGCTGAGAGATCAGCACAAGGCACAGGCTGCTTTGCCTTCACCACAATATCTTCCCTTTGTCTCTCTGGATTCCCTGACATTGTTCCATCCAACCTGGAGAAGCCCAGACTGTAGGAAGCCTTAGGAAAGCCAGTATTTTTCCAATTAAGCTGTGGGATGTTGGCTTAGTGCAACAACATGCAGTTGAATTCTGATTTTAACATAGTAATCATGTGGCTTTTGGGGGTTTTTAACTTAAACTTTGGGGTTTTGTTGCTGCTTTGGAAGGCCCAAACTAAAACCACGTTTTGAGAAGAAAAGTTGTACTGGTTGAACATGGAAAATACATTTCAGAGTGCTGATTATTTCTGTTTTCTTGCAGTCAGCCACCACATTGTGTTCCTGAAACCTACAGCAATGCCACTCTGTGGTACAAGATCTTCACCACGGCCAGGGACTCGAACACAAAATATGCCCAGGATTACAACCCCTTCTGGTGTTACAAGGGAGCAATTGGCAAAGTCTACCACGCTTTAAACCCCAAACTAACTGTTATAGTTCCAGATGTAAGTGCTGGGCTGTTCCTCTGGTGTTTTCAGTAAATGCTTAGCTTTGGTTTCATTGGATATGGGTCCTAAAACTGCCATTTTTGCTGCTGGTTTATTCTGTGGTTTCACTGAATATGGTTCCTAAAATTGTCAGTTTTGCTGCTAGTTTATTTTATGGTGAGAGGGCTGAGAATGCTTCACCCTAATGGGTTTGTGATCTTCATCCACGTGCCTCACAGCTCTTAATAACCACCATTTATACTTTGAAATCATTTCACAAATGCCTCTGCCAATATTTGGGAAAATATCCCTAACACAGATTTTTAACACAAGAAACATTTTGTGCCACAATTAGGAATCACTTCCATTGCTGTGTAAAGGGGAGGAAGTTGATTAATGAAGCAATTTCTGGGTTGATCTGGTAATTATTGGTTTAATGTCAAATGCTAAGTCAGTAAATGGTTTTAATTTGCTTTTCTGTGTGCAGGATGATCGCTCTCTAATAAACCTGCACCTCATGCACACCAGTTACTTCCTCTTTGTGATGGTGATCACAATGTTCTGCTATGCAGTCATTAAAGGCAGACCAAGCAAACTGAGGCAAAGCAACACAGAATTCTGCTCTGAAAAGGTGAGTGGTAAGAAAATTCTGACTCTGATAAGGAAACAGATAAAAGCTCCTGTTGGACAGAGGACAGACTGGTTTTTCTTGTCTCTGGAGATGGGGATTTAATTGCCTTTCATTGTGGACAGTGCAAGTGGGGGTTATAAAATCCACACAAGTGCTTTGGAGATTCTAAAAATGATATTTCTGTCCTCAAGAGATGGATTATTGCAGCTCAGGAAGTGCTGGGCTGTGACTTCTGGTGTCACTCTTCTGGTGCCATAATTCTGGTGTTGCTTCAACTTTTTTTGTGTGAAGCAATGAGTATGTGGCATTAAATCTTCATTTATTCATTATCTTTTACCACAACAGACTGAAAACCTTGAGTAAAACATGATTCTAAGGGTTGTTCATCAGAATTAAGTTAAAAACAAAGCTGTTGAGAGAGTCATTGGTTGTTAATTAGAATTAAGTTTAAAACAGTAACAAAGCTTGTTGAAAGAATCATTGTTCAATATTACCTTGGGGGCCTGCAGTTTGCCTGGAGGATTAAATATGAATATATTAATTGAGAAGTAGGAAGCCAGTGTTGACACCTTTTGATCTTAATGATATTTTGTAGTTTGAGCTGGTTTGGGGTGTTTTTTGTGGTGTTTTTTTTTTTGCTTTTGGGTGGTTTGGGACTTTTATTCTATTGATTTTTGCAAAGTACAAAATGCCTTCAGACTCGCTTTGATTTCCTTTCCAAGTCAGCCTTTCCAAGTTTTCTTTGAAAAGTCAAGGACAGCTCTGCCAGCTCACAGAGATAAATCATATCACTGTTACAGGATTAAGAATTTTCCTTTAATTAAATATTTTCTCTTCCTTTGTTTTTTTTTCCCAGGTTGCTTTGTCAGAAGCATAAAAAACCCCCCCTCTCCTCCTGAGAACGACCGAAACCATTGCCTGCTGAACCCAGCCTGGGTCTTAACACTCTGTGAATCCATTACCTTGCAATGTTGGTTTATTCCAACCAAAGACATTTCAAAGTGCCTGTAATTGATTTGTACATATTTATAAAAGCAGAATATCCAGAGTAATTCTGAGCAGATGTGCTTGTCCCGTGGCGTGGTCGGGACCCTCCGGCCCTTCCCTGGGACAGCCCCGTGTTGGTGTAGATAACTCCAGGGAAAAGGCTCCACAGAGGCAGAGATTTTTGTCTAGCTGCACCTGGGCAGGTGAAGATGCCTTTGCAAGTGTCTCAAACCAACCAAGAGATGTTTGGTTTTTTGCCCAACCTGTACAGTGTGTTTGAACCAAGTATGCACCTTTGATATAATCCTGCATTTCCAAAGCCACCAATCTACAACATGAATTCAATGTGTGTTTGTGTGGCCTAATACTTTATTCCATTTGCTCCTTGCTTGCAAGAAAAGATATCAACGTTTTAGATTATTTTTTTTCTCTTTTGGAAGAAAAAAAAATACATATTCACATTTTAATAGTGCTGTATTTAGGACAAACTTGTGCTTTTATTCATAGTAAAAAAATTAAGAAGTGAAGTCCCATTTTAAACTGTTACTTACTGAAAAGAACGGTTTGATTTTTTTTCTTTTTTTTTTTGTTTTGGTTTGGTTTTTTGGTATTTCATTTGGCTTGCTGAATGCCAGAGAACCAGTCAGCACAGAGACTATCTGGAAAACTTTTCCACTTGGCCTCCCATCCCCAGCCCTCCAGCCAGGATTGTGGGTCTCTGCTGCAGAGCAGCTGTCTGTAAGCTTTTTTTTTTTTTTTTTTTTTCCTTTTTTCCTTTTCTTTCTAGAAAGTGAAACTTTATAAAAAGATGTATTGTGTTAGCAGCCTGCTGGGGCTCTGCACAGCCTTGGGCAAGTGCAAAGAGTGAAAGGAAGAGAGATCCCAGAGTGTTCCAGAGCTTCTCTCTGGGACTGTGCCTGAAGCTCTGAGGGGCAGCTGCCACTGGCACTGCTGAGCTCTGGCCCATTAAATTCAATAAATTTCCATTTTCTGCTGTCCACTCAGAGGAAAATGGCCAAAAAAGTGGGGCTCTTGTGAGGAAGGTCAAAGAAACCACCCAGTGAAACCCCTTCTGTTCTCTGTGTCCATTCTTAGTCAGAGATTTCATTCTGTGCATTTCTCCCTTCTCCATTCTGCCTTTTGCTGGTTTTTCTTCCTGGTTCCTTGAGCAGCCTCCTCAATTTCAGGGGTCAGGCTCTTCCTGCAGACATTTCCACCACTGCTTTTAAATCTCACTGGTTGCCTTAATTGACTTTTTAGTTTTCTCCCAGCATTCCTTCATTCCTGCATTCCTTCATTCCTTTATTCCTTCCCACAGGCTTTTTTTTTCCCTCCTCCTTTTGCTCCAAACTCCACAGAAGAAAAAAGCCAAGTGAAAATCTCATAGTCTCAGTGATGCTGGTAGAAAATTCCCAGTTTGTTCCCTCCAGACACTGCTCCTGGTCTGTGTGTGTTGGGACTTCAGTAAGTTCATGGGTGTTAAGGGTGTTTGAGCAGTCAGTTTCTTTCAGAACACATTTCCTCCCACAATTTCAGTTCCCCAAGTGGGATTACCTGAGATGTTTTCCTCCAAGGAATGTTAAGGCAAAGCTTTAGAGATGGCCTGGTTTGAAGTTTAGGGATAAAAAGAAGCTCCCAGTTTTCTCCTGATGCTGCTGTGGGCTGCTGCTGCTTCCCTTGGATGAGGCAGGGGAGTGAAACAGGCCAAGAGCTTCCCCTGAGCTGCTCCTAAATCCCAGCCTGAGCTGTTCCTAAATCACACAAGCCCAGCCTTCCATGTTAATCCTCACTCCAAGAGTTGCCTCTGAGGGTGGCTGGATCTGGGGACCAAAGGCAGGAATAGGAGATGGATTGGGAGAGAGGAGTCCTGGAAATACCCAAAAACCACCCAGCATCCCTTGGCTCCTTCAGGAAAGCAAAGCAAATCCTTTCTCCTTCAACAAATTCCAGCTCCAAACATCCCAGCTGCAATTTGGGAATGAAAGGAGCCTGCTTGGCAACTTCTCCCCCACTTTCTGCACCCCCCAGGAATATTAAAGATTGTGACCCACAGATGCAAGAGGGAAAATGTTGGAGAGTTGGATTTTTTGGCCTTAGTTCATCCTTTTGCCCCCTGTACTGCAGCAGGGGGGTGCAGGGTGTCCCAGCAGGCCAAATGCTGGAATGCTGAGGAATATTGGATTGTTCCCAGGCGATGTACAAAGTTAAATGCAGCCAAACAGAAGAGTTAAAACTTAATATTGAAGTTCAGATCATATTGATCTTTCCTTTTTTTGTTTTCTTTTTTCTTTTTAACTATGACTTGAATCAGTTTTGATTCTATTTGTACGTGTTTTCTTGTTCTTAGAAAGCTGCCATTTTCTTTTTTTTTTTTTTTTCCATTTCCTTTGGCATTACATAGAAAATCTGAGCCTTGGTTTCAACCCTCTGCAGGTGATTGTAGGGTTCAAGATGGCTGTTTTTTTGTTTTTTGTTTTGTTTTGTTCTTACATTTCACTTGTCTTGTTGCATGATGGTTAATAGCTGATTTGGAAATGACATTTCTCTCCTAGATTAATTTTTGTGTTTGTAAGATGTGCATATTGCTTTGCAGAATAAAAACTATGAAGTTTATCCTTGTTATCTTTATTTCCACGGCCTGGTGGCTGCAGAGGTTTTATAAATCAACCAAAATTACGTGGAGCACAGGAGGAAATCAGGGGAAAATCTGCAGCAAAATGAAATTGAATTTGGGTTGTAAATTCCCTTTTTCCCTCCAGCACTCATCAAAACCTTGCTGGTGATGAATTGCCTGGCAGGGAGAAAATCAATCTGAAGGTAGCAGCCCCTGTTTCTGTTTAACCCCTGGGCCTTGTCTGTCTGCTGTCACCAAAATTTGGATTCCTGAGCCCCAGCCCTGTCCTGGGATATCTCAGGAGCTGCACACACAGAAAGGATCCATTGTGGCTCCTTTCTCTCAGCTTTTGCCAACTTTTTGGTGCAGTTTGACCTGACCTTGAGGTGTCTGTGAGCCCGGGCTGGGAAGAGCTCAGTGACCAAAAGCAGGAGCCAGGTGGGACTGGCTGGGTTTGGATCTTCCTGCAGCCCATTCCTGTGTTATCCCTGTCCCTCAGAGCCCTGCAGAGGCTCTGCACAGCCCCCCTCCCTTCCTGTGCCTTTTCCTGGCCTGCTGGGACAGCTTGGTTTGTGTTTCTCCTTTTTAAAGGGTTTTTACAGCTCTGCTGTGACTTTTACTGAGGGCTGAAAACTGGATCATCCCAGCTGCTCCAGGCTCTGCCCTGCAAGGCTTCCTGGCAGAGCCACCATTCCTGATTATTTACCTTCTGAAGATGTTTCTTTATAGGATGTTAAAGAATCTCCTGGGATCTAAGCATAGATTTCCCTGGGCTGCCTTTTTTTTTGCCTTTTTTTAGTCCCTTGCAACAGGATTTGGGCACCTTGATAGAATAAAGAGCAGTAAGATTCAACCTTTAATGTCAAAAAGAGGCAGGGCAGAGAGCAGCTTTTTAAATGTTTCTGAATTTAAAAACGTCATATTTCCATGTCATTTATCTTTTGAAAGGACCCCTGCTGGTAATATTCCAGCAAGAAGGGGTTTTATAGTGAGGGTTTTGTAAAATATTCCCTGTGGTCATGGGATAATCACACCAGGGAGTTTTGTCAGTGGGGAAAGGATGAGAACCCAGGAGCAGCTCAGGTGAGGGGAGAGACTGAAAAACAGGGGTGTCCTTGGACCCTGCATGAACAAAACTGTCACCTAGAAGGCACAAATGGCTAAAAAATGGTGATTTTGGGGGGTAAGGGCTCGCTGTGGGGCTCAGAGCAATTAATGTGCCCCTAAATTCTAGCCTCACCCTCCTGAAAGCCTGACTGTGTTCCTTAAAGCTCAGGGAATGGGGGAAAACAGCTTAAAATGCACATTTCCAAAAGGAAACCCTCCTGAGATCCCAGGCTATGCAGGTGACCTGAAAGTGCCTGGAAATGAGGAGAAACCAAACGTGGATCTGGGTCAGGGAGAGATGCCTGGAATTCCTGCAGGGAAAGGATTTGTAGGATGAGGTAAAAGGAGGAAAAATGAGGAATGTCAGTGAGGAAGGGGGAGCTGTGCCCTGAGGGGGCTCGGGGGGCTGGAGGGGGATCCCTGAGGGTGGAGGGGCCAGAGGAGAAATCCAGAGGGGCTGGAGGAGAAATCCAGAGGGGCTGGAGGAGAAATCCAGAGGGGCCAGAGGAGAAATCCAGAGGGGCTGGAGGAGAAATCCAGAGGGGCCAGAGGAGAAATCCAGAGGGGCCAGAGGGGATCTCTGAGCAAGGATCCCTGAGGACAGAAGGGTTTGGAGCAGGATTCCCTGAGCAGGAATCCCTGAGCAGGAATCCCTGAGTGGGGATCCCCGAGGACAGAGGGGCTGGAACCCGGATCCCGGCAGAGGGAGAGGCTGAGGGGGATTTCTGATCAGGGATCCCTGTGGGCAGAGAATCTGGAGGGGAATTCCTGTGGAGGGAGGGTCTGGAATGGGGGTCCCTGCAGACAGAGGGGCTGAGGGAGGATCCTGAAGTGAGGATCGCTGAGGATGGAGGGGCTGGAGAGGGAATCCCCGAGAAGGAATCCCTTGGGACTGAGGGTCTGGAGGGGAAATCCCGGGGCGGGGATTCCCGAGAATGGAGGGGATGGAGGGGGATCCTGGGGCGGGAATTCCTGAGGGGGATCCCTGAGGATGGAGGGGATGGAGTGGGATCCTGGCGGACAAAGGGTCCGGAGGGGTCCTTAATCGGGTGTCCCCGCCTGGGTGTCCCTGTGCGAGTGTTCCCGAGGTCCCTGTGCAGGTCTTCCCGGTGTCCTTGTCCTGGTGTCCCTGCCCGGGTGTCCCTGCCGGGTGTCCCTATCCGAGTGTCCCTGTCTGGGCTGTTCCCGCTCCTGTGTCCCTGTGCGGGTGTTCCCGGTGTCCCTGTGCTGATGTCCCCGCCCGGTGTCCCTGCCCGGTGTCCCTATCCGGGTGTCCCTGCCCGGTGTCCCTGCCCGGTGTCCCTATCCGGGTGTCCCTGCCCGGTGTCCCCGCCCGGTGTCCCCGCCGGACACCGCTGGGTGGCGGCACGAGCCCGTCCTTTCCCGAGCGGGGCCGGGTTGGTTTCGCGGGGATGGAGAATCGCTGGAACCGCAGCGTTTTCCCATCCCGGGGTTCCCCAGGGCTCTCTCGCTCCGGGCGGTGTCTGGGCTTGGCAGCGCTCGGGTTTTGTGCACACTCAGTGCAGGTGTGGCAGAAAAAATTGGGATTTTTTCCTGGGAGATGTCCCAGTGGGAGAGGCACTCCCAGTTCACCTGCGGGTTTAGGAGCGCGGCCGAGCTGCTCCTCCCGCATCCCCGCTCCCCGCCTGCCCCCGACAGCCTCCAGGCACAGCAGGAGACCAGAACACCTCCCTGGCAAAATCCCTTGTCCTTTCATCCCCACCTGTATTCCCAATAAACAACAAACCCAGCCCTAGCACTCCGGGGAAGGCACGAGGTATCCCCTGAGCAGCATCCCAGGATCAGCCCTTAATTACAAATATTCACCTGCGGCAGCTGTCTGGGGAAAGTCTGGGGAGGGAGGTTGTTTTCCCCAGGTCTTGCTTCCAGGCGGGGAAAGGGAAGAGCAGGAAACTCGCAAGGAATAGATTGGGTTTGTGGATCCCCCCTTGGAAGCCTGGTGAGCACAAAGGTCAAATCAATCACACTAAACTTTTCCTGCCATCGATTAAAGGAGGAATTCCAGAGGATTTGCCTTTCTCTGTTGTGCCAACCGTGAAGCTCAGCCCCCGGTGTGATGCTGGTTCTGACTGCCAAGCCCAGGGTCTGCCTTAATTCAGAATCAGTATCAGCAGCGATATTTGGGGTAGAAAGGTGCTGATTTCACGGTGCTGGCTCAGATCCCTGCTGGCAGCAAGACTTCACCGTTTCCTGACCAGGACCCAGCTCCTATGCCCAGCTTTGCCCTGAAGGCAACGGGAATTAATTGTTCTTTGAGAGATTTGAGCTTCCCCACCCCTCCTCCTTTATTTAAAGCCACAACCCCCGAGATTCCCGGCCGTGATGGACGCGGGAACTCCTCTCCCTTCTCCCTTCGCTTTGGACGAAGCTGCTGCTGCCGGGGAGCGAGGCAAGCTCCTGTAATTATTCATGGCACTCCATCGTGCGGGGATAAAATGGTTTGTAGGAATCCTTCCTGAATCGCGGGAGAGCTCCCAGCAGGGAATGCCGCTGCCAGGAGGACGCGGTGCCACCAGCAGGGCGACACCGCCCGCATTCCGTGTGAGGGGAGGCAGAGGAAAATCCCTCCCTCAGGCATTGCCGGCGGCGATCAGAGGAGTGCGAGCAAACTGCGGGCTGAGGGAGCCCCCCGGGCCCGGCATCTCCTCCCAGCCTGGCACCGCTGCCAGCGGCCCCGGGGACAGTGACAGCGGCTCTGGGGACAGTGACAGAGGCCCTAGGGACAGTGACAGCGGCTCTGGGGACAATGACAGCGGCCCCGGGGACAGTGACAGCGGCACTGGGGACAGTGACAGCGGTACTGGGGACAATGACAGCGGCCCTGGGGACAATGACAGCGGCACTGGGGACAGTGACAGCGGTACTGGGGACAGTGACAGCAGCCCCGGGGACAGTGACAGCGGCCCTAGGGACAGTGACAGCGGCCCTGGGGACAGTGACAGCGGCCGAAAGGGGCCGTGCTGGGGCTGAGGTGCCGCAGGAAGGAGCCCCCGGCAGCCAGGGATTGCTGGGGCTCAGGAGAGGCTTTTGTGTGCCTGGGGTGGCTGAACCCTCGGGATGGCTGCCCTGACAAAGGCAGGATCCTTTGGGAAGAGCTTCCACATGGCTGAGAGCCGGGATCCCGGCAGATCTGTGGAAAATCAAAGGGCTGAGAGTGCATAAATGTCACAGCCTGGGGTGGATGCGCCGGTGCTGCCGCAGCACCAACCTCGAGTCATTTGTGGCTCTGATTGAGAGAAATTGGAGCTCGGCTTTAGGGCTGCCCTGAAATGAAGGTCAGGCTCGCCTTCCTGGTGGCAGCGCTGTCCCCGAGGGCTGCTCCCCTGCCCTGCCACCTCCCTGAGCTCCCCCGAGTCCCGCTGGAGCTGTGCTGATCTGGGAATATTTTAATCCCCAGATCCGAGCTCCCAGACGTGGGGAGCGTTGTCCTTTGGGGCTGGCAGGGATGGGGACAGGCTGGGTGAGGCTCTGCTGAGAGGGGTGAGCTGCTGCCTTTGAAGAGGATCAGGGTTTGAGATCAAAAACTCACTGAAACCGACATTTCTGGGCGGGTTGAATTGCTCTTTTTGTGGTTTACAGCCTGCTTTGAGCGGTAGGTGTGTGATGCTCCAAGTGCTCTCCATGGTGTGACCTCAGCAGGGTCAGAAGTTTGTGGCTCTTGAGGACAGCACATCTCTGCTATTTTTGGCTGGATTTTCCTGAGAGCAGCTCGCAGATGTTGATGTTGTTGGGAGCACAGGGCTTCCAGAGCTGGCTGGGACAGCCCAGGAGAGGCAGTGAGTTCCTGCTGGAGGCATTTCTCTGCTGGGGCTGCATCCTCTGGGGCTTTGAGAAATGCTGCCTCTTTCTTTCTCCTTCTCCTTCTCCTTCTCCTTCTCCTTCTCCTTCTCCTTCTCCTTCTCCTTCTCCTTCTCCTTCTCCTTCTCCTTCTCCTTCTCCTTTTCTCCTTCTCCTTCTCCTTTTCTCCTTCTCCTTCTCCTTTTCTCCTTCTCCTTCTCCTTTTCTCCTTCTCCTTCTCTTCCTCCTCCTCCTCCTCCTCCTCCTCCTCCTCCTCCTCTTTCTCTCTTCCTCCCCCTCTCCTCCTCCAGCCTTGCTGATAATTTTGCCATCAATTGCAAATCCAGATGTGACCTTGCTGCCAAGAGATTTTGGGAATCATCCCTCCCTGCTGCTCTCCCTGCAGGGGGAGGGTGCTCTGGGCCTCATTTCCCCAAAATCAGCCACTTCCAGCCTCAAGCCCGGGGTGTTTCAGCTGCTGCAGAGAGCTGCCAGGAAAGCTGCAACCTTCGGCATTCCTGGAAATGGGAAACCCTCCCGTGTCCAGCCAGCTCCTCATCCAAAGCTCTCCGTGCTGTTAGGAGGGGCTGCTTTTCCTCCTGGCAAGTGGAAGGGTTGGGATTTGTGTGGTTGAACCTCCTGGGAGATGCCAAGAATGTGTTAGAGGGGCTCAATTTCATTTCTTGGGCTTCCAGAGGTGCTGGAAGCAGAGGGTGACTCATTAATCCATCCCATGTGGGAATGCTGGGATCTGCATCGTGCCAGGGTGGAGGCCTGGAAGTGGCAGGGGGCATTTTTGAGGCTGTAAAGTGATTTATTTGTTTTATTTGCAAAGAAAAAAAAAAACCCACAACTACTTGTAAAAAAGAAAAAAAAAAGTTTATTTGATTTCTTTGTAAAGAGATGTAAAGGGAAGGCAAAGTGATTTATTTGCTCCCAAAGCCACAACAGAGAAGAACTCTCCCAGCAGAGCCAAAAAGATCATTAAAACCAGGAATCTTCTGTCTCTGGATGGGTTTGGGGTGTTTGGCCTTGCTTATCCAGGGATCTGGTACCAGTGGGGTCATCTGGGGATGGATGAGGGGTGGATCCATGGATGGATGGATGAGGGATGGATTGGGATGGATGGATGGATGATGGATGGATGGATGGATGGATGGATGGATGGATGATGGATGATGGATGGATGGATGGATGGATGAATGGATGGATGGATGGATGGATGATGGATGGATGATGGATGGATGGATGGATGGATGATGGATGGATGGATGGATGGATGGATGGATGATGGATGGATGATGGATGGGATGGATGGATGGATGGATGGGATGGATGGATGATGGATGGATGATGGATGGATGATGGATGGATGGTGGATGGGATGATAAGGTGGGAATTGCTGCAGCTCAGATGAGTCTGGGTAGGCTCACTGGAGCTTTTTTGGGGCTGTCACAGCTTTGACAAATGCTGATACAGAGCACCCAAGTCAGGCCACCCCGTAGTGATGGAGGACCAGACAATTTCCAAGTTTCAGTCCTTCCATCCTTTCCAGGCATGGAAGTGGCTCTGTTGGGCTTTCCATCGCTGACAAAAACCCCAAAATCATCTCTCACCTCACACAAACTTTGCCTGCCTTGATCTCAGTGCTGAGGGATTTGGGGCTGGTGTGGATTCCTGTTAAAATTCATGAATCACAATAAAAAAGGGTGGTGAGACCAACAGCTGCTCATGAAGAATTGCAGCCTCTCATTTCTGATCAGGAACTGCTTGGCAGAGTTAAGAATAAAGCAGGCTGGAATCGAGGCATGGCTTGTTTAGGTTTTTCAATAAAAACCCCATCAAATCCCCTTTTCTGGCAAAGATTTGAGCTCGGGTGACCTGAGAGAAACCCTGGATTTTGGAGAACACCTCATGCTCCTCTCCCAGCCTGAAAAACGGGGATAAAACCTCTCTGTCCTGATGGCAGAAAAACCCAGGACTGGGATGGGATGGGATGGGATGGGATGGGATGGGATGGGATGGGATGGGGTGGGATTGATGTTCCCTCAGGGAAGGAGCTGCTGCAGATGTGGGTGGCAGCCTCACATCTCTGCATTGAGTTTTGTTAAACCAGAGCTGGGGTTTTGGAAGGGTTTTGTGGGGGTGGGAAGCCCTGGGAGCCTCCCTGGGATGGCCAGGAGGGAGGGCAGGGCTCTGCTCCCAGCCTGCTGCAATCCCAAATCAGATTCCTGAACCCTCTCTGCAGGAATCCAAAGCACTCCTGGATTATTCCAGTGAGAGGGAGAACTGCAGGGTTTGGCTTTGATTTGATTTGATTTCTCTTTCTTCTTCTTCTTGTACCTTTTAAGACTCCCAGGCCTGGAATTTTCCCTCTCACCCTCCTGGACCCACCTCTCCAGGTCCATCTGCTCCAGGAATTCCATGGACATGGACAGCAGTTCTGGCAGGATCTCCCTGTGCTCCCAGGAGTTTTCTCCTCTGTTTCTGGCCCAGTTGTTTTTGTTTCCCTTCCAGTGCCAGATGTGCAGGGCTGACCTGTCCAAATTCCCACCCATCTGGAAATCCAGATACAAAATCCCTGCAAATCATGGAATGGTTTGGGTTGGAAAAGGCCTTAAAGCTCATCTCATCCCACCCCCTGCCACGGGCAGGGACATTTTCACCTAAAGCAGGGTGCTCCAAACCCCATCCAGCCTGGCCTTAGACCCTCCCAGGGATGGGGAATCCACAGATTCTCCAGGCAGAGCAGGAGGAATCACCCTCAGGGTGATCCAGAGGGACAATCCCCCCATGGATTTCCTCACTCCAGCACTTGGCTCTTGTGCAAACTCTCAAACCTGGCTCTGAAATGCCTGGAAATGTGAACAAACCTTGGCAAAATTATTTGGGGGGGGCCACAACCAACTGAAATAACTTTGAGGAGTGTTGGCTCTTCTTTTCCATGGGTTATCCCCGGCGAAAAGGAGGGTGAAATTGGGAATATCCAGTGCAAGAAACGAACCAGTTGGGTCTTGAGAAGTCTCATCCCTGCCTCAAAATAGCAACACCCCCCCCTGCTCTGCACGTTTTATCACCCTCATCTTCTTACTGTGCAGAAAAAGCTCTTAGCTGGAGAGGAGAGGGCTTTTATCTAGATTAAGGCTAAGGCCAAGCAGGGAAGAGGCCTCTGGGCTGCTCAGGCTGTCACCATCTGCTGCTTGATGAGCTTTCTTTTCTCCTTGCTGAACCTTTTTGTGGCTTTGGGTTAATTTGTGCTGGGGGAAAAAAAAAAATAAATAAATCCCAGAGAGTCTGGTTGTGCCAGGGAGGGGCTCTCAGTGGGAGGAGCTGTAAAAGAGGCTCTGGGGTGTGGGGAGGCTGTGAAACCATCATGAGGAGAGAGACCCAGAAAATGCTGCTCTGTTTGGAGCCTCTGCAAAGCCAAAGATGTGAGCCTGGCTGGAAGGTCGCTGAGTTTTTAATGCCAATTTTGCTGAGTGCTGGTGGCTGCTGCCTTGAATTCCTCAAAGCTGAACTCCAGGGCTGCATTTCAGAACGTGGTGCTTCCAATTCTGGGATATTTTCGTGCCCTGAGTACCCCTGGGATGCTGAGCAACGCCACAAAGGGGAAAGGGGAAGTAAATCCACATTTCTCAACACTGCTTTTGTATTTTCTTTACATTTTAGGTCTAAATTTTGGGTTGTGGCTCACCTGCATAATTCATCTCTTCTTTCTGGGTTTTGGATGCTCCAAAGTCCATTTGGATTCTCTCCACCTGCATCCTCTCTCTCCTAATCTCATTATTCTTATTCCTTAAGATGCTTTTTCCTCCTATTTACCTCCACTACATTTGTGCTGTTCTTTTCTTCTTGTACCTCTGCTTGTCATGATCAGAGAAAAATAATCCTGGCTGTGCTGAAAAACTTCAATAACTCAACTGGGAGGAGCAGATTTTGGCTTTTGTGTGATCCCCTTGTGATGTCCTGCTTCTCTCCCATCCCTGCCTGTCTGCATTCCCTCATTTTTTATTTCACCTCTTCCTTTCATGAACACATTTCCCACCTGGGCTGGATTATTTAGGAATGTTTGGAGCTGCCTCCCTCCCCCTCTTCCCAGGAGAGGAGAATTTGCAATTATTTATTTTTAATTATTATTTAATAATATTTTAAATAGTTTTTTATTATTTTATATATATATAACTAAAACTACAAAAATAATAAATTTATGTATATATATTATATAGAATATATACTATATATTATTTTTATTTATACAGTTATATTTTATTTTATATTTATATAATTATATA
>WBNO01002492.1:0-16705 GCA_013400575.1 Peucedramus taeniatus | reverse complement strand
AGCTTGTTTGTAAAGACAAACCTGTTGTAGAGGCCCTGGGGGTCATTCCCTGGTTTAGGGAGACACAAGAAGCTCCCCTCAAAGCTGTTTGACCCCATTGGCTCCTTCCCTTACTCCTATGTCCCTGAGCCACTCCCTCCCTATTCCCTGATTGGCCCTCATCTTGGTACTGCTCTGAGACCAGGGTCACCCCCTACCCCTCGGGACTGAGTAACCTGGACGAGAGATGTGTGGGTGCTTGGGACTCTGAACATCTCACCGCGTGGCTGAATAAAACATCTGTGGATATTATGCAAACACCCTTTTTGCTTCTTTACCCTGGACTTTACTAGCAACAATTCACACTGCAACAACCCGTCATTCCTCTCATGTAGAAACCACATCATTCAGGGGCAAGATCCAAATACCTGGGGGAGTGGCAAATGCAACAAGGTATAGGGGTCTTCTGAGGGCTGGGGTCCAATCACAAATGCGAACTCAGAACATGACCTTATTCGTAACAGGTTCTGAACCAACTGAGAACAAGAACCAGAAACCCGACCAAATACAGGATAGTTCCATTAACATATTGACTCCCATGACCACACTCTTCTCGCCATGACCTGACTAGGTGTCCCTTTTTCAGTATCCTGTTTCCCATGGTCTCAGGTTGATGCCTCCTGTATATGCAACTTAGGCTAAACCACTATTTATCCCAGCCAGCCACATTTCCACAGGGGACTTGGGGTCATCATCTGATTCTCCTCCCACAGCCCCGACAAGCTTATGATTAGGGCTTTGTGTTTCGCTAAACAACAATGCAGAAAGGGCCAGCGGGACTGTCAAGGCGGCACAAAAGTCCTTCTTTTTCTAGTCTCTGGGTGCTGATTTGCGGAAAAAAAATCCTAACTCTACAACTTGTAAAAGTTGTAAAGCCGGTATGTTTATTACAGCGCCGGACACATGTGGGGATTTTTCCCCGCAAAGGGCATGTGTAGCCCTGAGAGTTCCCGATATTTTTTTATCCCCCTTACTTGTACATATGCATTAAGTTTCACAATAGGTTCTTGCATATTCATTTTACTGGTTTCGCGTTACAACTTGCAGTTAGTTTTTATCAGTCTTTGTACAGAGAGAATTCTCTGGTCATCCTGTCTCTTGCAGCTTTAGCTTTGGCTCTTGTTTTTGTTTCAGAGTTCAAGGGGCCCCCCTTATCTTCCTTTTCAGCTTGGAAGTTCGCATTCTTTTTCCTTGGCTCAGGCAGTTTTGAGAGCACAGGCTTTTTGCGAGAACAAGCAGTCTTGAGTACAGTAGAGTTAACAGACTAAATAAGTTAAAACAGCATATTTCATCTATGCAAGTAAGCTGCAGACTAAATAATTCAAAACGGCACATTTCACCTTATTCCAAAATGGATTTCTACCCTGTTAAATTTCCCCTCTGTTTCAGTGCCACATGCGCCATGAGTGCCTCGAATACTGTCTGCCACAGACACAAAAGCTCTGAAAGCGCTCTCTTGCCCTGCATAACTTGGTCCCACAAAGCATACCTGAAAGCGTCCCATGTCCAAGGGTCAAAAACATTGGTACTATTTAAAGTTGGATCACAGTCTTTAGCCCATAAAAAGAGTTTGTTCAAATCTGTAGATTCAACTTTCCTGCTGTGTTTTTTTTCAAAATCAGTTTCAACATCTCTGGGACGACTTTTTGTTCCTGGGATACACCACCCCCCATTGTTCTCAGCTGCTTAACTTCCAGCTTACAGAAAGGTCTATTGGCATGCCATGGGTTGCCCCTGGACTTCGTTTCAGCCCACCGTAAAGTTCATCTTAGCGTTATCACCAGTACAACCACTAGTTGCCTATTTATGTTCCGTTTGTGATGACTGATTGCATGGACTCAGATCAGTGGGAATATTGAGACGTTTATTGCAAAAAGCAAGCTGCTTTTATGTACTTCTTCAAGACACCATCTTTCCTTATATGGTATTTCTTCACTAAGCAACCTATCACACATTGCCACATCAGCAGCATACATTAATGTCCTTATATGGGGATGATCAAGTGGTGTTCACTTGTCTGGCAGGCTCCTCTCTGTAGGGTGTATGCTGTGTGGCATTTCTTCCTTTTAAGTTTTGATGGAGACAAGCTTCTCTGTGCTGCCATGGCGTGCTGCAAGCGCATCCCACGTCCTGTATCTGAATTCCATCTTATCACCCTCTACAACAAACCTCTCTGTCCTGGGGCAAGCAGGTCAGCTTGCAGCAGCAGCCAGCAGCAGCAGCCAGGTCCCAGCAGATGCCATTTGCCAGGGCGAGGGGACAAGGGGGGCCCATTGGAGCCCTCCGGACATCCTCAGCCAGATCAAGGATGTGGGATGTGAAGTCCCCCAAAGCAGACCCCCCTGAGTACACTGCCCAGTCCCCCTCAACTCACAGCAGCTCCTCCCAGATCTGCTTGCTGCTCTTCAGACCAAGCCCCAGGGCCAGGCAGCTGTGGGCCCAGGGATCCCTGGGGTGTTGTCCCCATCTTCCCACTGTCCCTCCTCCCCCACATCCTTAATGCTGCTTCCTGGAGGGCTACAGCCCTGAGACTCCCCCAGACAAAATGCTGAGGCATTAAAAAGGCTGAGAGGAGGCCTGGCTCACTCGGAGCCTGTGGGGACAAGGCACATCCTTCCCCACCAGCTGGGGAGCCCTGGCAAGAAGGGGTCCTGTTCCTGGCTCACCTCTGCTGCATACCCTTGAAGGTGGGTGACGTAAATGCCTCTCTGAGAGTCCCTTCGGGGGGTCCCGGCTAGCTGTGGCACATCCAGCTGCGTGGGACACTCTCCCGTTCTCCAGGGGAGTCAGGAGGGCGGCTAAGGCTCTCGCCTTTGCGGGTGAGGCAGGAATACGACTGCGGTGGAAGAAGGATTGGACTTCGAATGGAGGTTTCAGTCCAGGTTTATTCAGGCAGGGACCCAAAGCCCATCATAACCTCGCTTCAAAGACAAAAGCCCTGAGTCCAAAAGCACCTTATAAAGGGAGGAGGGAACAAAGATAGGGAGCCAATAGGGAAACATGGGGGTATGGACATTGGGAAGATAGGCTTCTGGGGAGACCAACGGGGGCAACATGTGGGAGGAAGCCCGGTTCCTGAACCAATCACTCGACGCCCTTAACAGAAGTTTCTAGGGGAAGGGATGGGCTGCTGAGTGACAGACAGGACACCAGGGAGGGGTTGAGGGAGGATGCAGGGGATTGACATGAAGGAGGAGGGAGGAGGCAGCATGGGCAGAACCACTGAAATGGGGGAGAACTGGGATAAACCAAGGTACAGAACAATTATAAAAAGGCATATAAAACACAACACAACAGGTGGGTGCAGAAGGTGCCACAGATCTTGCTCATGGTGTGCACCAATCCAAGCATCCACCGGCCCTTGGTTTGCTGGCAGGGCTTTACATCATGGATGTGCTGTGGAGTAGGCGAGCATTGCTAAGCAGGGGGCAGCAGGGAGGCAACAACCAGCCCTATGAATCCGTGGTCCTGCCATGGTGCTCTGCCCCCCAGCTCCCTGTGCCACTACCAGACACCGCGGCCCACAGGTCCCTGGGTACCAGCTGGGAGCTCCTTGTGGCTGCAGCATCTTCCATAACAGAATCCTAGCTAGGCATGGGACCTGCGCAGGGTGATGTTATGCTCTACACTGCTGGAGACCAAATCCTGCATCTCCCTAGCTTCAGCCCACCCCATCCTCACCCTTCTCCAGCCCAGCATCATGTCCACCCCCATTGAGAAGGAACCTGATCTGCTATTGCTGCTGCCATTGCCGCTGCCATTGCCCTCCCCATTTTATCCCAGGATGATCTTCCTTCAGCCCTGCAGCTAACCCTTCTTTTCTGGATCCATGAGCGCCAGACCCATGCACTGCTCCCCTCCCCTCCTGCACCCTTGCAGTCTCCCTGCCAGGCTCCTTGCTGCAAGCCAGCTCCAACCTATATTTCAGGGTGGGAAGCAGGGCAGGAGAACACACAAGCATGGAAGTCTGGGCAAAACTGGGGGGGGATGAGTGGAAATTTAGGGAAGGTAAGAGCCTCAACACCAGCTCTGTTTTGCTCCAGTGATGGGCAGAGCTGCAGGGAGGACATCTCTCACCCTTGGCTGGCCAAAGAGGCATTCTCCAAGGCAAAAAGGAGATGCACACAAGGCACAGGATTACAGATGGTCTGAGCCCTCTGGGATTTAATGGTCTGGTGTGGGAAGGGCCTGGAAGCATTTCTTGCTAAGCTGGAGTCTACAGAGAAAGGATGGGTGAGGCAGGGGGCCCCCAAACCAGTTCCCTACTTGCTGTCTGCTTCTCCACCAACACTCAAACCCTCCATGGCCAGATCTCCACGTGGCTTAGGGTCCATCTCCCCATGGCCACCACAAATGACCCCAGTGCCAGCTTGACAAATAACCTCCATTTCTCCCTGCCTTGAGCTGTTCCCTATGCAGTTGGGGGACAGCCACTAGGACACCTTTTCAGGGCCAGGGACATGGCTTAGTGGTGCAGGGGTGGAGACCAGCATTTCACACCAAGGCCTTAGCACCAAGTATCTTTTTTCTGCCCACAGAGCCATGGAGGTACTGATGTTCAGGAGTCAGACAGTGGAAAAGGTGCAAAAGGTCAATTCGGCCATGTCAGCCTTTAAGGACCAGCTGTGGGAGCAGCCACAGATATGGCATCAGGAAGAGGCGGGGACAACACACTGGGACACGGTGGAGCAGGCAGTGAAGGAAGGAGAGGAGGATTAATTGGCAGGGCCCTCCCAGTCAGAAGAGGAGTGTCAGCAAGGTGGCCTGGGAATGGCTGCAGGACAGCCGAGACGTGGAGTCTGAGGAATTTGACTGAGCCAACAGGTTCACACTGCCCACCTTTCTCTGGCCCAAACGGGAGCTGCATGATGACAAGCCCCCAGACATGAGCCTGGAGCGATGGGAGCAGGTGAGCTGCAGGAGCATGGGGACAGAGCAGGAGGGGTGGGACCTGGGCTGTGGAAGGAGTTTATCGATAGTTAACTGTCCTAGGGTGATGTTATGGTGTTTGTATCCCCAATCGTCTGGTCTGTTATGCTGGATATTATGCTCTGTACCTTCAAGACCGGCTCTGAAAAACGAAGTTTGTTTTGTTATCAGCCTGCTCACTCCCACACGGACAGCGAGACACAGACTGTACATAGGGCTGCTTTTGTTTTTCTTTGCTCTCTTTCGCTTTTGCCCTTGCTTTGCTCTGGCTTCTGCTTTTCTCTCTTGCTTTTGCTTCTTGTTAGCTAGTTTAGCTAGGCAGTCCGAATTTTTTCCTGGACTGTTTTTTTTCTTTTTTTTTTTCTTTTTCCTTTTTCTTTGGAACCATACGAACCTGCTCCTGCCTGGGACCTGGAAAACACCGAGAGCCTGCACTTTGTGGCCTGCCCTGCAGCAGCCATTCCCAGCGCCGGAGAGGCCAATAACAGAGCGACCACTCCCCAGAGAGACTGTCTGAATTTGAGATCTCTTCAGAACGGTGAAAGAGTTTTGTCATCCAGTATTGTTCATTTGTGTGTTGGGGGGTGTGTTGCCCGTTAAATAAACAGGTTCTTTCCACTTGTCTCTGAGGAATTTTGTTCCGAACCCTGGTTGGGGGGAGGGGCCGTGTGGGTTGGCTTTTCTGAAGGGGCCCCTTTGGGGGTTTTCTCCCAAATTTGCCCTAAACAAGGACATTAACTCATGCAAGCATGAGTTAACTATTGAGTCAGCAAATATTAATCACAAGACTATGAAACAGGATGCGCCTTAGCCGTATCAAGAACAGAACCTGTTGAAACCGGCGCAGAAACCACTGAACCAGCCAACGAGGGACTGCACATGCTTCAGAAAGAAAGGTGAAAAGGGCAGAGTGAGGAAGACTGCCGGCTTTCATCGGAACAACCCCTGAGGAAGACTCAGAGCCTTCTTCAGTGCAACCACCAGAGTACACTGTGCTTACCGGTCACGTATGCTAATGATATTAATGACTTACGAGAAGTAATTTGTATAACCACTCCTATCCCAAGGAATGTAATGAATATGCATGAAATGTAACCTTATATTGTGCTGTGTAAAAGTGCTGGGTGTGCGTGTTAGGAGGAGTGATCCCCCATGTACCCAGTGCTGAATAAAGCAAATACCCACCTCACTGAGTCTGTCTCTAAAGTGACTCCTGGATCAGCGTTGGAGCAAATCAGCTGGAGATGTACAGAGGACAGCTCAGGGAATGTATGACGATCCCCAGTGCCCACCAGACAGACAGCTTCCACAGGCACAGTAAAACTCCACAGAGGCAGCTCAGTGGGGCAGGGGACCAGGGGCCAGGCTGGGCAGCTGGAGGTGCCATGCAGGGAGGAAGGCCCGACTGGTCAGATGTACCCTGGAGGGATCCCAGGGTGTCTTGGAGAGGAGAGGTTACTGCTGGGCATAGACAGCTCCATCTTTGGGGGTGAGAGAAGGACAATTCAATCTGTATGTTTGTCAGCCTACAGCCAACCAGCCTACAACTCAACATGTTCATCCATACCTGTAGTGGTGTGTGTTTTGTTTGATTTTGCCTCTCTCGCTGTTGTATTTTGAGAGGGTTGTAAAGTTATGGTTTGCCCCATGTTACCCCTGTCCCTTCCCCTTATAGTGGTTTTTGTCCAGGTTTTCCCGCTACTCAGGGCATCCACCAACCTGCTCACCCCCTCCTTTCCCCCTGTTTCTGCTAAGTCATTCCCAGTTGTCCTGCCCCCCTTCATGTCAATTAAGTTTTCCCTGCCCAGCTTGTTCTCGAGGTTTCTGTGTCAATCACTGTGTCCCCCGTGTATGGTTTGTTGCGTGGGTTTTCTCCCACCCCTATGTTTTCCCTATTGGTTCAGTGAAACATATCGTTATCCCTGTTGTAACTACCCATTGGCTGTTGTACCCACCTCCCTGAGTCAGAGGTTTGATAAGCTCTTGCTGAGCTTTGGGTGTGGCCACTTCGTCTTGTCCCTTCAAGGAGATTAAAACTCTTTGGAATACCTTGATGGAGTGTCCGGCTCCTGGCTTTCTTTATCTCGGGACTCTAGTGGCTTTTCTCTGCAGCTGAACCCACGCAGCTGCCCTAACCGCCACTGAAGCCTCAGGGGAGGTTTTGGGGCGGCCTCTCGTGTGGCTCCCACCACCACAAAGGGGCAGGCTAGCCGGATTCCCCACCTCGTGGCAGTGAGGAGAAGCCGCACATACCTGCAACCCTTACAGCCCAGCCCATCTACAACCCAACACCTTATCCACTCATGTCCACAATATTGCAACCCCCATATCCACACCCACGACCCTACCCATCCATCCACTCATCCCTACAAGACTACACCCCAGCTCACCTTACAGCTTATCCATCCACACCTACAACAGCCAACCCACAGATCAACACTTCTACCCACCCACATTACAACTCTAAAGACTAGCCAACCTACAACCCCATAGCACAGCCATTCACACCTACCATGCTGCACATCAGAGAACTGTAGTGGGTCTAGAGATGGCCACACACGGGTGCACCCACTAGAATTATTAATTAATTTTTTGCTGAAAGATAAGGATTAGGAGGAGACCGAAGCAGGCTTAAAACTTCAAAGGGTATAAACAAAACTTTATTAACAGAACTAAAAGAAATATAGTAAGGAATCAGAATAAACCTTCAGAATGCTTCTCCTTCCCCCCCCCCCCCCCCACCCTCTTTTTTTTTTTTTNTCTCTCTGACTACGTAAAGAGACAAAATTTGGTATTTTCAGTCAGTTTACCACTTTTAAAATAATCTTTCTTCAGTTCACTTAGGGAGAGGAGTGTCTCCTGCCATGCCGTGGAGACTTTTCCACAAGAAACAGTTCTCTCATGGTTTTAATTTTTATGAATAGCAGCCTCCTGGAAATCTGCAAGTGTGAAGTCTCTCCCATGGTTTGGTAGTTTTTCTACAACTACCACCATGGGTCATTTCAGCTTATTGGGGTACACTTTTAAGGATGAGCTGTTCTAGTATAAAAACAAAAAGTTCTCTTATCTCTGGGAACAGAGGTTTTCTTCTTCTGTTCCTGGGGCAAGGTTTTTCATCTCTCTCATTTTTCTCTGTTCAGACTTCTAATTGGATCACAGCTACTTCAACATCTGCTTGCTTCAACACGGGTGCGTCTGCTCATAGCTGTGGTTAAAACACTACATCCCCCCAATGCATTCCATGAGTTACAGGGGAAAAAGTCTGATGTATCAATTATATCTTCACCACAGCCTTACAAGAGAATTTCAGCCTAAGACTAAGGCATCTCCTCATTCTCTTCCCATCTGGGATTTGACTCCTTCTTCACTGACCTTGGTGTGCCTGCTGCTCTCTGTGAAGAGAGCTGCGGCCACACCTTGGTGTCTCCATGTTGTTTTCTCTATGTGTCTTAACCCTTTCCCTTTTCTGATTTGGGAGAGAATTGGTGTTCGTAGGTTCGTTTGCTCTCAAGTTTTATCAATTGAAGCAGTTTTGATAGAGTTCTGCAGTGCTGAAAGGTTGACCTCATCCGGTCTCTGCAATTGGGGAATCACTGTGCCTCTCGCTGCTGATCACATGGTCCCTGCCAGCACTGCGCAAGCCATGCTGGCTACTGGCTCCACTCTGCACCTTTTCTTCATGCAAGGCACCGAAAAAAGGAAAGCTGTTGCCTCTGCTTTTGTCCTTCTGTCTGCAGCATGGCTGGCTAAAAGCAGCTAAGCAAACAAAGCTCATTGTGAGCTATGCTGAGACAGCCACGGGCGCGCTGCACTGCCCCAGCCTCCCTGATCTTGGTCGCGGGGCCTCGGCCACTCAGCCGCTCCCAGCCTCAGGGCCACCCCCAGCGCCGACCACGGAGCTGCTCCCGGTGCTCATCCCGGCCACATGGTTGCTCGTGATGCTGGGATGGTCCCGGTGGCATGGCCCGGCAGTGCTGCCGGGACAGGGTCCAGTGGCCCTGGTTGGAACTCAGCGGTGGCAGAATCTCAGCTGCACCATGCCTCGCTGTGGGCCAACCTGGCAGTGCGGCAGAGCAGGGCCCAGCCCTGCCAGGCTGCGCAGGTCACGCAGTGGAGTGGGATCTGGCCCGGCCAGCGTTCAGTTATCTGTTCAAAGGCCGGAAGCAAGAGAGAGCTTTACCCAGGTTTGTTCGTTTTTAAATGTGATTTCACAGCAGCATGTTCAGCTTTCTTAAGTGATTTAACAGGGTGTCAGTATTCAAAACTAGACAGGTGATTGGTTCTGCCAGGCCTGAAGGAGACTGCCAAGGTCCCCACAGCGAACCACTTCCACAGCTCGTGGACTCCCTCCCCAACTAAAAACCAAACTACATTAAACCATTACAAGGACCTACAACCCCATGGCCCCGCCAACTCTACAGAAGACCCATCCATCCTCCTCTAACTCTAAATGGCCAGCAAGTCAGTCATGCCCTGTACCACTGTACCATTCACCTATTCCCGCCCCACACAAACACACCCTCCTAACCCCTCTGACCCCTTATGTCAATCCCCACCTGTGAAGCACTACCCTGATCCATGCCTTGAGAAGCCAGTGCCCTGCTCATGTTGCCTCTGAGCAGATGCCCATCACTTTCCAGGTCCTCAATGATCGTATGAGATCTGTGAAGTATGGACAGATGAGTCTCTTCCCCTGCCTCATCTGCAGTTTGGTACACTATGATGGCTGCCTGTGCTTCATGGACTACTTGCAGAATGACAGTGCCATGGAAGTGATGGAGATGGCACACACAAAGATGGGCCAGAGCTGCTACCCATTGCGTGAGTGCCTGGGGTGGGGGACACTGGGCTTCTGCTGGGTGCTCCCCAGGGAGCTGTGTCCCTTGTGGACACAAACAGAGTCCCACACCATAGCCCCTGGTCTGGGGGTGATGGAGGACCTGGCTTCTGCCACCCACCTTGGTCTGATGGGGAGCCATAAGAAGACAGGGAACAGTGACCTTTTGTCATCTCTGTCAACCCCCGAGCACCTTGGTGAGGGACATGACACCAGGGGGCCTTCCACTGGGCATATGAGGAACTGTGGCAATACTGGAATGGCACCCAAACCCAGGGGTGTGAAGCCACCCCACTGCAGCACCCTTGGGTGACACAGCACATTGCTCCTCCCTGAGTACCCATACCCACATGCCTTCAAGGTATACCAGGGACATGGGATGGCTGGATGTTCTCACTACCCCCACCCTGTGCCTTTGCCTTATGGCACTTCTTTGCCTCCTGATAGGTAACACAGAGAATAGAAATTTTCAGTTTCCCTGAAGTTGCTAGATAGAGCTTAAAAACTAACTATTAAAATAGATAAAAGAATGTAAAAGTATGCACACAGGATGATAAACATAGCTGGAACAAGTGGATAAACAGATAATGAGGAATATAGTATTCTTTTTGTCAAAGCTATGTAAGAAGCAGTGCATGTCCAAATAAAAGTTCAAGGCAAGATCATCTGTAATATCGAGGCACTCTGAGCATGGCCACCAGAGACCCCTTTAGATGACACTCCAGGACCATAAAAGGACTTCCAGTAGGAGACGAATGCATAGAAATTAGTTCTAGGAAAAATTATGTTTATGTATTAGCTAGGAAGTACATTATGATGAATATGTATTACCATGATGGAATAAATATCCTGTTGTAAAGTTTCACGACACACATCCGATTAGACGAAAAATCCTCCAAATGTGTTCAGCATTGCGATAAAGAATGCCTGCTTTCTAATACTTCAAATTGTGTTAGAAAGTTTATTTTCTGGCTGATTTTGGTACCAGTAATCTGGGTCTTTTGCCTCCCATGGCATGGGGGTGGGGGGGAAGGAGTGGCTTGTGGTTTGGAGTGCCATTCCTAAGCCAAAACAGCCTTATTTGGTGCTCAATGTATGGCATAAAAGGTTAAGATAACAACAGATATGCCCAGAGCGGGTTGGAAGCAAATTTGATCTAACCATTTGTTGTATTGGGTACGGAGCCACTGGTCACAATATTGCTTGGTCTGTTCATGTGGGTGTGGTACCTAACCCTGTATATACTCCCATATGTGCTCCTTGTGGTGCTCTTTTTCAGAGCAGGGAGCAGGATCAGGATTGCTTTGTTGATGTACTGTGGGAAATCAGTTTATGACGTGTCAAAGTTTGACGCTGGCCAAACGCCAGGCACCCACGAAAATCACTCACTCACCCTTCCCTGCCACAACTGAGCAGAAGAGATAAACATTTAATGAAGGCATTATAAGTTAAGGACCGTGAGAAAACACTCCAAGGACAAAACAGGCTCAGCTTAGAGATACAAAGTGCATTTATTACTAACAAAATCAGAGGAGGATAATGAGAAGTAAAATAAGCCCTTAAAAACACCTCTTTTCCCCCAATCCCTCCCTCCTTCCCACCAACAGCTCAGAGAGACAGGGCGTGGTGGCCTCGCTCCCGGCGTGGGAAATAAAGCAGCTTGGAAAACCACATAAGAAAGAGCCTTCCCTCATTTCCTTTATCTCTATCTCAGATGTGGGACCACGGACACTGGCCGTATCAGCTGGCCTAGACCCCACTGAGCCTGGCCGAACCGTTACCCTTGCCTGCCGGTGGCATAGGCAGGGAGTGGCCACTCGTGACACTTGCTGAAGGGAGGGGGGGGGGTTGGAGCTAGCCGGCTTCTAGATTTGCCCCCCCATCCTGCAACTAAGGCGAGGCGTCAGGCTGCAGAGGGACAGCCTGCTTCACCATGGTCATCACCACGGCCTGCAGAGGAATCTCGGTTCTGGCACCTGGAGCACCTCCTCCCTCTCCTTCTTCACTGACCTTGGTGTCTACATGTTGTTTCCCTTATGTATTCTCACCTCCTCCTCTTCTCTATCTGGACTTTGCCTAGGGGTGATTTTATGATTATACTGTATTCCCCTATCATCTGCTTTATGGCCAGAAATGGGTCCTGTAGCTTTAAGCTGGGTCTGGGGGAGGGGTGGGAGCAAGGGGAACTCTAGCACAGGTTGTGTTCAGGCACTCACTCTCCCATGTGCTCGGCTTTGCAGTGGGGAGGGAGTTACATTTTTTGCTTTTAGCTAGCTTGGTTTTTTGTTAGCTGAGGCAAGAAGTTTTCCCCGGACTGCAATAGCAATCCTCCAATGACTGTTGTGGCTTCTTCTGGAACTGTCCAGCTTAGCTTTGGTCCGAAAACCAGACCATCGGTGGAAGCTGGATGCTGCGGACCAGCAGGGAGGCCACAGGACACTGCATCCCGGCTCCGGACCTCAGGAGAAGCCAGGCCAGCTAAAAAAGAACTCTAAATCCACCAGCTTTCTCCGCCACAAGGAGGTTCAGTAGCTAACAGTTATTGTTTTCTTCCCGTGCCTGCGGACACTTTGTTTGTTAAATAAACAGTTTTTTTCACTTTCATCCAAGAAATTCCTTCCGTATCAGTGGGAAGGGAGTGCCAGTACCCGTTTTCTTTAGAGGAAATCTTCATTTCAGAGCATTTCCTCCTAAAATTGTCTCCAAACTGAGACAGAATTAAAACCCCACCCCCACTTTGTTTTGATTTTCTTCTTAAATATGTTATCACAGAGGTGTTACCATCATCTCTAATTGGCCCAGCTTTGGTCAGCAGCATGTCCATCTTCAAAGCTATCAGGCATTGTCTCTGCTGGACATAGCAGAAGCTTCTAGTAGCTTCTTACAGAAGGCACCTCTGTGCCCCCCCCCAAAAACCAGGCCATGCAAAACCAACAGAACATGATAATGTCAAGGGCAATGAGGGTCAATTGGTGTGTGTATCCAGTGCTGCTCTCCTACCCTTGCCTTGGGTGCTACCTCTGGGAATTTGTTAATAATCATGCCCAGCCTGTGGGGGGAACAGGGGAGGATTATTTTCCCCAGCCTTTCACCCCCTTTTTCTCCTTCAGGCCTGTTACAACAGCTTTTGAGAATTTTGGTTGTTAAGGAAAGCATGATTTTGTTGCTAAGTCTGCCAGGTCTCCTCAGTTCAGCTGAATGTTCACAAGTCCACGTGGCCTGATGGGATTAATCTCAGAGTAATGAAGGAGCTAGCGGATGTTATAGCAGGACCCCTCTCAATCATCTACCAAGGGTCTGAGGAGTCTGGGGATGTCCCTGCTGACTGCAAGCTAGCCAATGTTATTGCAATTTACAAGAAGGGTGTGAGGGAAGACCCAGGAAACTACAGATCTGCTAGTCTAACTTCAGTACCTGGAAAAATTCAGAGAAGATTACACTGGGTGCTATTGAAAGGCATTTAAAGGACAATGCAATCATCAGGCACAGACTACATGGGTTCACAAAGGGAAAGTCCTAACTACTTTGATCTCCTCCCATGATAAGGTCACCCCCTAGTGGATAAAGGGAAAGCAGCACATGTAGTTTTTCTGGATTTTAGTAAAGCTTTTGAAATCATACCTCACATCATCCTTCTGGACAAGTTGTCCAACTGTGGGATAAGCAGGTTCATGGTGTGCTGGGTGAAGAACTGGCTGAAGGGCAGGACTCAACGGGTTGCAGTGAGTGACGCTACATCTGGCTGGTGACTGGTTGTAAGGACCTGATAGTAAGAAAAATGCCTCAAAAAATGTTTTGTCATTGTGTCTGCTTATCATAATCTCTGAACACCTGAAGACTATATGCTTAATGAACCATAAAGCAGCCATCTTGAGATCCATAAAAAGAGGAGCAAAAACTGTGAAATCAGGAGGAAAGAGGGACAAAACTCTGGCCCTCACTCCCCTTTCTCACTGCCACCTGCTAAAGCCTTTCTACAGCTGCAAAAACGACCTGAAGCCTCTGAGAGCTGAGACACCACCAGCCTGGGGAAAACAGAAACCTATTGTGATAAATGCATGAGTTGTGGAAACCCCTCTCTGCTGCTGCATCCTCTGGTGTGAGCAACACACATGGACCAGAGTTAGCTGCAAGAACCACGCACCGTGTCTGCATTCCAGAGAGCATTGCAGCTAAGCTGTTAGCCCCAAGACCAGTAGTTGCTGATAAGCCACTTTGAGCAGCAGAGAAAAAAAAGGCAAAACCTGCTTTGCCCCTCCCCCTTGAAAAGGTAGCAAGTATGGTGGTAAACTATCCTATGCTTTTAAAGTAATCTTAGCTTTTTCCAAATTTCTATACTTTTCCCTTTCCTTTCTTTTTGCCTCTTTTACAGTTAATAAAGTAAAAATATCAATTTTTTTGGTATCAACATATAACTTTGAGTTTTAATCTCATTCTGGGGAATATTCAAACCTGAAGTTCTTTCTGCAATTCACAGAGAGTTCTCTTTGCTCCTTTGTAATTAGGCAGATTGTTACACCGGTCACTAGCAGTGTTCCTCGGGGCTCAATTCTAGGGCCAATTCTGTTCAATATATTTATTACTATCTGCAGGCAGGAGTTGAATGCACCATTAGCAGGTTTGCTGATGATACCAAACTGGGAGGTGCTGTTGACTCTCGAGGGACAAGAAGCCTTGCAGAGGGATCTGGATAGATTGGAGCATTGTGCTACAATTAATGGAATGAAATTTAACAAGTCAAAATGCTGGATTCTGCACCTGGGCACAAGTATAAATTGGGAGAGGAGTGGCTGGAGAGCAGTTCTGCAGGAAGGGATCTGGGGGTACTGGTTGGCAGCAGGTTCAGTATGAGTCAGCAGTGAGCCCTGGCAGCCAAGAGGGCAAACTGTGTTCTTGGGTGCATCAAACACAATAGAACCAGCCAGTCAAGAGGTGATTATCCCACTGTATTCAGTGCTGGTGTGGCCCCACCTTGAGTGCTGTGTGCAGTTCCTGGCCCCACCATTTAAGAAGGATATGAAGATCATTGAATGCATTCAGAGGAGGGCAAGCAAGCTGGTAAAAAGACCAGAAGGCGTGTCCTGTGAGGAGTGCCTGAGGACTGGGTTTGTCTAGTATGAAGAAAAGGAGGCTGAGGGGTGACCTCACGGCTCTCTGCAGCTCCCTGAGGCAAGGAAGTGGAGAGGGAGGTGCTGAGCTCTTCTCCCTTGTATCCAGTGACAAGTGGGAATGGTTCACAGTGCACCAGGGGAGGTTTGGACTTGGGATTAGGAAGCATTTCTTTATAGACAACATGGCCAAACACTAGAATGGGCTTCCTAGAGAGGCAGTCTACCTCAAGCCTGTCAGTGTTTGAGGCATTTGATCAATGCCCTTAATAACATGTTTTAACTTGTGGTCAGTCCTGAACTGCTCAGGCAGTTGACTAGATAATCACTGTTGGTCCCTTCCAATTGAACTACTCTATTTTATTCTAAGACTGGATGTGTAGTAGGATTGGGGTAGGGCAGGCAGGGCCACAAGACAATGGCTTCAGGAGCTGACCTGATCCCCAGGGCACAGGGATAGACAGGGAAGAGGTAAACTTTCACCCCAAAGAGACACTGAGAAAGTTAGTGCTTGCCGCATATTTTTGTCAGGTTATTCTGGCACAGAGAAAATGGTCTTGGCTCCTACAGTCACAAGCCAGGTCAGGCTGGTCCCCAAGCCAGGGATTGCCACAGCAGGAACCTTCATTTCCAAAGGATGCTGTGAAGCAGCTTTCCCAGCCCATAGCTTCTATTTTGAATGCACTTGCCAGACCAAATTCCTCCTTATCTCCCCTTTTCTGGCACAACCACCTGCTCCACAAAGGCCAGGCTTCACCAGGCTGTCACCTTCACTTTTATCAGGCAAGAAACAGGGTCCCTCCAAACACACTGACCTGTGTGACCATGGTGACATCACCATGTTGTCAGGCAACAGGACAGGGCTGGAGTCTGGTAAGCTTGGAAAAAAATGCTCATGTACTGCTCTGCCACAGAGAGGCAGTGGCATTGCTGTGCTGGGGGAACAGGGACAAGGCTCAGCAGCAGAGGCGAGTTAGATACCACCAAGAGCTCATCCATGCCCCTATCCCCAGTCCACCTCAGACTGGTGACAGCCCCCCAAGGCAACAAAACTCCTTGCTACTGCTGAAGACAAGGAACATCTGAGAGAAAGCCAGGTGCTACCCCAGCCTTGGTTTCATCTTCCCCAGTGCCAGCACCAAAGGTCTTGGTGCCCCAAGGAGCCATTGCTCACCTGCTATGCAAGAGCAGCCACCAGGAGCTGAATCGCCTCCACCTTGGGCTTGGCCTTGACCAGCATAGCACTGGCTTCTTCTGCAACGAATGACAGCAAAATGCATATCAGATCTGCAACAAAGTGCTTCTAAGGAGCAAATCAAGACAACTTTGTGTATGCGAAGTGTCCTTCCCCTAACAGCAGCATGGTGATGCTCCTGCAACACACCTCCTGCCGCCCCAGGCTACAGGGCAGCAATCAGGGAGTGTAAGAACAACAGGATGGAACCGTGAGAAAAAATAGAATATATTGGTTCAGTCTGAAGGATGGCATGCAGAAAAGTCAAAGGTTAAAACCAAGCAAAGGAGAGCGAAACATCTAAAACTCACAAGGATTGATTTGCAGAAAAAAATTCCACAATTTGTAAAAGTTGTAAAGCCAGTATGATTTATTCCAGCACCGGGCACATGCGGGATAGCTCCCCCAAAGGACATGCACGCCCCCGAGAATTCCTGAGTCTCTTTTATCCCCTAACCTGTTGCATATGCATAAAGTTTCACAATAGGTTCATGCATATTCATATCTTAGCCCTGTTTTTGTATTAAAACTGTCTTATCAGTTTTTATGAGCCTGTGC
>WBNO01002491.1:459113-507921 GCA_013400575.1 Peucedramus taeniatus | reverse complement strand
GCGCTGCTGAAAACTGGCAGCAGTTCCGAGCTGAGCCCTTTTTTTTTTCCTCCGTTCCCTCCTTCCCCCCTTCCCTTCCTCCCTCCTCCCTCCCTCTCCTTTCCTCTCTCCCTTCTTTCCCTCCCCTTCTCTCTCTCACTCTCCTGCATTCACGGATGGCACAGCGAGCCACTGTGTATTTATGTACATAATACGGCAGCTCGTCCCCTCCACTTCATTTGCATCATTACAATATCTGTACAAGCACATCACATTGTCTGTTGCTTGCACCTTTTGTTACGGTTGCTGTCACAGTCTACGCGACTTGACTTTCATATTTTAAATGAATTGATATTATACCAACAACACGCACTCACATCCCAGGCGCAGGGAAACCGGGCTCCGGCGCGGCGGGCGCTGCAGCCCCAGCCTCTCCCGAGCCTCTCGATTCTTCCTCTGATCCCTAGAAAGGTGGGCTGGGGGCAGACGCTTCGTAGAATCAATTATTCCTATAAATTACTCCTAGTCGTATTAATTTTCTTTCCTTTTCTAGTGAAGGAAATGCTTTGGGAGTCTTGGATTTTTTATTTTTTTATTTTTACCATTGACCAGCCTGGTTTTTGTATAACCTCATGTTTCTTCTCACACCTTTCCCTTCCAAATTCAGCCTTTCGGGCTATGCACCTGCACGTAAGTGAGGCAGCGGAGAAGCTGGAAGAGGCACAAGCAGATATTACGCCACGAGTCGTTGTTATAGCTAGGAAAGAGACGGTAAAATACCTATTTCCTAGAGCACTGAGAAATCCAGCCAGAACGAATGTTTTCGGAAATGTTCGCCCGCCCCAGCCCTGGCTTGGCAGCCCTCACCTGCCGGGTGTTCCCCTGCCGGTGCGTGTGTGTGCGGGGCTGGGGGCTTCCCTCGCAGCCTGGACGGGCTGGCGGGCGCCGGGGCGGCTCGGGGGGAGCGGCGCGATTCTCCAGAGGGGGGGACAGGCGGGACCCCCGCCCGAGGCTGCAGGAAAACCATATTAATACAGAAACAAAGGCCGGACCGTCCGGTGGGGGCCCTGCGGGTGGCGGGGTAACGAAATATGGTTCGGGAAGGGAAGGAGAAAAGTTTCGCGGGAGAGGAATTATCATCATAATGGAGGTAAAAATGTGAGCAGGGAAAAGAGGGGGGGGATCCTATTCTGCTGGCATTTTCTGTCTGTCTTTGTGATATGGTTCGGGGGAAAAAGGGTCCTTGATATGCGGCAGATAATTCTTATCAGCCCCACGCAGCCCATTTCCAAAGTAAGTGTTTTAATTACTCCTCCTGTATTACCCTTCATCCTCTGAGAGAAGATACATCGCCAGATTTATGCAGGGGAAAAATACAAAAGAATGTGGTATTAAAATACATCCATACATCTATCCCTTCTTTTTTCCCTTGTGCCCAGGAAGAGGGAGACGCCGTCGGCAGCCGCGTCCTGGGATCGCCCGGCACGGAACGACTCCGAAACGAGGAACTGTCGCTCAGGCGGAAAAACTACGGGAAAAGTGGGGTTTGAAGGCTGCAGATTTTTCCCCAAGCGGGGTCAAAGAAAAGTGTGCGAGCCGGGGGCTCAGGGGGCTGAGACCGGAGCAGAGCCCACCCGAGCATCCCCGCGCTGCGCCTGCTCTCCAGCCGCGCTGTCCCGGGACAGCCGGGGCCACCCCTCCACGTGCCACCAGAGACATGGGGGGTCGGAGGGGCAGGGAGTCAGGATTTTCCCCTCATGCCCGCTGGAAGAGAAGGATGTTTTTCTTTCCTGTTAAGCTTTCGTACTAAAGATGTCATCTGAAAGTCTGGGAAGAAGGGGGACCGTGCTCTGCTCTCTTTCACGGTAACAACCATATCATATTGAAAAATATGATGGACAGTGGGGGAAGACTGCCTCCCCCATTAAAAAAAAAAAAAAAAAAAGAAAAAAAAAAAAAAAAAAACCCAACCTTTTCAATATTGATTCAAAAAAAAAAAAAAAAGAGGGAGAGAATTTTAAAAGAGAAGAAGCAGCACCAGCAGCAAGGAGAATATAGGCTCAGCAGCTCTCCAGGTTAGCTTCCTTATTATTACTATCCAGGGGTAATTTTTCATCTCTGCTAGCTAATCTTTGTTCCTTGTGAAGATAATGAATAGCCCAATCCTTATCTCCTGGGCTCCTGGAGGCTGCTGGAGAATGGGGTTGAACAGGGTTGAAAATTGGTTCCAAAGTGCTGCTGAATAAATGGTGTTCCTTATCTCTCGCTTCCAGATTATCGGAACCCTTTCAAAACTCACACAACAAATACAGCCACCGCATCTAATGCATCATTTACCAGAGCAGATCTCCGCGTTTGATCGGCAGATAGGCAAAATCTATGTATTCCTTGCTTTACTTAGCATGCATGGATGCGGGGCTGCTGCGCACGAGGGCTGCCCCCAGCCGGACCCGGGACACCCCCGAGGCTCTTGGCACACGCGGGTCTTTGCTGGGGATGCCGTGGAGTGACAAGAGGACAAGAGTGTCCCCTGCCCATCCCCGATCCAGGGCAGCAGGGTGCTGCCACACACAGCATGCTTGGAAATTTGGGGACATCTGCTGAGGTACCCGTGGGTTTGCAGGGAAGGGAAAAGAGTTGTGAACATCATCCTGGGCACATCAGGCACCTGCTGGCACTCACACTCACTCCTGCACCCGCAGCCAGCTTCACCTGCATCCGTGGGCAGCCAGTGCTGTGTGGCAGCACCTCTGTCCCCGAGCAGAAAGCCACGTCCAGGCTCAGCTGTGTCCCAGTCCTGCCCCAGCCCTCAGCAGTCTCAGGGTCCAGCTGGGTCAGTCCAGTGAAAACTCCCAGTGCTCCCCCCAGCTTGTTCCCCCCAGACCCTGGCCATGGAGCCCTGCCAGTCCCTTGGGTTCTCCACGGGCTGGGCTGGGTGATCCTTCCACCTTCCAGCCACAGGCAGAACAGGGCACCTGAGGCAGCCCAAATTTGGGAAGCAAATGGTGATTCTGAGGGACAGAAATAAACCTTAGAGAAAGGGAGTTATTTGCTCCTGGAGTTAGTGTGAAGTCTATCCCTTCCAGCTCAGGGCAGTATCAGATTTTTCTTCCTTTCTTTCTCTCTTCCTCTCTTTCTCTACTTCTCTCTTTATTTCTTGTTTCTTATTCTCTCTCTCTCTCTTTTTTTTTTTTTCCTTTTTTTTTCCCTCCCAAAACCTATCTCTATAACAGTAAATGTCTCCCAGTCTGTGTGTGCAGCCCCCAGCTCCAGAATAGGAGATCCCCCAACCTAGAGCCAGGGACAGATGTCCCTTTGGCTCACCCAGCCTCTTTCCTCTGGCAGTACCTGAGCTTGTGGCCAGGAACCAGACAAGGAAACATTTTATTCTGCATCACTGCAGCACATGACATATTGCTAGCACTGCCCTGGACCCCCAGGCCAGGGGGACAGCAAGATTCTGCCCTGGGGACAGGACACCCACAGTCCCCTGGTCCCCTCTGCCTGTCCAGCAAAGCTCATCTCATCCCTGCCTGGGAAGAGAGAGAAACTTTCACGGGATGTTGCAGGCAAGCAGCAGCCCCTGCCCGCGCTTGAAAGTTTTGCAAATGTTCAACTTGTACTAATTTTGTATGGCTGTATTCACAGTTGTTCTCTGTAAAAAATGGACCTGTGTTAGTTTATTAATAACCTAAACATTACGCATTAAAGACCTATGAGTGACACAAGATGACAAAAAGCTGTATTTTTCCAATATACACAAGCACACATTTAATAACCTTCTATTGCATCTCAGCTAGGCCTTCTCTCTGATGGTTCCCATGGCAACTGAGATAAAAAAGCAGCCATTTTCCATATCTCTATGAAAGTCTATTATATTGCAGGATTAGTTCATCTTCTGCTAAGGTCAAACACAAAGTCATACAACCTGAAATATTTAGAATCCATGTACATTCATTTTTTTATATGCCCTTTCATTTTCCACAAAAGACTGGGCTCCTCTGAGGTTTTATTCCCCAGAAAATGCTAAGCAAAGCAATAAAAAAATCATGATTAGCAGCTGATGAAAAGTTCAATTGTTTTTTTCTCCCTCTTTTTTTTTTTTTCCTCTCTCTCTCTTTTTATTTTTTTTTTTCCTTAAAAAAAAAAACACTATTGTTGGGCAGATAGTGCCTTCCCCATTTATCTCTATCAGCAGCCGTGATTGCAGCCGATACCCGCCGCCTAATTGAGCCGGGAGCGATTCGCGGGCGGACGGCGGCACCTTCTGGCAGCGGCGGGTGAGACGGGGCCGGGGCACCGGGGCCGCCCCGCTCCGCATCCCCGCTCCTCATCCCCGGCCACATCCCCGCTCCGCATCCCCGGCCACATCCCCGCTCCGCATCCGCGGCCGCATCCCCGCTCCGCATCCCCGCTCCGCATCCCCGGCCACATCCCCGCTCCTCATCCCCGCTCCGCATCCCCGGCCACATCCCCGCTCCGCATCCCCGCTCCGCATCCCCGCTCCGCATCCCCGCTCCGCATCCCCGGCCGCATCCCCGCCGGGCAGGAGCCGCTCTCGCCCGGGGCTCCGGGGGCTCCTCACGGGGTCCCCGGGGCCGCGCCCGGGACGGCTCCGCTCGAGTCGGCGCCGGATCGGAGCAATTCATAAAAACCCGCTCGGACACTCCAGCGTCTGCATCTGCTTCTCTCTTTATTTACTAGTGCAAGTAGGTTCCCAAAGCCTTTCACCCGCAAGTTTTAGCTATTGCAGGCTTGCAGGAAAAAAAAAAAAAATTAAAAAAATAAAGTGTTATATACATCTGAGTGGCTCCCATGAGCCCCGATCTCTTTGCAGGAAACTGAAGTCACTTTTTTTATGAAGGAGTTGGCAACGTAATTCAACCGGGTCTTAGTGACACCTCAAAATGCAATAAAATAAAACCTGGGCAGCCTTCAGACAGTTTGAATGGTGACAAACGTTATCACCCATGCCATGAAGAACTACGGCTCACTCTTTTTCCAAGGTCACTCCTGAAAACCTGGGAAATCCGGGGAGAGAATTTGTGCACGTGGCCACTCACACTTGTGGCTTTGTTCACAGATTCATGCTGCTATGTGATATTTATTCCAGCCCCCTTTAATGTGGAAAAATAGATACTCTGGAAATATGTGGAAATGGGGAGAAGCTCGAGGGTGGCAGAAGGACAAAATAATTTTTTTCCTTCTTTTCCCCATCCCTCCATCCCCAGGAGGCCCCACAGGGGTGTCCCAGTGGCCCCATCCACGCTGTTGGAGAGCTCAGGAGGGGCCAGGTGGGGTGTTTAGCAGGGGTGGTGCATTCCAGCCCATCCCTGGGGATGATTTACACCTGCTCCAGAGAGGGGCAGTGGGACTGGGAGAGAGGAGCTGGTGTGGGCAAAGCCAAATCCCAGCCTGCCCCTGCATTCCCCCATGCCTCAGCTCCCCCCAGGCAGGGTGAGGGCACAGAGGTGCTGCCAGAGCTCTGCACGTGCCCAGGGCTGCCCTCAGTGTTTGCCGGTGGGGGTTGCACAGCAGTTGCCAGAGCCAGGGCCACCTTCTGAAGGCAGGGAGGAGCCCCTGCTCTCAGCAGCTCATCTTGGAGATGCCAAGGTGGCTTCCCCAGCTGGGGACCTGCTAACCTGGGGCACCTGTGCACCCACAAAAGCCCACACCTGCACCTTCCCCTCCCCTTTGCTCTTTCTGCTCTGGGGGAAGAGCAGATGGCTGCATTTTTAGGGCTAATACAAACCCACATCTTTTTAAACTTTGGATCCTGGGATTTGGATGTTTGGTGGTTTGGGGTTTTTTTAAGGTGGATGTATTTTTTAGTCTCAAGGTTTGGACTGAAGAGAAGAAGGCTGGAAATGTGTCCTGAGCTGAATATTTGAAAGAGGAATTGAGCACATCACCAAACATAGGTGGGTTTCTTTTTTAAGTCTTGTGGTTTCTTTTCTCCCCTACTTCATCCTTGCACTCCTGGTCAGCTGCTGTCATGGTGGTTGCATACCTGAGGTCTGTAGTCCTGAGAAAACCTTTAGAAATCTGGGAGTAATTACATCCTTCAGCTAAAAAAACAAAAAACACATTTCCTTGAGTAGGGTGTTAGCACCCCCTTCTTGGGGTAGTGGTGTTGGTCTTTTCTCACAGCTCTGTCTCTCTTGTGACAGTGCTGGTAGTGTGGGTGCTATGGAGGGACTGTGACAGAGTTCACTGTAGCATTCCTGTCCTCCAGCAAGTGGGGATGTTTGTGTGCTGGAGTCCACTGGGGCTGCTGGGAACTGGAATGGTGCTGGGTACCAGGCTGAGTGCTGTTCAAACTCAGCAGAAAGGGGGAAAACAAGTCTCCTTTGGGCTGCAAATATTTAGATTATTTCCAGTGTCCAGCTAGTGCTGGGGGGAGCCTGGAGGATGTGGGGCTGCTGGCTTTTTCCAGGAGCAGGGTGGCTGCTGATGCTGGGAGAGGGGGGCTCCTTCCAGCCCCAGGGGCTCGGGAGGTTTGGCAGTGCCACCAGGGGGGTGCTCTCTGCTCCCCTCCCCGGGGAGCCAAATGCTCTGTGCTTCGTTCAGGGCCATGGTGAATGCCCCAGTTTGGCCCCTGGTTGTTTTTCTGTCTCTCAGTGACATCTGGTGCATTGCTGTGAGTTCCCAGAAAGAGGCCCTGATGGAGGATGTCAGGGTAGGAAGAAAGGAGCTGACCTTGCTATTAAAAGGCAACAGAAATGGGAATTTTTCAGGCTGTTTCTAGCAGACATGTCTGGGAAGAAAATCTCCTTGCTCTGTTCCACCAGGCCCTCATGGGCAGCTTTTCTCTGCTAATTGTTCACTTGATACAACACTGGAGATAATTTATCCCTGTCCCCATTGTATGCCTAAAGAGATCCTGTGGAGTTTGAGGGATTTAAGTCCTACTGATCCCTCATGACTTTGTACATTTCTGGTCTTATGGTGGCACCAACAGCCCTGATGCTCCTGGATCAAAGATGTTGGTCTTGAATGGGAAGAGTTCTGGCCCCAGTCCTGCTTTGAGCCCTAAGCAATCCTGTCAAATTCAGTTCAGCAACCCCAGCAACATCTCTTTAAAGAGGGAATTTCTTGCAAATCTCTGATCCCTGCTCTGAGCAGGGTCCTGTGGAGGAAGGAAACCTTGCCATTGTATGGCTGTTCCTTGTGCTGTGGGAGAAGTCCAGTAATTACTGAGATTAGCCAGAATAAGCTTTGCTTACAGTTTGAGATGAATCAATGTTTTAAACTCTCTTGGCTTTTTGGCTGAAATCAAATGTGGCATCAGTGTAACATCTGTATCCATTATCTGGGGAGTGGAAGACTAACCTTGCTTGATGCAAGGCATGAACTTGATTTAAAAGGGCTTTCCTTAAATTTTGTTCCCCAGTGCTGAGCGATCCTGCTGGGTGATACTGTGGGAAGCAGGGGCTGCTCTGCCTGCCTGGAAGGGGAGGGGAGGAGGGAGGACAGCGTGATAGGCTGTGCTGGATATTTGGAGAATGACGGGAGCAGCGCGTGTGAAATGTGACTGGGGGTCGACCTGTGTGCTAGAGTGTGGTGACAGCACAGTGACAACAGGCAGCCACGGGGATGGAGGTGTACAGAGAGTCCCTGCTGGCCACAGAGAGATCATCTCCCTGCTTCAGTCTCCTTTGAGCTGCATCTGACAGCCTCTCTCCAAAAACCCAAACAGTTCCTCAGCAGAAAAGGCATAAACCACCCCAGGTACCACCTACCTGTGCCCCCGTGTGTGGGGCACAACGCCCTGGCTTTGTGCAGGGCCTGCAGTGAGCTGAGAGTGAGCTGAGAGTGAGCTGCACCCCCTTTGTGCAGGGCCTGCAGTGAGCTGAGAGCCAGCACTCACGCACAGTGTGGGTGGTGCAGGGGGCTTGGTAGCAGCCACCAGAGCCAAGGATTTCAAGGAGTAAGGCCAGGGGCACAGGCAGCTGCTCTTGACTTCAGCCACAGTGTTTCTGTTTTCAGTGTTTTCCAGCCACTGCCTGTGGACATGTCAGGGGTGCTGCCAACAGCTCCCCAGCAGGACCACAGCAGGGGGAAGCATCAGTGAAGCAGATTCCAGAAGCCATGGGCACAGAGCAGGAACAGCCAAAGGCTTTCTGAGCTCTGCCTTCAAATGCTTTTTGATGATGAAAGTGGCTCCTGTGAAATATCATCACAAGCTCTCTGGTGCTGAGCAGGGTGGGCACTGCCTGGGCTAGTGGCCTGTGCTGCTGTGGCAGTGGCCAAAGCTGGGCAGTGAGGCCAGCGTGCCCCAAATGGAGAAGACTGATGTGTCCAGAGCAGGAGCTCAGGGGTGGGCTCTGCTGTGGGGTTTCTCCATCCTCAGTGCATTGAATCTGGGGTGAAAGCATCAGCCTCACCACTGCTTTCACTCAGCGTGTTGCTCTCGGTCTGCTCTTACTGTCCTTATAGGGACAAATCCCTGAGCAGAAGAGCACCTAATGACTTTGCTTCCCACTCCACAGAGAGGGGAGATGGCATTTAAGAGAGCCCAGGAGCCTTTCACCACCCCAGGGGCCTGGCCTAGGGCTTGCTGGAATAAATCAGCCTGGCATGTCTCTGCCTGTCCTGGCAAAGTGAACCCCATGTGTGCTGGAAGGAGCTTTTGTTTGCTGGGTGGAAAAAGTGGAACAGAGCCTGAGAGCAGGGCAGGAGCCCAGCTCACCTGCCACACTCAGGCAAATGGCACATGAAGGGACAGAGCTTCACCCCTCCAAGCCCCTGCACGTCTGAGCCACCTGCAGTGTGCTGCTCCAGCCCTGCACAGCCTCCAGCCTGCTCGGTGGGTGGATGCAATGTCTGTAACCAGGGGGTCTCCAGGAAGGCTCTCTCCCTTCAGAGACTGAGAGGGCTGGTGCTGGGAGGCAGAGCACTTTGCCTTTGACTCTTGTGGGCTCCTGAGACCTACTGGAGCATCTGTTTGGGGACAGGACATGGCAGCAGGGATGTTGGAGCTGCTCCACCAGCAGTTCCTCTGCTGTGAGGATGTGTAATGCACACCAGCACAATGTGTACTGTGCAGAGTCTGTGGCTGTGCATGCAGTATTTATTTAGGTGCTGAAGGTGAAATGAATCTCTGCCATTTCCCTCTGGGCTGAGCCTTTACCTGCTCTCCCAGCTGAAAGACAGCCCTGCTTCTCTGCACACAGGAAGGTTCTCCCAGCTCAGCGGGATGTTTGCTGGATTTTGGGAGTAAAGCCCTTTCCCCTCCACACCCCCTAATGCCAACACTCACTCTCCCTTACCACTCTCCTCACTCATTTTGCCTCCATTTCCAAAGACTGCTGGGGCTGCCACTGCTCTGCCTCTTTCCCTTGTTTTTCCCAACTGCTTTGGAGCCCAGTGGGTGGCTTGGGACAGAAACCTGCCCAGCTCATGAAAGCCATAGAAACACTTCCTATGGGGCTGATAAAAGCAGGGTGGTGGTTTTCCTTTTTTCATTTTTTTTTTTCCCAGACCAGAACCCAAAATAGCCCTTTCCAGTGCAACAGACACATCACCACCGAGTCACCTCGGTGCAGAAGCTGCAGATCCTCCTGGGTGGTGATGCCTGGTGCTCTGGAGGAGGCAGCCAGGCTGCTGCTCCTCCCCAGCTGCACAGGTGAAGTGGCATCAGTGGCACTGGGATGGGTGGAGCCACGGGGAGCATCCTTCAAAGCAATGCTTCCCTTAACCTGTTGATCTCATCCCCTGCCTGCTGGGCTCTTCTCGAGGCTCCTAAACAAAACCCATCCTTCATTAGGTAACGTGGCTACATTTTTTTTCAGAATTGAGTGGGTTTTTCTTAAATCACTTTTTTTCCCCACCAAACTAAGAAGGAAGAGAAGGGGAGGAAGGGAAACCCCCAAGCTCTTGTCTTGGTGACTTGTCATGCCTGCCTTTAATTGACAGACCTTGTTATTAATGTTTTCCAGCCGCCTCTCATCCAGGGCTCAAACCTCCCTTTTAAAGCCCTGTCATGTTAAAAACTGACATGTGTTGACTTTGGCCTGGGAGAAGCTGGGCCCTGGCTGTAGGTAGGAACTGCATGTGTTTAGTCTGGCTTACATTTTATTTTCTCCTTTCATCAAATTAGTTCAGCTGTATTTTTTTTTTTCCTGAAGGAAAGAAAAGAAAAACTGCTTGACAATCTGAGGCTGTGGGTTAGAATTGCAGCATTGTGTTAAAACAACAAAAAATATCTTGCAAATGTGGGCTGTGTCAGGCCTGGTGGAGATGGGGCCACTGGAGCAGGGGTGGGAAAAGCTGCTGCAAGTAAACACTGTCTCTGTGGAGGCACAGAAATCCCTCCTGCAACCCCACAGCCCTGGCTGCTTGTCTGATTTATTCTGGTTGAGCTTGTTGCATTCAGCTTTGCTAAAATTAGTGCTGTCCTAACTGCACCAGCTTTATTCTCCACTTCTCCTTGCTCAGCCCAGTCAGCAGTCTTGCTGTGGGTACCCCAGTTCTCCACCCTAAAGCTCAGCCAGGGATGGGCTGCAAGCCCACAGTGAGCACTGGGCTGGAAAGCCAAGGAAATCCTGCTTCTTGCCCATTAAATAACTGGGACTTGGGGTTATGTGGTGCATTTCATTGGGACAGCAGTTAAGATCCAGCATCCATCAGGGATGCTCCTGTCTCTGAATGTGGAGTGGAGGAGACACTGGGGAGAGCATGTCCTGCCCCTGCTCTCCCAGGGTTTTACCCAAACCTTAGTGCCTCCCTGTGGGAGGTATCTGCTCTCCTCTTCCTGAATTTCCCCAGATGCTTCAGAGTGAAGTGCACCCAAAATGTCCAAGGTTCATCCCCCCAGCCCCAAGTCACCAAGGACCAGGAAACACCAGGTCCTGTTCTGGTGCCAAATGAAAAGAAGCAGCTGAAGCTGCAGGGAGTCACTGATGGGCTCCAGTCACCATCCTGCCCACACTGAATCCTACCCAGCTCTGCCCGGGCCAGCCTGGGGCTGAAACAGTGCCAGGGGGGAGGAGACCCAGGAGGGGCTGCCAAGAGGTTCCATGGGGGCAGGGGAACCTCTCCTTCCCCCTCAGGGGCACGGCAGTGGCTGTTACTGTCCTGAACAGTGGCAAATGCCTGAGCAGAAGAGCACCTAGTGACTTGGAGAGGGGAGATGGCTTCTAAGAGAGCCCAGGAGCTGGTGCTGCCTCTGCAAGGAATGGCTGCCATATCATACCTAAACAGCACAAGTGAAGTGGAAAATAAACAGAAAAGATCCTTCTTTGCCCCAGGGCATGTTGCAGACAATCTTTGCCTCCTGAATGGTCTCACAGGGGGGTGCTGGTTCAGCATCTCCCCTCTTAGCAATTCCCATGTGTGTCCTTTCTTCCTGCATCTTGTGATGGGTGTTTCTGTGGGCCCCAGGGGATGCCCACCAAGCTGACCTTTATCCTCAGACCCACTGTCCTGGCACTCACAGGGCTCCCAGCCTGGATTATCTCCCCATTTTTTGTCTGTATGGGTAAACAAGAAGAGGCCCCATCTGTGCTGCTGGCTGCCCCACAGGTGCCACTGCAAACTCGGGAGCTGAAAGGTTCCCTGCCCCCCTGGCTGACCCATAGAGAAACAGTTCCTCTCAGGAAGGGATTTGGCACCAAGACCTCTTCTCCCCACAGCCACAATCCCTTCCCAAAGTGCCCCCCTGGGCAGTCAGTCCATACACACGAGGACCTGACTCCTCATGGGGGGCTGAAATATTTTCTCACAGTTATTTTTGTAACATTAGTGAAATCAAAGCAAAACGTGTCAAAATTCCCATTAAGACCCGTTTAACTCCCCTTGTTCCAGGACAAAGTGCCTTTGCCTGGAGGCAGGTTTTGGGTGTGCTGCACGGCCGTGGGAGACTATTGCATTACAGGCAGCACCGAGCCAGAGTTTGCTTTCTTTAGGGTAAAGGCTTTTCCTAATCAGGATCAGTTTAATTCTGTTATCTGAATTATTAGCTTGGCTCTGTGTCTGGCCTGTGCAGGAAGAAGATGAGAGAAAGGAGCCTGTGGCTGGAAGAGGAGAGGGGAGAGGGTCTGAGCCCCAAAGGACAGTGTCTCTCCTTGTCTGGGACCTGCTCTTTGCACTGCCAAAGCTCTGTGTCCGTGCTCAGACAGTGATGGATGCTGGAGGCTGTGAAGGGCCTCCAAGGGCTTTGCAGCTCCAGGTCAAGGCTCATTGTCTGGCTCTGCCATAGGTGAGTGTCAGCCTGATTCACTGGTGGGGAAACTGAGGCATGGGGCAGCCATCAGGAATGTGGAGCTAAGCTGCCCTCACCTGCAGAGATGTAAGATGAACTTTTCATTAAGTGGAGGATGCAGCAAAATCCCTTCTTTCCTCCTGGAGAAAACCAGCATCTCTGCATCCTGGCTCATGTGTCAGGGGAGAATGTTTGGGCCCTACCACATCCTTGCTTTGAAAAGGATGCTTTTTTTCCCTTTCCTTTTTTTTCCCAGGATTGAGGGTGTGTATGGAAATTTGAAGGGAGCATTTTCCATGTTATTCCTCCAATGTCCTCACTCTCTGTGTCACAGGGTCTCTCTGTGGTCCCCACTCCCTACTGGATCTTGATGCTTGTGCTTGAGACATACACAATTATTGCTGCTTTGAGCCCAGCCCCTCCAGGGAGCATTTTGGCTGTCAGACCTGCTCCCAGGGCACCAGACAGCAGCAGCAGAAACAAACAACACGCTGGGTACTGCTGGTGGCATCACAAGGAGAGTGGGAATGTTGGTGTGGTGGTGCTGGGAAGGGCTGGCCCTGAATGGAGAATCCGGGCAATGCATCCTGAGCAGCCAGGGAGTGAGATTTGTGTCATCTGTGCCTCTGAGCTGAATGAAACCAGGCAGGACAGAGGCATCAAGAGAAGGGAGCTTGCCCATGCAGGCAGCAGCCAGCTCTGCTGCCTGAGTGTCCCCAGGTGGCTCCTCAAGATGAGGGCAAAGTTGCTGCAGTGAGGATGATGCCAGGTTTGTTTCACCCATGCAATTCAGGGCAGAGAGGAGCCTCCCTTCAGCCCAGGAGCTGGACACCTTGTCCAAAGGTGGCACCAAGACACTGAGGATGAGAGAACCCATGCACAGGTGCTGTGGCCAGGACTGGCCAGGTTGTCAAGGCACCATTGGGGTAGCTGAGACTTAGAGAAGCATGCCAGGATTCCACTGCATCTGATTTAAGAGCTAATTCATGAGACTTTCCCCATCCTATAGCAGTGAGACACCTCTGTTTAATAAACTCTCTCTTAATAAACTTTGACTACAGTCAGGCCATAATTATTCCAAGGTAGGACTGAGGGTGTGGGTTGGCAGAGCTGTGGGAAATGGATGAGATTTAAAAGGCTTGGGGAGCCCTTAGCAGATCTACCACTGAGTTGTGTCTTACTGGGTTTTTATAAGGTTTTCTTAGCACCCATGAAGAACAAGAGACTCACTGGTACATGAAGAGTCTCCAACCCACTAGATTTGGGGACAAAAGAGCTGCTTGCTCCCTTGGGAGCAGGGAGATCCATCACAAGGCAGGGGAGTGATGTGAACAGCACCGTTTCTCATCAGTGATGGGGAACGTGTGACTGGGCCCATATTGGTCAGCATTTAGGGATCCCACACCAGGCAGAGCTCAGCTCCCAGGTGATGGAGGCACTGCCATAAAGTTTTCAGCTTTGTTTTTTGTTGGCATAATCAATCTTTTGCAAGAGATGCTTTCTGCTCAGCTTTCTGACATTATCTCATCCCCACTGTTAAGTGGAGGCTGAAAAAATGTCCCAGCACTTTGATTTTCAGCCACTTAAACTCAGAGTATCTTTGAAGCCTTGGTTCCATGCTTCCCTCTGCATCCACATCTCCTTGCTGATGAGAAGCTGCTGCACAGGGAATTCAGCACCTGTCTTTGATGTCCTGTCCCTGCAAGGTTCTCCTGTCCCCATGGCCTGCTTTGGTCTGTCAAGTCTTACAGGTTCCTTGTGTCAGAGATCATCTCTTTCCTCCTAAACCAGAGGCTGATGGTTTCATGTCTGAGTCCAGGAACACGGTGACTCCTGGAGTTCTCTTTGCTTGGCCTCCCTACCCTGATGGAATCAACAGGCTGGCTCTTCTGCTGGGCCCAGATTTTTTCCAAAGAAGGTAATTTTGTGGGCACACTGCTGTGGGGTGTGCTAGCCTGCATTTGTGATTGTGCTGTGAATATTAATATTGTTGAGGGGTTTGCAGTGTGATGCTGATGTGCAGGTTGATGTTGAGGGTTGATGTTACTTTAGGTCACTGCTGGGGGCTTCTGCCACAGAGCTGCTGATGTCCAAGACGTGGGGTACCAGCTGGGCTAGGCACTTGGAACATCTTCTCCAACATCCTCTAGTCCAGTCCTGGATCCTGAAGTCCTTTCTCCTCTTCTGGAAAGAGGCCAAGAAGATGGGAGGTGGCATGAGCTCAGGAGCTTTCACTTTCTGGAATGAGCTGCTGGACCTGCATGACAAGGATGGCACTTCCCAGGGCCATCAGCTGGGACAGCCCACAGCCACCCTCAGCAGCTGTCCAACACCTCCCCATGCTTCAGCAGGCTGCTTCCCCAGGGAGGGCTGCTGCTGCCTCAGGCCCTGCCCTGCAGCTACTCCTGGTGAGCACAGACAGTTCCTGTCTGGGTGTTTCATGATGCACTGCCACCCACCCATGGGAAAGGGACCTTCTCCCAGCTGGGAGTGGGCAGAGCTCTGAGCAAGCCTGCTGTGCCTCCAAAGCTGGCTGGTGCTGGCCTCTCTCACCCCAGGGTGCCTCACCAAAATAGCTGCTATGGAAAGAGGTTTGTTGACTTTTTTCTTTTCCTTTTATTTTTCTTTTTTTCTTCCTGTGCTCAAACTTCCCCAGGCCTCCTCAGAAGACCCTGGCATATCATCCTACAGATGTGGCATAGAAGCCTTGGTTGCAAAATATATCCGGCATGGCAGTTGGCAGTGTTGTGCAATCCCCATCAACTTACGGAAACCACTGTGAGATACTCTGAGAGGGACTCCAGCCCCATCCATCACTCCAGCCACAGTCACGTGTCCCTCTGTCAGGCAGAAGGGCACAGGGACTGCCAGCACCAGGAGAGCTTTCCCTCGCAGTGGGTGCTCTCCTGCAGGGGTGGATGGGATCTGAGCTCTCTTCCGGGACCCTTCGCTTTTCAGACCTTCTGCCACGACATCCTTCTCCCACCAACATCCCACCATTGGATGTTCTGCTTCAGGGTCTGTCACTGCTGCTGGTTTCACACCACTGGTCAAAATCTGGGTGGTTGTGAATGGCCATGGAAAGCTCAATGGTGAAACGTGGCAGAGATGATGGTTCTAGTAGCCCTGAGAGGCCAGGTGTGGGATGGCAACAGGAAAGCTGCTGTTCAGATCCCAAGTTTCCTCCTTCCCACTGGCTCCATGGCCCAGCTGTGCCCTGTGGCAGTCAGTACAGTGTGCTGGGCAGGCAACAGGGCACCTTCCCCCCAGTGATCCATCCTGTTTCTCTGTCCCCTGGGGCTCTTGATAAATGTCCTCTCAAACAAGTGAAGCCTTGGCTGCAAGAGGGACTTGTGCAACGACCTGGCTCTCCTGGATTGCCAGGAACATGAGCCTGGCCTGGCAACATTCAGCTATGGGCAGACCTGGGCAATGGGCTGCAGCACACAGTTCTCACTGCCTTTACCCATCCCTGTCCTTGGGACAGCTTCCTCAGCAGTGCCAAGGGCTGTGGCAGGCATGGCAGAGCACTGGGAAGGGACCTGCTGCTGGAGTGAGTGGCCATCGCTTGCCCTTTGCTGCTGAACCCTGCTCAGCATGGCCAGCTCTTAATCACCGTGGTTTATTGCTGGCACCTCCTGCCCAGCTCACTCTCTCCTCCTGAGCTGCCTCTTGCCCTTCTCTCTCTCTCTGCAGGCATATTAAATCACCGAGGTCTGCCCAGGAGAAATTGCTGCTGCTCCATTACCCTGCTGTCAGCATCCACCGCACTTGTGAGAATCAGGTTCCACATCAGAAAATAATAAAGGCAATATTATGAGCAGAGGGGAGAGGAGATTAAAAAACCTGTTTAAAGAGCCTTCTTGTCCCCATGCTGTTTATTGCACTTCATGACTTTGTGTTATTTTTGTTGTCACCGAAGTTGGACTTTTAATTTTCTTCTGATCATCAGGTGACTGGTTTGTAATTTCCCTGTGGCTCCAAGGATTAAAATAGGCTGTTTTTAAAAATACCTGTTGCTCCCCAAGATCAGGTAGTGATACTTTCTTTGCTAATTAGATACTTTATTTAGCCCAGACACAGATGTGGCACTGAGTCCAGCCCAGGGCTGAGCCAGACCCACAGTGGCAGTGACAGAGCTGCTTGGGAGGGCTTTGTGTCCCAGTGCTTGGCTAGTTCTGTTCTCCTTGGGATCTTGCTGCCACTCTCATGTTTATCCAGGACTTTCGGGGTCTTTTTTCCTTTTCTTTTTTTTTAATTTTTTTTTCCTTTTCTTTTTTTCCTTTTCTTTTTTCCCTTTTCTTTTTTTTTTTTCTCCTTTTCTTTTTTCCCTTTTCTTTTTTCCTTTTCTTTTTTCCCTTTTCTTTTTTCCTTTTCTTTTTTCCTTTTCTTTTTTTCCTTTTCTTTTTTTCCTTTTCTTTTTTTCCTTTTCTTTTTTTCCTTTTCTTTTTTCCCTTTTCTTTTTTCCCTTTTCCTTTTTCCTTTTCTTTTTTTCCTTTTCTTTTTTTCCTTTTCTTTTTTTCCTGGGGTTTTTTTTTCTTTTTTTTTTTTTTTTTTCTTCTTTTTATTTTTTTCCTTTTCTTTTTTTCCTTTTCTTTTCTTTTTTTCCTTTTTCTTTTTTTTTTTTTTCTGACATGATTTACTTTCCAGGGTGTTTTGGTCAATTTTCACCCTTAATGCCTTTGACTAATGAGACTGTTGAATTTCAGAGAATGGTTTTCATGCACTGACACATTTGTGCTGTGGGTTGGCAGCAGTATAAAGTGAGGGTATTTAAGTCCTCCAGCCAAAACTGCCATCTCTTTCACCTTCATGCCAAGTGCTTTATCTGTGATAGGATTTTTGTGGCTTTTTTTAAATTAATGGATAACTGCATATATAAATCCCATGAGCTGCAAAGAAATGCTGGGTGATGGTTTTTGAGACTGTGGGTGTGTGTGGGCATGTGCAGCCCTGGCCCAGGAGATGATGTGATCCAGCACAGACCCCTGGGTGCTGCCTGCCCTGAGGGCAGTGCCCACCTCTGCTCTGGTGGGTTTGTGCTGTATTTACCCAGCCAAGGAATGGTGCAACTCATTTTACTGCAGTGCAAGTCTGTGGCACACCTGGAGAGTTTCACTGATGGGACTCTGGGATCCATCCCATAAGCAGCTCTGTGTGCTGCTCCAGGGCAGGCAGCTCCAGCTGCTGTGGCCACAGGAGAGGGGGATCTGTCTTGGAGATGTTGGCTGGAAGGGCTCCAGCCCGAGGGTGCAGGGCTGTTGCTGATCCTCGATCAGCTCAGCTCTGGCTTTGCTCAGTCACAGCCTGCAGCCCTCCAAGGATGGCTCTCCCCTCTGGGGAACCAGCCCACAGCCACACTCTTGCCCTGCCAGCTGCAAGAAGGAGCAGGTAGAGACCAGAGCCCTGTTCTGCACAGCACTGGGGCAATGGCAAACACCACTGGAGTGAGGGCCTGGGGGAGGAAGATGGGCCGTGACAGATGCAGAACCTGGTCTCTCCATGGCACAGCTGCCACAGGCACTCCTGGCTGCCCTGTCCATGCCTCTCTGTTGGATTTACTTACTGCCTGAGATGTGAGGGCAAGTGGAGCTGTGCTGTGCACACTCCCAAAGGGAGCAGGAGGTGAAAACCCTCTGCAGGAGCCACTGCTTCATTTTACTCTGCCATCCCATTTTTCTTCACCCTGCTCCCTGGGCATTAGTGTGGGCAGAGCTCTGTCACCTTCCCAAGAGCAAAGGTGTTGCCTGGGTTTGCTGGAGGTGAACCCAGGTCCAGCCCCTGTCCCCTCACACTGCTCTACCCAAGTGCCACCACGGTGCTTGGCTGGTGGGAGGAGAGCAGAGCTCTGTCTCACCTCTGGACTATCCCTCTCCCTTCCCCCAACCCCAGGAAGCCACATTTGGCACCACCCCAACAACAAGTCATGCTGGCACCGGAGACTAAAATTTTTAAAAAATTATTTTAAAAAAAGTTCCACATGTTTCTAAAGAAAACCTCAAACTGAGCTTTCCCAGCTTGGAGGGTGGGGTCGGTTGCTTTGTAATGGCTCCCAGCTTACTGCTGAAAACATCTTGGTCAGGTTTTTATCAGTGCCTGAGCAGGAGCAGCCTTGGAGGACTGTCTCTGGGGGGATTAGGTGGTTACCTAGTGTGGAGTGAGATGCTCCTGCCCAGCCAGCTGAGGTGCATTTTGGATGACTCTGATTTGATGTGTGCCTGGGGACTGGCACCCCTGGTGCTCCGTGGATTTGCAGGTGTTTGCTGTCTGGCCTGGGGAAGGCCTGTACCTGTCAGGTGATGCCCACAGTGGGGTGTAAGCATGGAGTTAACTCCTGTTCGTGGTGTGAAGGAAGGGCTGGGGGTACCCAGAAGGCAGGTGGGATGAGTTTATCCATCCTCAGCATGTTGTGAAAGGAGAAAAGGGCAAGAAGGCTCAGGGCTCAACTGTGGGAAGAAAAGTGATAACGGGGGTAAGGTTGAGCTGTACAGAGAGAACCCTGCAAAAACCTGACAGGGAGATGTCTGTGCTGCAGGAACAAGGTCAAGGTGAGACCAAATGGTGTGAGGAGGGCTGGGCTGGAAGTGATGAGATTTGATCTATGGTGTTGCTAAGCAGCTTTGGGACTAAGGTGGGTCCCATGAAGGTTGCAGCATCCTCCAGTGACAATGACCAGGGCTGGCAGAGGAATCTGTACAAGAGGAGATGGATTTGAAGAGCGAGAAACTGCTGGTGTAGGTTGGGGTAAATGTACAATGGACAGGGAGGAGATGAAGCCAGTTCCTTGCAGGGGAGCCTGGGTATGGGACTTTGGTGATGGGACGGAGTGAGGGCTGGAAGGCAAAGAATGAAGAGCCTTGTTCCTATCAGGCAGCTCAGCTCTGTGAGCCCAAACCCTGCAGGCATGAACCCTCTGCCTGGCTAATGCAGCTGCAAACTGGGAGAGCCTGCTGGATGCTCTCCATGGACAGTGGCTCCCCATGAGCCCAAGCAGGACTGAAAGCCCAAGAGTGGCTGAAACTCCCCACGGCCCCAGTGCTGCTGTCATCTCCCACAGCCAGGGTTTGTGCCATCCCTCCTCTCTGCTTTCACTGTCCCATTCTCTTCCCTACCTGTGGGTGGCTACTGACAGCTCCCCTGGGCAGGTGCTGTCGGGGGCCTGCAGCACCACAAGCGTCTCCACTTTGGGCTACGATGGCAACTCCCCAGCCCAGAGACACCCGAGCCCGGATGGTGAAATTGAAACCTCACCAAAGAGAGGAGAGGGCTCTCTGCATGGTAAATCCAGCAGGGTTTATTGAGGGCAGATCGAGGGTCCAGGCAGGGAGAAGGTAAGAGTAACAGGTGGGAGCAAACATGAACACAACCTCTGCTGAAGGGAACCAGAGGCAAAGGGCCAAGACGGAGGAGGGCCTGGGTGCCTGACTGGGAGAAGGCAGGAGGGGTCAGGGAACAAGCAGCACAATGGGGAGAGGGTCTAGGGGAGGAACTGGAGTGGAGGGATGCAGGTGGAACCAGTAGTAGAGAAGGGAGGGAATGGTCTTTTGGGGAGAAACTAAGAACACAGAACATACTAGAACTGAGAAGTGAACAGCAGCTGACAGGCAGGAGTGCTTTTGCATAGAGACAAACGGGGTCTTGAGAGAGTGTTCTCCTTTCCCACCCTAAGTTAAACGAGGCATTTTTGCCCTGTCTCCTCCAAAGCTGTCTCCCATTCCTACTTTCTGGAAAGAACACCAGCACTTGGCTCGGGCAGCAGCACGAAGCAGAGGGGCAGGGTGACCGCAAGGCCGAGGCTCGCAGCAGCCCGTGGGCAGCGGGGCAGCGCCGGTGGCCGGGCTGGGAGCCCCGGGCGGCGCTCAGAGTTTCCAGTAAGGCTGTGGCCGTGGCGGGGGGCAGGGACAGGGGCAGGAAACATGCAGCAGGAAGCTGGCTGCCGCTGCCCGGCATTCCTTCGCGCTGGAAACCCGAGTCACGCTTCCTGCAGCCTGCCGGGACAGCCTCCACCCCGAGCAGCGCCTGCCGCCGGGCTGGATGCCGCGGGAGACAGCACAGGCAGGTTCTAGGTGATTTCGCTGTGGAAATGAGCAGTGCCCTGTTGCTCCTGTCCTGTCTCAGGCTCTCACAGCATGTCTCCTCCGTGCCCTGCATCCACCCTGCCCGCACAGATGTTGTTTCCATGTGCACCTCTGCTCTGCATCTCCTGGGCTCCGGCCCTGGGGAAACCCAAGCTGCTGTGTTTTAGAGCAGTTGGCAACAGACCCATCCCGAAGGGATGATGTTGTTTTCTTTCCTCCACTCACATGTGGCCCGCAGCTCGGCCATGGCCAAGAGTGGGGCTTGTTACCCTGTTCCTTCCAGCTTTCCCCATTTCCTCCTGTCTGTCCTGCTGCCTGCAATCCAGGTGGGAGGATGAGACTTTGGGCTTTTCTCCCAAAACCTCTTCCACATTTAGGCTTTTGGTTATTTCCTGTGTTAGGGTGCATGTGTTTTAGCCAGAAAGACCTCAACTGATCAATAATTACTGTGATTCCTTTTGCTTTCCTCCTAGACCCCTGCGATTCCCCCTTGTTTGTGTTCATAGACAATTCCATTAATCCATCCACCAGTTAAACAAATTTGGGCTCTGTGCTGGCACAACAGCAGACCTCCAAGAGGGCTACCAGCTTTGTTCTCCTCTGCCAGCCCACTGGGTAAGTTCAATCCCCAGGGAGAGGCTAATATCTGGTTTACTCTTGCTCCAGAAGGTCCATGCAGTGGCCATGTCCTGGTTCATTTCTCCTGGCATCCCACAGTCATGCAGAGCCACTGCTGCAGCTGCTGGCAGTGCTGCTCCTCTGTTGCCCTGTCCCTTCCATCAGCATGCAGGTGAGAGCTCTGTCTCAGTGTTGATCTCTGCTCTGGATGGAGCTGAGTGCTGTCTGTGGGAGTGTGAGCAGGGATGGCTGCAGAGCCTCTGCTTCAGAGCTGGACTGACACAGCTGGCAAAGTGGGAAAGCAGATGGGCACAGGGGATAAGGGAAGTCTCACTGGGCAACTTTTGGGATAGAGGGTTGTGGTGAACCTCTTTGAAGCTGTTATATCTGATATATGCCCACATGGCTTAAGGGTGCAAACTGGAGCTACTGAAACCTCACAATTCACAGCAGGGGAAAATACAATATTCCCAGCCACCACAGCTGAGGCCAGCACCACGATTCTCGAGGTCCAGAAAGCCTGTTTTTCTGTTTTCTCTCATTACAATATAACTCCAGCTAGCCTGGAGTATAACACAAGTCTCTTCACTGCAGAGTTTTGCCAGCACAGCTCTGCCTTGGAGACGGTCAGTGCTTTAGCCTGCAAACCCCCAGAGTGTTTTCCTTGGCAGTCTTTGTTCTGGCAGCATAAACTTGGCCCACGAGTGATCTCTGCTGCCTTGGCTGCCTTTCACAGCACACCTGGAACCGGACTGATCCCTGTTTGAAAGCCAAGCTCCACCTGTGACCTTCACCAACCCCCTGAGTGCAGCCCAACCCGCGGGTTCTGAGCGCTCTGGAGCGACTCGCAGCGATCCACAACGATCGTGGGCCACCTATCCCTGCCACCTCATCCACCGCAAACCCCCTGGATAAGAAAACTCCCCGAACCACCCCCCGTTCCCCCCACCTCGGCCGATTTCCCCCTGCAGAGGGATCACCCTGTGCCAACCTGCGGCTGTAGGAAGCGGGAGCGCGGCTGGTGGCTGCGGTTTCCCACGGGGCTGCTTTCGCAGCCGAGATTGCAGGGCTGCAGTAATGAGTTCCCCAGCCCTCGGAGCGGAGCCCAGCCGAGCTCCCAGCGCCGCGGGGCCAGCGGGGCTTGCAGGGGAGGAAATCCCAGCGCTTCGTGAGCTCCGCATAATCACAGGCAGCGAGGAGCAGGAAGCACTTGTTAGGAAGGAGCGAGGAAACAGAGCCGCTGCCTCGACCCAAGCGCACCTTTCAGGACCGGAAAGTGGGAGAAGGAAGGCATAAAAGTGCTTTGAGCTTTCGCAGAGGATTGCAAAGGGCAAAGGGTGAGGGGAGAGGGAACAAACACCGGCAGGGCTCTCCAAGAGGGGGCGGCCAGCGTGTGCGTGCTGTGAAGGGGACTTCATGGTGGAGCTGCTAATTAAATAAGAAAGGCTCGTCTCCATGCTTGTTGGGTTAACTCAGCAGGGATATTGCAAAAGCAAATTCCTCCCAGCAAGTGTAATTAGGGGGCCGGAATTCCTCTGTTCCTTGTCCTCCCTGCGAATCCTGCTAAAGCCATCAGGTGAGGACAGCGGGTGAGGGGGGAACATTGCAAGTCCCGTGCAATAACAACCCCCTCCCAGCGTGGCAAGGATTTCAGATCAGGGCTTGACTTTTTACTCTCTCGTTGTTCCAGGGTGGAAAATACACGTTCAACAAAACAGGCTCCCTCTCCGGGCTGGGTCATAGAGCTGCTTGCCCCAGGACACCACGCTCGTGTTGAAGGTGGAAAGAGGACTGGGAGGGGTCTGGGCAGGGCACCAGCAGCTCCCAGGATTTGGGAGGTGTCCGCTCACAGCACGGCTGTCCCCGATGGTGCTGCTGGCCCGCTTCACCTTCCTTGCCAAGGGGGTCACTCACCCCTGTTTGCCTGGCACACCATGGCATGTGTTGCTGTGCTTGTGCCAGTGTTGCCTGTGCAGGCAAAGGACAAAGCTCGTGGGGGACAACACGTGAAGCTGTGTCCTGCCTGGCACTAGGGGACACCAGGTATGTCTGGGAACACAGGGCCAAGGGGAGTTATGTGGCATGGATGGAAGGGGAGAGCTGACTGGAGGGGATGGAGGGCATGGATGGAGGGTGAGGGGCTGGGAGAGGAAATGTGGGGGGAGGAGAAAGGGTGAGCCTGGGACCTTAAAGAGCAATTAGTCAAAGCTGAATTGTTTTTCTAAACTCTTAATGAAAACAAAGAGTAGGGCATGGCCCAGATGGTGCCAGGGGATCAAATAAATGTCGCACTCAGGAAGCAGCTGCTACTGGGAATGTTTCCTGCCAGCCCTGCTGCTGCTCACAGCCGCTTTTATTATTTGTTATTTTTCAGGACTGCAGCTGGGGTTTCCCTGCAGCTCTGTGGAAATATGCTTAAGGCTGGCCCATGCAAAGTGCCTGCTAGGGCTGGGCCCTGGCCCTTGGCAACCCTGGCCATGTCACCTCCCTGCCTGGCATCTGCCACCACCCTGCTGCATGACAAAGCCTCTGATGGAGGAATTTCATCCTCCATCTCCCAGCCTGGTCCAGCACCATCTTTGTCTCACCTTGTGTACCTTTATCTTGTGTAGGGCTTTACCTTTTCTGCCCTGTTTCCCTGCTGAACCCAAGCATCTGCCAGTGTGAGTTCAACATCTCTCTGTTCTGTGTTGTTGGTGTGAATGATCAGAATCAAGAAATTTGACTAAAATGAACATTCTGGATGTTGTTTTTGTCTGCCTGCTGGGTTTTGGAGAGAGAGAGGGGGTTTTTCCCTGCTCTCATTCCAAGTACTAAAATTACCCTTGTTTTTAGGCAAAAAATGTGGATCACAACCAAACCAATGTTCTCCTGACTCTAGCAGCTGAGATTTAAGAAAAACACCAAACCCAGCCAAATGAGCTCCTAGCCATGAGCTGGCAGCCATGTGAGCTGGCAAAAGGTAGCTGAGAGGACTTGTGATGCAAGCAATTACTGGAGACTGGTGTCCCTTTGATGGAGGGGAGGGTGGCTGCCTGGAGGGGCACTGTGTTCTGTCCCCCATGAAGGCTGGTCTCATCCAGTCCACCAGCAGACCCTCTGCTCCCTTTTTTTGGAGCACAAAAGCCATGACTACCTTACATGCACTTTTTTTTTGTGCACATCAGTTATGTAAGCTCAATGTGCCTGTCTCCCTGTTTTTCTGGGCTTTTCAAGGCCCCTGAGAATGTTTGTGCAAAGACCTGAACTGGTAGAGAAAGGGGCTTGTTAGTGCTACCACAGAGGGAAGGAGCAGGGGGTTGAGAGCACCCAACCCTTTATTAGCCAGCAGAGACTCTACGTGGGGCTGCAGCTTTGTGGCACCAGATAGTTGGACATTGCTTTGTAGGGCACCTGCTCCCAGACCAACACACTTCCAAGACATAAGGAACATGGTGGTTTGTGTATATCCAAGTATTTTATTGGGAGACCAGATGTAGGGAGCACTCAGGTCCCTCCTGAGGAACTGTGTGCTGAGCTCCTGTCCCTTGCTTATTATAAATGAAAAAAAATACGTCAAACATGCCTGATCTTTGAGAATCTCATTCTCCACCCAAGCCCTGCTCTGTGAGCCCAGGAGGATGAGCATGGACACTTACTGAGGCTTGTGGCTGGCTTTTATCCAGATTGGGGTCAGATACCTCCAAGCTGGCTCTGCTGCTCAGGGATGGGGATTGCCCCAGACTGCAGGTATGAGGGTGGTGGGAGCTCCCAAAGACAGGGAAAAGGAGCTGGGCCAAAGGAAGCAGCCATGGAGCAGTCAGCACTGACTGGGATGGTGAGAAAACCCTCCACGTGCCTGGGGCTCAGCAGCACAGTGCCAGCACGCTGGAAGGGCAGGAGTGTTTCCCTGGAGTCCCAGGAGTTTTGCTCCAGCCAGAGCGTCGGCTGTGGCCATTGTGGCAGCTTGGAGATGCCCACTGGGGGTTTTGGGCTGGGTCAGGGTAGGGGGCTGTTTCCCGACCGTGATGGGCAAGGCTGTGCCAGCTCATGCTGCAGACAGCACTTCCCTGCCCGTCACAGCACGTCCTGGGATTTGTGGTTACGTCCTCAGAGCTGTTTGATCCGCTCAAATCACAGCTGATCAAAGGGGCAGTTTACGAGAACAAAACACTGGGTGACTTCCTCCAGTGGTGCCAGAGGCAGCCCTTTGGAGGCGAGATACAAGAAAATAAGAAATTCTTTAACTGCTGAGTGTCTTGGCTCCTCAGAATAGCAGCTTCTGTGGAACAGCCCTGCTGTATGGCCCAAGCAAGACCCCAGTGAGGGAGGTTTCAAAAAAATATAGATGAGGTATGTATATTCTGATAGATGACCTGATTTCTCTTCTACACACACACTTAATAAACTGTGTATTCCTGTATTTCAGGCTTGTGAGCCAGCTTGGCTGCTGTAGTAACTCAGAAGTGAAAGCCCTCAATTGCTCATCTACTGAATAAGTGCAGAGCAAAAGTCCAATGGGCCCATCAGATTTGGGGTTTGCACATCAGCTGGGAAAGGAAAATAGCAGAAAATTGGTAGCCAGGCATGATAACCCCATTCCCTCTATTTCAATGAATGCTTTGCTTTTTAACACAGGACAATGCTCTCAGGCACAGGGTGGGATTCTTGGGGTTGTCCTGTGCAGAGCCTTGGACTGGTGATTCTTGTGGGTGACTTCCAACTCAGGATATTGTCTGACTTAATGATTTAATTATCTTTGCTTTGTCAGCAGAAGAAAGAGATGGGTAGTGTTGGCTGTCCTGCAGTGGTGACCACAGATTGCCATCCTGCCTGAGACATTGGGAGTGTCACCAGGTGGGAAGAAGCTTGTCGCAGGTAGGTGCTGTCAGGCTGGATCTCAGCTGTAGACTCCCCTGTGGTCCCTGTGCTGGGTGACCCTCCAAAGTTTCCTGATTCTCTTTTTGACCTGTCCAGTGAATTGGGAGGTTTGCTGGTAACAGAGATTGTGTTGATCATCATTTCTGGAAGCTGGAGCATCCTCTGGGATGGTTGCACTGACCCTGATGGTCAGGAGTAAATGGGATAAATGGGCTTTTCATTGGAATTGTGTAGGAATCACTGCCACTCCAGAGGCTGCTCAGGTAGAGCTTAGGGACCTTTCTGTGCTGGTCTGTGTGTTACCAGAACATCAAAGGCTGAAAAATTCATTTCTTGTTGCGTGGGAGTGGGAGGAGATGGGCAGAGAGTGGAAAGTCACCCAGTGGTGGGAAGCATTAAAGAGGGCTGGGCAGAGGGGTGCTCCCCACCCACCCTCCATGCTCTGGAAAAAGCTGCTCCCCAGGTAGAGGAGGAAACTGGCGGTGATGATGTGCTCCGGATGTCACTGTGCAATCAGGGAGGCTGTTTAGAGGTCACTAATTGATTAGGGCAGCCACAGCAGGAGGAAATTACTTCCAGGAGAGACAGAAAACCACACTGCCCAGCCAGCTTTGGAGAGGTTTCAGGGAGAGCAGAAAGTCCTGAAACAATCAAAACACTTTGGAAAGAGGCGTTTCTCTGCCATGGTGCTTGCCTTGGGGTATGGCCTGAAGAGCAGTAGCCCAGCTGCCTGTGCTGTTTTTGGGGTCCCTGGGGTAGGGCAGAGCTGTCAGTTTGGGAAGCCCCTAGAGATGCTGGTGGTGTACTCGGTGCTGGGGCATGAGATGGAGCTTTTGGCTCTCCCTGTAGCCATCCCTCAAGAGACTTATTATCTCTTCTGAGCTCAATTTAAGAGACTTTGTCCCCAGGAGGGGCTCTCAGGATTAATTAGTTAAAAGCTGATAAATAGAATGGACACCAGCTCAGAGAATGCCTTAAATGCCAGTTGATGTCCACCCAGGCAGGATGGGTTTTTTTGCTTGATTCCTTGAGACACAGATTCCCTCCAGTCAGAGGCTGACCTCACAGTTGGCCATTGGGCTACTCAAGCCAGAGCATCTCAAATGTAGCTTTTCCTTACAGCCTGGAAGATGCCAAGTTGATCTCAAGAATAAACCTGGGCACTGTCCTGTGCTGTGACAAGGGAAGAGCACATTTCCTGGAGGTGCTGAAGTGAGATCCCAGCCTGCAGGGGTGAGTGGTGGGGAGCTGGTCCTGCATGCTGGGGCTGCCTGAGGCGAGTGTGCCGAGCTGGTGAGAGCTGCAGGAATGCACTGTCTCCGAGCCTGCTCCATTGGAAATGGTGCTCTTTTCAACGGTTCTGTTATCAGATGGAGCATTTCCTTCATCAGTGTTAATATCCATGTAGTGAAACAATGAAAGGGCTTCCTATCAGTTCCAAATAGGACGTGAAAAGCTCTCAGCGTTAAGAGTAGAGGATGCTGGAATAGGGCAATGGGAAACGCCTGAGTCACTGAAATGCCTCTTTGATTCCATGAGGCTGATACGTTCAAAAGGGAAGAAGAAAAAAATAAAAAGAGAGAGAGCAGAGCTAGTTAATGATCTGCAGGACAGAGAACAGGAAGGGGCAGCAATTGCAGCGTGGGCTCTGCAGAGGGGAGTCACAGGGGGATGTCTGGCAAAGGCTTTGGAAAGTGGAGAGTGCAGCAGGGAGCTGAGCACAGTGAGCTGCCTAGTTTGTTTTCAGAAAGGGGGAAGGCAGGATGGAGAAATCCTTTCCCAGCCTAAACCTGTAGCCCTTATCCTGCTGCCACTTGGCCAGTGTGTGCCAGCTCAGTGTGGGATCAATGAACTGCAAAACAAACTTTCAAATCACTGTGATTTAATGGTGCCCAAAGCACTGCAGATTTGGAGTAGGGGAAGGGAAATATTTGCAAAGCACCCAAGGCCACGAGCCCACTGCTCAGAGGATCTGACACTTTCCATCCTCTGTTGTCCCAACTGGGAAACATGCACAGCCACTTGTGCCAGAGCTGTGCCTGCAGGCAGGAGGGAAGGATTTGCTGAGGTTGGGCAGCACCTGCTATCCCAGGGCAGAAGGAGCAGGATATCCCGAGCCCACAGAAATCCCTGGCCTGGAGTAGGGCAGGCAGCCAGGGCAACTTTCTGCTCTCTGCTGTGACTGAAGGTCTCCCTGCCTGTCCCCACTGGCCAGGTGTAAATCTCAAGGCCACCAAACAAACACAGGGGCTGTGATCCCTGCCAGGTCAGGAGCTGCGGGCAGCGTTTTTGTTGTTACAGGAAGAGCTGCAAATATTTCAAACATAACCTGTTTTCTTTCTCTGTTTTGCAAACCAAGCCCAGTTGCCTGCAGGCAAACAGCCCACTGGGCATAATGGTAACTGCCTCACTGTTCACAGGGGAAATTCCTCAGTGGAATGAGTTGGAAACTGTGAAGTGCAGGAGGTCAGACTTGCTCCTTCATTGTGGTAAGAACCCTTGGCCATCAAAGCTCAGTGAAGAACAAACCACACAGAAGCAGGTTTCTCCCCACCCTGAGAAGCACCACGGTGGGCTGTATCCAAGGCTGCTCCCTGTGTGGGGTGATGGAGCAGTGCACACCCAAAATCATTCCTCTCCTGGCTGCATGGCCACAGGTGGGATGTGTAGAGGTGTGCAGGAGTCCCTCAGAGCCCACTTTTCAGAGCTGTGTCCCATCCCCATCGTGGCTTGGCCAGGAGACTCACCTGTCTCCCTGTCTCCCTCACTCCAAGGGGTGCCCAGTCCCAGGGAGACCCATCTGTGGGCGATGTGCAGCACACGCCATCCCAGCACAGCTCCCGTTTCACACAGGACAGGGCTGCCCTTTGTGCAGAGCAGGGCGGAGGCGATGAAAAGCCGGGGGAGCCGCGCAGAGGCTGGAGGGGCAGCGCCGGGGCGGGGGCAGCTGGGGGAGGCTCGCACACAAAGGGCTGTCCTGTGTTCACACCTGCGGGGCGGCAGGGCGCTGACAGGGACAGTGACACCTCTGACAGGGGCTGGTCGCTGGCAGGCAGCGGCGAGGCGCTTCAAATAAAGGCAAGCGGCGCGGTGACAGGGACAGGGGCTCGGCTGCAGAGGGGATGGCAGCTGTGGGGGGCATGGGTGGGGACAGGCACGGGTGGAGGTCGGGCAGTTGTCTCTCCTCTGTGTCTGCATGTTCAAGCCTGGACAGTAATTTGATGTGAATCCACAGCCGTGCTGTGCCCTCGGCTTTCTGTGCCATATCCAGGGCACTTTTACACCCAGGGCTGCAGCTGGGGCTGGGGTTCTCTGAGAACCGGTGCGCAGAGTTCAGGTGGGTGCTCAGCAAGGTTTTGTCCCCACCACACCTGGGTGAGTTCCAGCACGGAGTTGTGGTGGGCACCCATCACCAGAGGTGGATAAGCCCCAGCTACCAGCCCTTTCCTTGCAGCGTGCACCAAACCTCACCACTTCTAACCCCAAAACACCAGTGTGGCCCAGCACTGTGTCTTGCTGCCCAGGAACTGGGGTCTGGTGCTGTAGGATTGCTTCCTCTCACTGGGGCCAGCATCTCTTGGGTCCTGCTCCCCTCTGCCTGTTGTCACCGGTGTGGGGTCGCCTGTGATCACTTCTCACACACCCCCCGTGCGTGGGGCCGAGCAGAGCTTAGGGCTGCCGAGAAGGCGGGTCCTTGCGTTAGAGAGCAGGCTGTAGGTGCGAGCATCTTTCGTGTGCCTTTGAACAGCTCGGCGTGCCGGCTGCTCTGGGGACAGGCGGGCCGTGGCTGATGCTCGGGAGCCCCGGCAGAAGGAAAGGCGGGCGGATGGTGCCCTCCGGCGGCCCCGGGGCCGGGCTCGCCGCCAGCCCGGAGCGCAGCCGCTGCCGGGGACCCCCCAGGCTCTGGGACAGCGAATTGAGATGTCGCTTCTGTTCTTTCAGTCTGTAGGGATGCTTTCCCTCCTCTGGTCTCTGCTTTTCCCTGGCTCCCCGTTGCTGAGCTCTGTTCCCTCAGCCCGGGGAGATGCTGTGTGAGCATCGAGCTGCTCCTGAGCTGTGGGGTCAGACCCGTCCCTGGAGGGGGCCGTGGGGGCCCTGCAGCCCCCGGCTCTGGATCGCCCCCAGGATCCCGAGCCTGGCCCACTCCCACTCAGTTACCAGGGGTGGTAAATGACCCTTGTCTTTAGGTTCAGGAAATCTGGGAATGATCTGGTCCTGGGTGGGCAGTGAAGGGGCTGTAATGGGGTGACCCTGAGAAGAGCCTGGTGGGATGGACACCCCAGCGTGGGCTCTGTTTGGTGTTTGGTGTCCCCATTGTGGCTGCTAGCACACCCAGCTTGGGCCCTGAGTGGACCCAGAGTGTCTCTTTCCTGTCCCAGCTGGAAAGGGCTGGGTCCCTGACAGTTTTCCTGTTTGGGTTACACCCCACTGTTCCCCAGCAGCCTGTCCCTCACAGGGTGGGTGGGAAGGGCAGCTCCCCTCCTGCTGGCACCGGTGGCGTTCCCCAGACCTCCTACAGGAGGAATATTTGGGCTGGGCAAATTAGCCCCTTCTGAGGTCTGAGCAGCCCCAGAGCCCCTTGCAAGGCTTCCTGAGCCCCGGGCCCTTGGGTCTCTGGGGAAGGCACATCCCACCTTTCCCCTCCAGCTGGATTTGCTGCAGCAGGGGAAGGGGGGTGGGGGGTGATGGGTGCCCAGAGCCCCCTCCAACAGGCTGTGCTGGCTTGGCCACATGCTCACACCAGGCCAGCGGTGACAGATGTCTCCTGGAGCTGTCACTGGATGACAGCAGAGGACGGAGGCTGCCAGCCCTGCCCCACAGATGGGCTGAGGCAGGGCCGCCTTCAAAGCAAAGCGTGCATGTTCCCCAGCCTGCTGGAATTACAAAGTTAAGGGCTGGCATTGTTTTCCCAGTTTCAGAGGGGGTGGATACCAGGCAGGATTAGTCTGGCAAAACTTCCCAATGTGCTCAAAGGGGCACAATAGGACCTTGAAGGGAAGAAGCTGCACTGGTGACAGACAGAGGAGCGTCTCTCAGCAGCCTCTGCTCCTGCCGCAGGCGGGGTGTGCTCGGAGCAGGTGCTGCTGCTTTGTGGCTCTGTCTCTGCCAGGACACCCTGCCAGGACACCCTTCCCCTGTGCCCCAGGACCCCCCAACACCACTGGTGCTGTGGGCAGGCCAGCAGGGCACAGGCCTCTCTGCAGGGGAGAGGGGAGGTGAGGGGGGGTGATATGAGCACCTCTCTGCTGCTGGCAGTGCAGGTCACCCCTGCGAGCCCCTGCAGGCCTGTGCTGCCCACCACTCACTGCCCTTTGCCCTGGCAATGTCTGTTCACAGAGCGTGAAGCTGCCTGTATTGTGGGCCAGATGTTTGCTTTTCCATTTCTTGGTTTTATAAATGATATTTGGCTCAAGAGGAACTAAATTCACTGTTGGACTGGGGGACTCTGACAGTACCTTGGAGCAGGGGGAGCCCACTGTGGCAACCAGCTTTTTCCCAGAGCATCTGTGCTACACAAGGTCATCACTGCCATCTAGGAGCTCTGGAGACCCCTGGGATGATGGGACATGTGTGGAGACACCAGGAGAGCCTGGGAAGAGAGAGGACATGCAGGTAAACAGCTAATGTGTACATAAGGATTCTTTCTTTTTTTTTTTTTTTCTATTTTTTTGAATCATTTGCAATCAGGAGCAATTAGAAATAAAACCTGAAGAGCCACAAAACCCATGTCTTCCTGAGTTGCTGCTCCCCAGGGCTTTCCTGCCCAGAGACCCACGTCAGCAGTGCAAGGGCTGCTCTGTGCTTGGTGCACTTGTGGAAAGCGTGGTCACAGGGGTACTGGCAGCCTATGCAGGCAGCCAGCACTGAGGTAGCACCTTCTGCCTGAAAATAGCCCCTCTGTGGGCATGGGTAGGGGGCTGGGGCAGGGATCAGGCAGGCTGGATGCAGCTCCAGGAGCAGGGCTGTAGGGAGGGTATTACATGCAGGGTGTTGTTTCCCTGAGGTGACTCAGGACAGCTCCTGAGCAGGCACTGGGCAGAGGGGAACCTGTGTCCATACATGGAATTTCCCCAGACTGCTCTCCTTCTCTGTGCAGGCCCTTTTGTGCCTGCTCCATGATGTTCCTTCTTATGGGATTTTTGCTGACGTCTCACTCACCAAAAGCCAAATCTAACTGAGTAGAAACATGTACCTGAACAGAGCTGCAGAGGTCAGCAAAGCAGTGTCAGGGGCATTTACTGCAACACAAGGAGCTGCTCTCTCAGTCAGCTGCAGTGATTGCCTGGGCTCCTTGCTGAAACCACAGCCTGGCAGCACCAGCCTTTGTTTGTCTGTGATAACTTATTAGCTCTGATAACTCGTTAAGTGGCAGGGAACTTGAGCGTGTGCCATCAGCTGCCTGGCCCAGCTCTGCCAGCATGGGTCACACATTTTTTTTTTCTAATCCTGCTCTGCAGCAGCCTGTGCCTGCTGAAGGCAGCTGCCAGGGGTGCACCAAACACCCACCGCAGAGCCTCGGGGGCACTGCAAAGCAGGCTGAGAACCCACAAAGCTCCACACACCTCAGGCTTCCTATCTACCTAGCCTCAGGATGGCCCGGAGCAGAGACACCAGGCTGGGGCTGGGCTCTCTCTGGGGTGGCTGCAGGGCATCTTGCTGCGAGCGGGGTCTCGGGGAGCAGCCGGAGCATCCGTTGGGCTGCGTGGGGCTGACATGCCGCGTTTGTGAAACCCGCCACGCTTGCGGTTGACCAGAGCGCTGAAATAAAGCCCGTCCGGAATTGGTGCACTGCTCTGTATCCTGATGTGGTGAGCAGCTCCGAGTGCTGAGGGTGGGGGCAGCCCCACTGGGGTGACTGGTGGCAGCGGGGCTGCAGGAGCTTGGCAGCACCGGCACGAGGACCACGCGCAGGGCCCCGCCGGCGCCCGGAAAGCTCAGCCAGGCACTAACGGAACTGTGATAAAAATGAACAGGACAGCAGTGCGGGGGAGATTAATGTCAGATTGTCAGAGGGGAGGAAACTGAGGCAGACAGCACTCAAACAGATACTGGAGCACATTTTGGGGGGGCAAAGGGGGTAGATGCTGCTTTTCTCAGCATTGCTGCATCTGCAGATCTGCATCCCCCCCTACAGCCTTTGAGGAGAGAAGAAGGGACAAAGGGTTTAGCTGAAGTGTGTCCACCACCCTTGTCAGCCCTGTCCTGCAAATCCTTCCACCTCTGCAGGTGGGGGACCTGCCCTCTGTACCAGCCTGAACAGGAACATCAGCACTGCTGGCTGCCTGAGACCTTGATGTACATCTCTTGTGGGCCCCTGCCCAGGCCGGGTTTGCTCTGCTGCCTATCAGCGAAGCTTTGACTGTGATGGGAGCACTCTCTGCTGCAGGAAGGTGCTTCTCCATGGCTGTGTGAGGAGCAAAGCTCTCCTCATCACTGGTATCAGCTGCTCTGGCCTTGCCCACATTGCCAAAGAAAGACTGGCTGTTCAGTATCTCCCCCACTGCCTGATCCCGGTATCACCACGGCTTCTTCAGGACCCCACAGCTTCCACCCCTGCAGCTACAACGGCCTCCCAGAGGCCTCCTTTGCTCCATCACCTTTGGTGCATTGGTTTTCTCTCTGCCCTCCTTGCTGCTCTGTTTGGTGACATGCTCTTTCCCACCTGAATGGGGCACTCCATGTCCTTACCTGGCCTCCAGTGTCTCACCTTCCCTCCCCATTCCCATCTGTGCCCCAGGCACTTTGTATGCATCTCCCAAAAAAGTGTCCAAGCCCCTTAACATCTGCCCGTGGCAAACTAAGTCTCTCTGGGAGACTTTGAGAGAGACTCACAAAGTCTCTCTCAAATCACGGCAAACAAAAGTCTCGCTGTGATAAATCAGAGAAAAACAGCCCCAAAGCAAGACTTAAATAAGTAGCTGCAGGAGCTGGGGTCCAGTGGGGCTGTGTTCACCCTGTTCACAGCTTTGCCCTATCTCCCTCCCTCACCCCTCCTGTTTCTACCCTTCATCCCTCTCTGCGTGCCGAGTCTGGGGTTCAGCTCCGCGCTGGCCCGGCTGAGCCAGCAAAACCCCTCGAAAGGCCAGCCCAGGGTGGGCCTTTGAGACAGGGGACCAGGTTGTCCCTGTGTCGCCGCGGCGGGCGAAGCGCGGGCCTGCAGGGACCCCTGGTGGCGGCCGGGAGCCGGGGGACCCGCGGGGGCAGCGCTGCATCCCCCGAGCCGGAGCGCTGATCTGGAACCTGGAGCAAGGAGAGGGCTCCTACCCACAGCATCCCCCGAGCAGCAGCAGCTCCTGCTCTTCTGCCCGAAGAAGGAGAAGGGGAACCAAGGGCTTTTTTCTGCCCTGGGCTGGATGAAGAGCCAGCGAGAGGCATTTTTCATCTCAGTCTCTCTCTAGTCAGGTTTCCTTCTTCCCTCCTCGCAGGTCTGCAGGGCAGTGGGTGGAGAGGCCGTGCTCCTGTTGCGAAGGTGATGCTTGCCCCCGGCTCTGAGGCTGGAGGTGGGCAGAGCCGCAGGGGGAGCTGACAGTCCTGGGCACAGACAGCAGGGGTGGGTGACAAAATCTTCTTCTGTGACCACTCAAGGGTAAATCATGTAGGATCAAGGGGTGCAGTGCCTGTCTGGGCTGTCTTGTTCCCTCACTACATGCATTGGGTGTCCAGGGATGCTGAATACACGTGATGAAAATTGAAGTCCACTTGCAAGTCATCAGTGAAGCGCAAGGATAACAAATTTTGACACTGTCCTCCAATGGAATTGATGCCAGTTCACAAAGCTGCCATGTGAAGGCGCCCCGTGGCACAGTAACTGGTGTCCCAAAGGTAGCAAAAGCTGCTGCCTGTTCTGATTCTCTGGCATGGGAATGTCCCATGGTGGAGGTTACCCCCAGTCTTGTGGGCAGAGCTGACCTAGGACCCCGCATGGGCCGTGCAGGCAAAGGCAGGGGGCACTGCGGGCACAGGAACCAGCAGGGGTGGGGTGAGGAGGGAGGGCAGGCAGGGTGCAAGCCCAGCTCACTGCCCCTGGGATGGGCATCCTCCTGTTCCTGGCTCCTGCAGCTGCTGCCCACGCTCTGCACCCATCACTCACAGAGCTGGTGCTGTTCACAGGGTACTCTCGGACTGTTGGCTGGGATAAAGGAAGAGGTTTTTGGATCCACCCCCCTGCTGGAGAGCTGCAGCTTCATTCAGAAGTGAGTGTCATTAATTTATCTGGATGATGAGGAATCCTTCAACCCCTGTAGTTTTGTCCCACGAGCTCCTTTTCAAACAAGCCAGGTGTTATGTATCCCAAACAGCACCCCCTGATATGACAACCAGTCTATCAAGAGCACTCAGCTAGGATTCTCACTCTGATGTTCTGGTTGTATTATCTATTTTTAGCCTTAGCACCTCAGTAATTCACCTGCCCAGAGCTGGTACTCACTTGATCCTCCATTCCTCAGCTCACACCTTGTCCCACATCATGTGGGTGTGCTCTTTCACCACCAGCTTCTCTAAATCCTCCTCCTCATCCCTCTCTGAATGCCTTGAGCTTGTATAATCTCCCTGCATGCCAAAGAGGCACACGAGACACCACATGAGAAGTGTGTAGGTGTGTACACTGAGCAGCAGAGAAGTGTGGTTTTGGCTGCCTGAGACCCTGAGCAGCTGGATCTGGCTGAGGACACCATCCTGCCTTTTAGTGGCAGCAGCCCTGGGGGCTCGCCCTGAGCTCTCACTGTCATTTCCTTCACCCTATTTCCCTATAGTTCCTATTTCTCTTTGCACAGCAGGTTTACCAAAGAGGTGCCAAGCATCACCATCACCTTCCCCATGCCTGTTCAGAACCACTGCCACTGTGATGCTGCTCACGGGAGGGTATTTGCTAAGCCAGCATCTCCAGACTTTGGTCCAAGCCCAGCAAGCCCTGGACCACTCCAGTCAGGACCAGTTCAAGAGTTAGAGGGCAAGAAATACCCATGGTCTTTTTGCTTGTGTAGCTGGCTGGGAGCAAAATGTCATCCTAATGACAAGCTACAGGCAGAGCCTTGCACAGCCACCCAGTAGCCTTGTACAGTCAGGAACTGTGAAGGATGGGGGGAGACCACCAAGTTGTGTCTCCAGCAGCTGGATGTGGCAGGGTGTGGTGGTCAGAGGCACAGTGACATGGAGGCAACCAGCAGAGCCTTCGTGCCTGAGCCAACATCTCCCCTGGCTGGGGAGGGACTCAACACAATGTGCAGTGTGGCTCCTGCTTGAGCTGTGAGCTCACAGCTTCTCTGCCCTCCGTCTCTCTGCTCTACGAGGTGTTGGGGGCAGCTCCTCTCTTTTGAGTGTCCCATGACGTGCTGAACTCAGAGATGTGGGACACTCCCGGGTCACTCTTCGCTGGGGTCGGCTCTCTCCAGCCTGTGCTGTCGGGCTGAGGCAGCTGCATCCCTGCTGGCCAAGGGATGCTCTGCACCTCAGGGCTGTGCCTCGTCAGCCGCTGCCATGCTCAGCCCTCGTGTCCCCACGGGAGAAGGATGCTCCCCATCATCTTTGGAGCCCCTGGCACAGCAGAGCCTTCAGGCTGGGCACTACAGAGTGCCACACAAGTGACACAAATGGAGGACGTCCCCTGACACCAGAGCCATCAAAGCTGGGTCTGCCATGGCAGGCAAGGCCCACACCGACCCTGTGCTGCTCCTCCAGCTTCAGTGTGCATGGCTGCTGTCCTTGGGAGGACGAGGAAGCTCAACAGTGCAAGTTGGAGCCCTGCACAAGATGGCAGTGGGGCCGGGCAGGGAGGATGGGGGTCCCAACGAGCCCACCATGGCCCCAGTGGGTTGGGCTGCCTTGGCTGTGCCTCAAGACCCTGGAGCAGCCCCAGAGGAGCTCCCTGTGCCCTGAGGACGTTTCCTGTTTGCTGCCCGTGCTGAAGCATCGGCCCTTCAACCGCCACCAGTCCTCTGCTTCCGGCAGGGGCTCCCGCCCGGAGCCCCCCTGCATTATCAGCTCACCAGATGCCTTTTTCAGGATACTGTGGTAAAACTGTGCCGGGCAGGCGCTGTCATTTGGGGTTTTCTCTCATGTCAGCTTCGAAGACAAATTGGACGAGGAGGAGCAAGAAGGGGGGAAAGAAAAAATAATAAATTTAAGCAAAAAAAAAAAAAAAGAAAGAAAGAATGATGCTCGCCGCCATCCTAGGCCAGAGCTGGCCCCCGTGCCAGCGTGGCAATGGGTCCCCCAAGCGGTGTGGCCAGCAGTGGCCGGGGACGGGGCAGGTGGGGTGTCCAGCATGGCAGTGCCACTCCCCTGGCACTGTCGGCCTCTAGTGGCAGTGGAGGCAGTGAGGTGTCATTGCAGCACCCTGGGCCCCACCAGCACCATGGGGATCTTCTCCATCCCTTCATGCACTGCTGCCCACTGGGACATGGTCCTCATCCCAGTGCTGCTGCCTGGTAAGATATGGTCCCCCTCTGGGACACAGCCACCTTGCCCTGGTGAGGGAGCAGGTGCTGGGAAAGAGAGTACGAGATATCCCTCACCCTTTGGCCAAAAGCAGCTCAAACTGGCCAAACCAGTCTCTGGGCCTCTGGTCCAAAGCCACCAGATGGTGCTGAGCAGCTGACAGACTGGGTAGACTGGGAACCAGGCAGCATTACTGGGGATGGAGGGAGGAAAATGGTGAAACAGCAGATGGGAAGACTGTCTTTCCATTTGTGGAGCCTGGCAGGGAATGCTCACCAGGTCTGCCATGGGGATGGGGTACCCAAAGTTGTGGGCCCCACTGCAGAACTGGTCCATGGACAGATGGAGGGGACAGACCACGGATGCTGTTGACCCTGAGGACTTGCCAAAGCTCCCTGTGGTGGTGCAGGGTGTGCTCCCTGAGGCTGCAATGCAGCAGGCAGCATTAAAGCATGACTGCTTGCATGGCACTTGGCACGTGCTCCAGCTCTGCTTCCTGCTAAGTGGCAGGGTCAGGTCAGCTGAAAGAGATAAAACAGGTGTGCTTTTGTATGTGCTCCCCAAAGTGTACATAGACAGCCCCAGAGCCACCACAGACCTGCAGGATTTGCTCTGAGTTAAGCCCAGTGATTTTCTTTTGTTGGATGAAAAATAAATAAAATGTGGTTGGTCCTTGCAGAGCAGAGGGGAGGTGTCAGCATGGGGAGGGGAGAAAGGGTCCATGGTATGGAAATAGTACTGGGCTATCCCCACCCACAGAGGATGGATGAGGGGCTGGCTGGGGCCAGAGGCTGTGGGTGGGAGTTACCATGCACTTAATATAAAACCTGATTTTCTTTCCAGCCCTTGAGTTTGAGCATTCACTGGAGGATGGGTTGGACCTCCTGGGCTGGTCTTCAGTTCTAGATTTTCCCTTGGAAGACTGTGAGCAAGAAGTCAAAGAGGGAGAAGCTGTTCTCTGGCTGCCCAGGACCCCCAGGAGAAGCTGTGGGTATCACCATGGTGAGCAGGGGAGGTGTGGGAGGGTGGTGGGAGCAGTGAGGTGTCTGTGCAAAGCAGGTGGCTGTGCTGTGCTGGCATCTGAAATCATGGCTGCTCGCTTTCACTGGCAAATCTTGCATTTGTGTGGTTTCCTTTTCCTTCTGCTCCGTACACTTTTTTTTTTCTTCTCTCTTCATTTTGCTTCTTTTGCTGCAGAGGCAAATTTCAGCCCTTCCAACCTTTTGGCTCCAAACTCTGCACAGGAATAAAACTAAACACGAACTCCCAGAAGGGCTCAGCTTTAATTACATGTGAGATGTTAATCTGCTGGAGGGTCTCAAGTGCTCCTATATTTGAGCCTTTCCTTCTGCTGTTCTGCAATCTCCCTGGCAGATGCCTCCCAACTCCTAACAACCTCCCCAGGCTATTTTCTCTGAGCAAGATCACAAGTGAACTTTCTAGCTCAGAAAAGCTTCTGTGAAGAGCAGCAGAGACAGTCCTTCAGCAGCTCCCACCTCTCTCTTGAAGGCCTGGCTATTTTTGAAGGCAGCAGGAAAACAGAGATGGTCCTCTCCACCAGCTTAGGGTTCCCCCTGCCCACAGGCCTCAGGTTAGATGGCAGGAGAGTGGCTGAAAGGAAGAGGAGCCCTTGTGCCTGGATTCCCTGGTGGCAGTGCCTACATCCCTGCCCAACACTGGCTGTGGTGCTTTGGGAACCTGCTGGCTCCAGTTCCTCACACTTGATGATCTGCCAAGCCTGGAAGAAATAAAGGATATCCTTGCAAAGCAGCAGCTGGAGTTCAGGGAGATCCAAAAGCCAGCCAAAAATGGTGCCAGCAAGGCTAGCCATGGCCAGGGACCTCCTGGAGTGGCCCTGGTGGCAGAAGCCAGCATGGTGACAGTGGCTGTAGGAATAAAGCAAGCCCCACCTGAGCCACATGGATGAGGGACTGAGCTCCCTGACAGCCGTACACGGGCTGCCCTGCAGTAGCCCTGCAGTAGCTCCTTCCTGTCTCAGTGGGCACCTTGGGTCACACATTTGGCAAGGAGCATTACCTGGGCATGTCACAGAGCCTGAGCAGGGAAATCATTTGCAAACCTCCTTGGATGTATTTACAGTTTGTAAAACCCAACCATAAGAGAGAGATTTTGAAGCCAGATCCCCTAGAGCCCTCAGAGCTGATGGGGAAGACCATAAACACATGACCACTTCTTCCACTCCCATGGACTGGAAGCTGCTCCCTTTAAATTTGTCAGACCAACAGCTACAGCCCTAATTGGCCCATTTTCTGCATCAGGTGTTGCTGCTCTGCCTCTCCCCTGGCTCCTGCAGATCCTAAGCTCTGGTAGGTGCTGTGGTTTTTCCTTTTTTTCTCATTTATTCACAGTAGTAAATTTACAGGAATCCAGAAATGGCTCAGGTTTCTAGGTCACTCTGCTGCTGTGTGTTTATTAAAAGGTTCCCTGATGTATGTGCTGCTGCAGGAGCAGCACTGGGGCAGAAGGGGCTCAAGGGAGCACAGTGTGGGAGGCACATCCCCCCAGGGAGGGCAGCAGAAAGGAGCTGTGTGGAGAGCAGTGAGGCATTGCTTCAGCACTGGCTGTTTTATTCTCAGCCTCAGGAACTGGGGCAGCTCTCTTTGGGGACCTTTCCATCTCTCCTTTCTAGCTGGGGCTGCCTGCATTCATCCTATTTTTAGCTGTTGTCTTTGCAGATGTGGTTTCCATTATCAAGCAGCATCTGAAGCTGCCCAGTAGCTTTGTGGGCTGAGGTGTATGCTGATTGATCAGATTCCCTTAGGACAGAAAGACACAGGCACTGTCAACCCCACAGGGCTTTCTAACAGGCACCACAAGCTCCACTGTACCCTCAGGAGTCTGAGCTGCAGGTCCAGCCAGGCAGAAGTGTATCTGAGAGGGAAGGGTGGCACTGCTTTTCCTCTGCTGGGGGAATGGAAAGTTAAGGGTACCTTTGGGATCACCAGTTTGATCCCTCTCATCCTCTGGACCTGCCTCCTTTGGCTGGGTGCAACAGGCAGCCCTTGTCTGGCTTTGGATGCACCTGGTACTCCCTGAGTATGGTGTGTGTTCTGGCTCGATGGATTAATGACAGTTTATTTGATTTTAGCTATTTGCAGCTGGTCAGGCAGGACTCACTGTCTCAGGGTGCTCCATAGCACCTGCACAGGGAGCAGACAGCCAGGGATTCAGGCTTGCTCACTCTGCTGCCAGGTGAGGTTTGTGGGCATGGGACAGAGCTGGCACCTGGTGACAGTGTGGTGGGTGCCTGGGCTCAGGCCTGCTGCAAAGCACTCCTGACTACCAAACCACTTTGGAAGCTGTGTGATCTGGGGCAGAGAGCTTTCCAACTAACTGCATCCTCTGTACAAGGAGAAAACTATCCCAGGAGAGGATAAAGACAACTTTTATCTCAGATAAAAGGGGCTAGTATGGAGCAGAGACAAGCCTGTCTGTGACAAACCTTGTAGGTCCAGGACAGAGGGACAGCAGTGCAGGTAGCCTGGCAAAGGGCTGGAGAGTGTCCTGCTGCTTGTGCACATCCAAACACAGGGCTTGCAGGCAGCACTGACCCATAGGGGCTATATTTGCCTCAAGCCAGCGTGCCACACAGGGTGCCAGTACAGGTACTGTGGCAAACCTTCATTCCCCAGCTCAGACACATTTGACACTAGTCTCCTCATGAGCCACTGCTCTGTGGGGCAGCCATGTGCTTTGCCTGGTCTGCATACAAGCTCCAGACTCTCTGAAGAGTCTGCTTCCCACAGGAAACTGCAGGTGCCCAGTGGAGAAGGCTACACACCAGTTACTACTCCTGCCCTGCACATGCACCCACCCACGGGCAGCTGCCACCACCTGCAGTTCAGGGCAAACAGAGGGATACACAGCCCCTTCTGCCCTTCTGTTTTTTTCTGTATGAGGATCTCTAACCACTTTGATCCAAACAACTATGCCAGGCAAAGACAGTAGGGGAAAACCATGTTGCTGTCCCTGCAGCCACATCTGGGGTATTCAACAGCGAACTGAGGCAAATGAGCACAGGAAAAAAATCTTAGGAGACTGATATTAGCAGGGGATTGCATACACCCCCCAAAGCATCTAAGTGTGAGTAAGGACCTACATGGGCAGCACAAGTGATGCATGGACTTTTGTCACATTCAGCACACAGTAAGAGGATGGCAGGAGGGGTTCTGTTGTTTTCTCCCTGTAAGGGTGTAGGTGCATGCACATCCCTGGGGAACAAGGGCTTGGCCTTCTCCCCCATCTGGGTCAGGGCTGTGTGAGGTGGCAGGGCTCTGACTTGAGGGCACACAGCTGACAGGAGGCAGGAGTGGTCAGGGCTGAATTCTGTTCCACAGGGAACTGCACTGCCTGGCCATGGGCAGGATATGGCCACCGAGCCCCTCCACCTCCCCCCAGCCGAGCACAACACACAGACTCAAGGCAGTGACTGTTTTATTTCAAAGTAGAACAAAGTATCTTTTATTCTTTCCAGAGCTGAGACATTCAGCTTGGCCATAAGTGTGTCTGTGCTCAGACTGGCTCCTCGTGTGCGCTTACTCAGGGCACATCTATACAGGGCAAACCAGAAGCAGGAGATGTTCCATAACTTGGCTGAGTCTCACCTCTGGTAAAGAAATCCCATCACCCAGCCAAACATGATGGCTTGGTTCCTTGCACAGCACGTGCTGCCGAGCAGACAGGCTCTATAGAAAAATCTAAAAACAAAATGCACTTTCAGACATTCCACATCAATTTTTCCCCTAATTTTGCTGGGAATGAGTTTTGGTTCCAAGCGTATCACTCTCATCTCCCTTCATACCTCTGCAGTTGCTAGGGCAGAGTTACAGCGCATCGAGGATGTTGTCGATTTTGGAGACCAGGTCCTGCCGCTTGTTGGAATGCATCTTCTCGTTCTCAATGTACGTGTCCTTCTTGAGCTTGCCTGCCACCAGCCGCTCCGCCTCTACCGACGACTTCAGGACCAGCTCCTTCACTTGGCCATCCAGCTTCTGAATCTCGCTTACCTGGCAGGGGGACAAACCAAGGGAGCGTTAGAGGAGACAAAACAGAACAAAACAATCCCTACAGCGAAGCTGGAATAGAAGAGATGGCAGATGATAGCACTGATTTCATCTTTTGCTAAGTAGAAACATCTCCGCTCCCTGAATGCTACCTCCTGAGCCATCACATTATGAGGAATATTCCATGAATGGGTAACTAAGGAGTGCAGATAAAAAGGGCTCCAAGGACCAGGAGCCATACTGGCAAGACACTGCTGAAGAGTATTTAATGATGGATTTTAAAGGCTTCAAGCTAAATCACATCTCTGACAGCTGGAAGCTGTGTCCCTACAGTTAATGTTCGTGGTGTGCGAGTGGTAGGTCTGCAATGACAGAGCTACTCTGAGTTAAGTAACAGATTAACCAAGGTGGCTATTAGCTAAATGGACCTTAGAGACTAAAGTGTCCCTCACTTGGGGTTAAGTGGCTATTTCAGGTAAGTGTTAAAATATATTGAAGAGAAGGACAGTGGGTGTGTGCTCATTGTGCCATGGCTTTCAACATGGTAGAGCAAAACACGCCCAGAGGAGCATCATGTTACCAAACTTCTGTCAGCACCAAATGAAAATGTGCAAGGAAGTAAGAGATGAGGGAGAAGATTTTGGGTTGACTGGTGTGAGTAGTAGAATCAGAACTGTTAATGTGTTGATAGTTTCCATTTTTTGTTTAAGTGTCACTGCCATGAACTCAATGAAAGCATCAGGATTGTGTTACAAAAGCATTAACCTGTACAAATGCAGCTGGTTCAAGGGCTGCTTAAGAAACAGCACAAGCAGCTGTTTACCAACAACACTTACGTGGCTGCATAACTGAGATTACTGCAAAAATAACAGTTTTACTGCAAAATAACAGTTTTCACACACTGTTGCAGAGATCAAGCCATTTCCAGATGAAAAAAACCCAACCTAGACTGGCTGCAGAAACTAAACCCCCAATTAAAACTCATGCAGAATACTTGACAAAGAGCCAAGAGCAGGAGAGCTTATAAAATTAATTTGAATTTCTTACTTTATCACATAAGTCAGAGCCTTCTGTCTTCAGTTTAGACTGCAGAGAGGCTATTTCATTTGTCAGGGCCTTGTGCTCCATCTCCAAAGACTTTTTGCCACTGTTGAGGGTGGAGATGTCCCGTGTCTGCTTGTATTTATTCACTGCTTCATCAAAGTGACGGTACAGCCCAAGCCTCTTGTTCACCAGAGTAAGCACCTGCTCTGTGATGCAGGCAACCTTCATCCTGGCTTCAGCAGCTGGATCCTGCAAGAGGACAGGAGGGAAGATCAAAACAGTCGTATCTTTGACCTGCATCAAGCCACGCCTGCAATCTGCCACAGGACTGTTATAAAAGCTGTTCCCTTTGATATTAAGTACACAGACAGTAATTAAGTGAATGGTGCAAGTGCTGATTAGGAGAAGCACCTTTCAGCACTCAGTCCAGCCCAACAAATAGTTTAACAGTGAAAACACTGCAGAGAACTGCAGACATCCCTGCTTCTCAGGGGGATTCCTTTTTAAGCAACAAGCAAAATTTTAGTTAGCTTTATGACACCAGATCAGCCCTACAGGAGTACCAGTGCTCAGGCTGAACAAAAACAGGACTTCAAACAACCAGTAAAATTCTGGAATGGCAGGAACAGTCAGCAAGAATTACTGAATGGGGATGAAAAATCCCCATTCAACAGCTGAGAAATCTGCTTATATTCCCAAAGGGCTCTTCATCATACAGACCTTGGTGATGGAGAAATCCAGCCTGACATAGACGATCACAGTGAAGAACAAGATGTAAAAGGCTCCAACTACCAAGAGAGGCTCTTGCAGCATCAGGATTTTGTTGAAGGTGTAATGAACCTACAAGAGAAGTTCCAAACCCTGAGCAGTGTCCCATGTTACTGCAGGGTTTACTCCTCTCCTCAGGCAGCAGCAGAACCACCCAAGCAGTCCAGCAAGTGTTTATTACTTAGGTGTTTTGACCGAGCTTCTGAATTCAGAGGAGGCACAACTGCTCGGAGGCCACACTCACCACAATGTCCTGGATGTGCTGCTCCACCAGGTTGCTCTTGTGTGCCACAATAACGGGACGTCCAAAAGTGTCCAGATATGTGTAGTGAAGCTCGTCCGAGGCACGATTGATTTCATAGGGGCTGTCCACGTGGATATTCCTGTGGGTAAAACCAGACAGTCCCATATGACTCTATGGTCTTTGAGATGATGTAACCCAAGACTCGTCTGGGCAATTGTAGCCTCTAGCACAAGGTAAATTATGCAGTTTAAACAATGCTCTACAAGGAAGCGAAGCTGTGTTCCAAGATCTCCTCCATATGCACAGTCATGGTGTTGATTCACTGTCCCCAGGCCATTACAGCAGACTGGAGAAGTGCCACCAACACAGCACTGTCTGCAGTAGCAAGCCAGGAGGAATCACACTTACTTGGCTCCTTCTGGGAGGACAATCTTGACTGTCAGAGAGTCTGTAACTTGCTCGTCAAACACGTGGTCAACAAACCTCATCTTCAGGGCATACTGATCACCTAAAAGTGCAGAGCAGAGAGTGGTTACAGTTCCTCAGAGAACAAGGGATAGCCTTGAAACACAGCTCCCACCCAGGCCAGGAACAGAATTTGCATGGATAATTGTGCAGCAGGGGGCACTAGCTCACTCAGATTTTAACCAGATGTCTACAAAAACCTGAGGGAAGCACAAAAAAGATGGATTTGCATATTCTAGAAAAAATAGCTGGCAACTGTTGCTGCTAAGGTCCTGTGTACCACATATTTAAATTCTTTTCTGTATAGCAACTACCTTTAAGCACATAGGAGGATGTTTTTTATTCCCTTCCCCCTCAGCCACCCACCAAGATTGTAGAGGTATTCGTAGCTTGGCAGGTTATAGCCAATGATGTAATGAGTTTTCCAGCCCCCAAAAAGCGGGAATCGGGGACGAATCTCCATCTCCACAGAGTCATCCAGGACAAGAAGGTGGCTGGTGGAGATGTTCCCAATTTCATCTCTGTAATAGACGTCCTGAGCAGCAGCTGGGAGAATGGTCTGTATGGAGAGAAGCAGCAGTGAGTGCATCAGAGGGGAGTTACTTCCAGTGAAACTGGCAAAACCAATAAAGGCTGGTAAGCATTGAGAAACTGTGCTCCCACATGAGACATGACAAAATGGCCATTCAGTTGCACTGAGTGGTAAAATTGTGCTATTATAAGCAATCCCACATGTGGCTGCTAGCACTAAAATCACTTGGCCTCCAAATGAATGAGCTTTCTCCAGCCGAGTTTCAAACTCCCCAGACAGCAAGGGATCATCATGCCCACCAGGACAGCAATTCCCTTTTCACTCCAACTTGCTGCCTTAGCTGACTGGGCTTGCTAGCTTTACATTCAGCAAAATGAGATTTCTGTTTGGCTGCACCACCCTAGAGAATTACAACAATCAGTCCTGGAGACTATGAGCAGTGAGAAAGGTTTTGGTTCAGATGAGAACACATAACACTTTATACATCTGGCTAGCAGAGCCACAGCTTTAATTCTTGTTGAGTGCTTTCTGAGCAAGGAATGAATGGGTTTCCAATTAATACTGTTCAACACGAGGAGGATATGACAGAGAGGCAACTCTGAAAATAAGGGGGTGGGGACAGAATGAATGGTCCTTGCATGGTGGAAAACCCAAAGCACAGATCTCAATACAGGGATAAGGGATTTAGAGGGTCCCTGAGACTGGAGGGGTGGGAGTGTGGAGAAACACTACGTGCCCCAGTAGGTGCAGTCTGTTGGACCAGCAAATGCAGTAAAGTGTATAACTTCCTAATGCTGCTTCCAAAAGCTATTCCTATCCAACACAAGCTTTCTCTGAAAATAGACCAGAGTTTTAATATTCTCTTATTACTGGGGCATGGTTACCAAACAAAAGGCAAAGGACAACTGCATTATTTTTTTTCTCTGGGGATCTAAGAAAAGGGGAAGCCACAGTTATAAAAGTACATGTGCAAAATATCAACCTTAAAAGACTTGACAGAAGAGATCCCACTGTCTGGTTGTCTCTGGTAGTCATATCTGGAGAAAGGCCCTTTCAGCACTGCTCCTGTGTGCTTTAAATCAACTGTCTCTTCAACTGCAATGTTACCCCAGTGAGACACCTCAATGACTCGTGTCATGCTGGTGATGGTCAGGAAGGGACTGTTGTTTTCATAGTGCACCTTCAGAGTGTCCTAATGAGGGAAAAAAGATAAACTGTCAGATCTAAAGTAAGTAGCAAGCTCCCCTCACAATGATCCCCTCCATGTGCCACAGAGAACCCTCCTCACAGATGCACGTTCCTGGCCTGCACACAGTTTAACTCACAGCTGACTTGTGATTTCTACCTGAAAGCCTCTGCTTCCCACTCTCCAGCCTCTTCCACGCCTGCAAGATGCCCTCTGCAGAGCCCCAACCCCTTTGCACAGAAATTTACCTGGCTGTATGGAGGGATGTCCTTGAAGGGGCCATATTCAATCATGTCCTCAGTGCGGGAAGGGTTGCCCAGCTTGGTGTAGCTCTCCACGTTCCTGGAGGCCAGTTTGACACGGGTTGTTTGGGTCTTGGTGACGTATGGTGAGTAAAAATAGTGATTTCCTTCAAAGACCACAAACTGCTTCTCACTTTGGGTGATGTGGGTGGGATAGGGCTGCAAGACGTGTGTGAAAACCATTTCAACAGAGACACGGACCTTGGCTCCTGGGGCCAAAGGAGAGGGCAGCTTCACAGAGAAGAATTTCCCACTGGAAGGGAGAAGAACAGGTAAAAGTCATGTGGGATCTCCCTGGAGAGAGCATTCAGATCCACCCACTGCAACATCCCCTGTGGACAGGTGACCATGTATCACATGTGTAATGTGTGATCTGGGCAGGTATTTTACTTGCTCCTCCAAGACAGAGGGGTGTCTTGTCCCAGCAGGTTTGATTACTGCGCTGGGGAAGCAGCACAGGCTGAACTGTGTCCAGGCACTTTACAGTCTTTGCTTCACAAAAAAACATCTAGTTCCCTTTTGGGAAGAGGAATGGTGACATACACCTCCCTAATCCTGCATTTATAAAGCTTCAGCAAGAGGTTTTTTCCATTCTTCTCCAGATGACAGGAATGATCTGCATCAAAGGAACCATGGGCACAAGCCCAGAAGACAAATCACAAACATCTTAAGCACTTGTTCCCACAAAGTCTGTTCATTCAGATTTTTGCCCACAGGATCTGAAATTAAGGAATGGCCAGAATGGGAGCAAGTTTTGGACTGAGGTTCTACAGAATGGATTGAGACTCCACCAAATCTGTAAGGATTTGGACTGGATAGACCAAGGTGATGCCAAAAGCAAACATACTTTATGTCATGCCTGGTGGCCCAAGGGCAGGACCACATGAGACACCCAGCCATGTCAGAAGCCAAGGTCTACCCTGGCAACTTAACTCCACAGCTATGTACTCTTCAAACCCAGCTGCACTGTGCTTTTGAGCCACTTTACAGGCACCACTCAGCTCTCATAGCTCAGAAAACACCCGCTTGCAGCACCTACATAACATTCCAAGCTTGGCAGTACAGAGCCTGATGCAAACAGCAGCATCCTCTCTCCTGGCAGCAGGAAGAGCCTGCACTGGGCCATGGTACCCAGCACTCTGTGGTGCTCTATACACTGCCACAGGGCACTAAACTCTCTGTAGTCACCACTGCCAACCGTGTGAGAGCTCAGAATGGAGTAATGGGTATGAGCATGACCAAATACTTCTCTCACCTGGTGTACCAGTGGGCCAGGGCATTACTCAAGGCACTGAGTACAAGAGACTGAGAACAGCTGAGGAAGAAAACACTCCTGATCTCAAGGTACGTGGAACTGGGGGAGCATGTCTGCTTCACTGTGAGGACAATTATGAACCCCCCCATGCACAACTCTAGGTATTTGCCTTGGAGGGTGATACTCACCTTTTGCCCTTAACTTTGGTCTCTTTCACTTCCAAGGCGTTCTCTTCCTCTTCCTCACCTTTCACCTGTTCCCAAGCAACACAGGGGATCAGTGTGCTGTGTGTTCCCATGTTCCCTCAGCCTGGTTCCCAAGCCGGCACAGTCACCGTAACTTGCAGGAATGACAATATTGATCAAACGCATTTGTGATTTCCCTTGTGAGAGAGGAGTGAGCAGGCCAGGGGGAATATGGCTTCACCAGCCAAGGTATACTACAGAACTCTGTATACAGATATACTATAGAGCACTGTATGTACCTCTCTCTGCTGTATATAGAGTTTATCCACAGTGACAGTACATCTGGGGCTAGGACAGAAGCACTGTCCTACTGCTCCTCCGACCCTCCTGTGGGTAAGGGCCGAGCCCCGTCCCGGCGCTGCCCGGGGCTGCCAGCCCTGCTCCGGCCGTGCTGGCGGCGACCGGCGACCCCCGTGACAGCGTGAATCGCCCCCTCCTCGCCTCCCAGGCCTCCCACCTCCGCCCTCACCCGCGACACACCCCCCATTCCCGGCCGGCTGCGGGATCCGGGAGCGGCGCTGGGGGCCCGGCAGTGCCGACGTGTCCCTTCGGGCGCAGGGCCGGGCA